>CM055279.1:59357357-59747085 GCA_029237695.1 Conchocele bisecta | reverse complement strand
ACCCGGGTTCATACGCCCATGGTCAAGGTCACCAAATGACATGCGTATTGCGCCATATCACTTATCAGTTATTACCTAGATATCAGAACTTAATGAGTTATTCCATGCTAGTTTAAAATGTGTATACCAATCTAAGACAACAATGTATCTCTTTCAGGCTCACCATCCCTTAGAGCCTTCAAAACGTGGACGTCGCCGAACATATAAACTCCATTTGGGCTGGCAACACCATTCAAATGGACAATATAGGGTCGTCACAGCCCGGAAAGTGGTGGAAGGAACAAGATCGTTGGAGTACGAGTGCTCGAAAGATATGAGTGTGCCAAGTTTGATTGAGCTGGGGAAAAAAAAAAAAAAATATTTTTCCCTAATGGCTTGAATACAGTTGGAAATATTTCAGACATGGAAGTAGCTGTGTCAACTTGTTCGGGTACTGTAATTTCAGAATTTACTGACTTGAATGGCGATGTTTGTAGTTTTCAGAATTATCTGAAGGAACATGGCTTATACTCATCCCAGTTCCATCTATATCTGAGGACAAAAGCGCATGTGGTTGAAGACTCGGAGATGCCAGTTCAACAGTATGTTCATCATATGGATACTCCAGGTACTGAAAATACTGAACCAGTCTTGGAAATGAACGCTGTTGATGACGTTGTTAAACCACCTAACCAAATACTAGTGAATGATGAAGTACCAGGATTTATTGAAATCACTTACACCAAAACATCTGAATCCTTATATTCATCGCATGGCATTTCTGTAATATGTCACAGCCACAATGACTGCTTCCAGGTTTCTGGCCTTCCAGAAGAGTGTAAATCAGACTGGGACATTCATGATTTGGGTTATACAGTCACAAGCATAATAAAAAATGACTTGCATTTTTTGGACGAGAGTATTGATGGTTCTTATACATTTCCACAGGCTAGTGTCAGTACTGAAGTTATAGTACATGGACCATCCGAAATTAATGGATTTGATACCGATGAAATTTTGTGATGGGAGTTGTTTCGAACCACCACAATCGTGGCTGTGTACACCATTGGTATCGGAATGACTCTTTGTTGTTGAGTGGTGTGAACCGTTGTTTGATTACGGTCACCGAGCCAGGAGTATACAGGGTGGCAGTGTCAGTACCAGAGGGATTGGTTATCAGTGAACCAGGAATTAGGGTAACTACTGGTCCTTTAAAAACTGCACATTCCATGCCACTGGTATCTGAAACCACACAACGTATGCCACAACATATGCCACTGGTATCCACCACAATATGCCACTGGTATCTGAAACCGTACAACATATGCCACTGGTATCTGAAACCGTACACTATATACCACAACATATGCCACTAGTATCTGAAACCGTACAGCGTATGCCACTGGTATCTGAAGCCACACAACGTATGCCACTGGTATCTGAAGCCACACAACGTATGCCACTGGTATCTGAAACCACACAACGTATGCCACTGGTATCTGAAGCCACACAACGTATGCCACTGGTATCTGAAACCACACAACGTATGCCACTGGTATCTGAAGCCACACAACGTATGCCACTGGTATCTGAAACCACACAACATATACCACAACGTATGCCACTGGTATCTGAAACCACACAACATATACCACAACGTATGCCACTGGTATCTGAAACCACACAACGTATGCCACTGGTATCTGAAGCCACACAACGTATGCCACTGGTATCTGAAACCATACAACATATACCACAACGTATGCCACTGGTATCTGAAACCACACAACATATACCACAACGTATGCCACTGGTATCTGAAACCACACAACGTATGCCACACACTTTCTGTATACACAAACGTGCCACTGGTTTCTGAAACCACACAACGTATGCCACTGTCCTGGACAAAACCACATGCCACTGGATCTGAAACCACACGTATGCCATGGTTAAATCTGATAAACCACACAACGTATGCCACTGGTATCTGAAACCACACAACGTATGCCATGCCTGACAAACCACAACATATGCCAATGGTATCTGAAACCACACAACGTATCCACGGTCTGAAACCACCAACGATGCCTGGTATCTGAAACCACACGATGCCATGGTATGAAACCACACAACGTATGCCACTGGTATCTGAAACCACACAAGTATGCCACTGCTTTCGAAACCACACAACATATGCCAATGGCATGTGAAAATACACAACACACGCCACTTGTACCTGAAGTATCTGTTCCCAAAATAAGCCTGAAAGACATAAGTTTGGGTTTGGAGATTGGAAGAGGTGCATTCGGTGTGGTATATAGAGGAACATGGATTGGAACGAAAGTGGCTGTTAAAGAAATAACTATAAAACGCATGAAAATTACAAAACCACTTATCGACCGAGAACTAATTTTGCATAGCAAGGTAAGGCACCCAAATATTGTAATGTTGATGGCATATGCCACGGAAATCAATAAAGTATATTTGGTTACGGAACTCATTGATGGAGATACCATGGATAATGTGCTGTTTGGTGGTCAAAGCGAAGTTACATGTATACTGAGCAAAACTAGAAACGTCCCTCCATGTTTAAGGAAAGATTCATCAAAAACCAAAAGGGTTACTTTTAAAAATCAAAATGGAAAAACAAGTTCATTCATTTCTGTATCAAAGCCAATAAATTGCATTTGGATATCTTGTTAAATATTCGAGAGATAACCGGCCAAGGGCGGTAGGGGTCAAAATCAAAAATCACAAAAACTCAGAAATGTGTTACTTAATGTTTAGAGATGGAATTTCAATAAGTAATGTGGCAAATTCAGTAAATCTCGTTAGTACCGAGTGTGCCACCATTTGCATGAATGCATGCAATGATCCTACGCCGCATCGACGTGACGTAAACGCAATACCAGTGCGTTGGGCAAATTCCTCCATTCCCGTTGTAACGC
The DNA here is from genome assembly GCA_029237695.1 of Conchocele bisecta. Taxonomy (NCBI): domain Eukaryota; kingdom Metazoa; phylum Mollusca; class Bivalvia; order Lucinida; family Thyasiridae; genus Conchocele; species Conchocele bisecta. The sequence continues at coordinate 59,744,155 of CM055279.1, read as the reverse complement.
CCGTGTAAGATCGCGAACATTGTCAATCTGATGGTTAGCTCGTGCTTTGCGGCCCAGCTCATCCCATATGTGTTCAATGGGATTGAGATCCGGGGAGACCGCGGGCCATGGCATGACGTCGACGTTGTTTTGCTGTAAGTATTGAGTGGTGACCCTGGCTACGTGAGGGCGGGCATTGTCGTGCATCAATGTCACACCAGGACCATGCTGACGGATAAATGGTAAGGCATGTGCATTTAGCACATCTGCAACATAACGTTGTGCATTGATGTTGCCCTGTACAACAACCAAATCTGTCTTCCGGTTTCCCATGATCCCACCCCAGACCATTACGCTCCCTCCCCCACCAAACCTGTTCTTCTCAACAATGCAACAATCGGTGAATCTTTCATTTGTACGCCTGTATACCCGTAATCTTCCGTCAGCATGACTAACTGTGAACCGAGATTCATCGGTGAACAAAACTCGGTTCCAGTCAGCCCTTCTCCAGTTCAGATGACGTCGCGCCCATAACAGTCTGGCAGCACGGTGACGTTGGGTTATTATCTGACCAGTGTACGGCGGCGTGCCCGGATTGGTTGGGCGTTACGACGTAACCGGTTGCGAATGGTCTGCCTGAGACAGTATCGCCTAGCAGTGACTGTGGCTGCCAATCGACGTTGACGTAAGTGCGTCAACGTAATGTAACGATCGGCTCTAGCCGTCGTTACACGAGGCCTACCAGGTCGCTGCCGGTCGTGAACAGCCCCAGTCTGCTGGTACCGGGCTGGCTGCAAGACGATCAATCGTCTTCCGACAGCAACCAAACCGAGGCGCGACCGCCCTGGCGGCCATCCCACCCGCAAGCATCCCAATTGCCTGATTTCGCTCGTTTTCGGAAAGCCGTGGCATATCGAAAACAGTGAAAAATTAAAAAAGTTTTTTAATTTTCCGAATAGCCCCTATCGCATGAATGGTACGACATGAACTGAATCACCTTATCGATGACAAGTATAGCGTGCACGTGCAAAAAGTGGAAATCAACGTTCCGGTCACTGGCCGCTATGTAAACCGTGTGTATCGGCTAAACTCTACACGATCGTATTCTGAACATCGCCACGGTTTAAAATACATGTACTTTGAACATGTGGTACATACATAGACAGAGCTACACCGGCTATAAAACAGGGACGTTTCTAGTTTTGTTGAGTATATGAGTGTGCCAATTAAGATAAGTGTGTCAAACAGAATAACACAAGCTGTTGCCTACCTCCACTCTCAAAAGCCAGTGATAAAGCCAGAAAACATCCTGGTTGCGGATAATTTTAAGGTTGTAAAGTTATGTGATATGGGCCTTAGCAAGCTGAAAACCATGAACACACTATTGACGACTATGGCTGGAGGATCCACGCAACCAGGCACACCAGTCTATCAGGCACCAGAAGCTCTGCTTGAACGAAGAAGTGCAAATACAATGACAGACATGTGGAGCCTTTCATGTACATTAGTGGAAATATTCTGTGAAATGCCAATCTGGAACATCTCAGAAGACCCTGACAAAGACGGTGTTGATTCCATAATGAACAAAATGAAAATGAAGGCAAAGCCTGATGGTTTAGGTTTACTTGCCAGTCTGGTCGATGCCAAGATCTTCAATATGTTTGAGAGAGGACTGTGCTATACAGCTGATGAAAGGCCACAAGCACTTGAAATCATTGATTGTTTTGTCTAGTATACATGTCATGTAGTACCCTTATGTCCGAATGTACACAGTAAATATGGTACGTGTGAAATAGTGCCTCTTCTTTCTGGAATGCTGATCTACATACTTTGGCCCTCTTGTACCGTTTTGGACCCCTGGTACTTGACAGCTAAAGCCTGTTATGCACCATTGATAAAGTAATATGATTGAAAGCTAATCATATTGCTTTTGGGGTGAGGTAAGTGATTCTGGTGTGGCATTGACCCGGCACCAGGTCACGATATTCTAATTTCAGCGCTGAATATATAGTTGTAAATATTGAGCACTGATTTTGGGAACTTTCCTCGTTTTGTACAGTACAGGTTGAATGCGAGATAGTCTAACCTGTTGGCCCGGCCTTACATGACCCTGGCTGTTGATAGGCCGTTAAACACCAATAATCAATCAATCAATCAATCTGCTCAGACATGCGAAATGGTGGGTATATCACTGACTATGGGTTTCATCCTAATAATGATGCTGATTTGTAAGTAAATACATTTTCCAATTTCCAAGACAGAATTCTCAAGACTCAAGAATAGTTGGTGGATTTGGGCCCTAGATTTGGGATATATCTAGTTCAAAACACATTATAAACCGATTCTAGAATGATGTACAATGTACTTCGGGAGATAGTTGTAAATATTGAGCTCTGATTTTGGGAACTTTCCTCGTTTTGTACAGTACAGGTTGAATGCGAGATAGTCTAACCTGTTGGCCCGGCCTTACATGACCCTGGCTGTTGATAGGCCGTTAAACACCAATAATCAATCAATCAATCAATCTGCTCAGACATGCGAAATGGTGAGTATATCACTGACTATGGGTTTCATCCTAATAATGATGCTGATTTGTAAGTAAATACATTTTCCAATTTCCAAGACAGAATTCTCAAGACTCAAGAATAGTTGGTGGATTTGGGCCCTAGATTTGGGATATATCTAGTTCAAAACACATTATAAACCGATTCTAGAATGATGTACAATGTACTTCGGGAGATAGTTGTAAATATTGAGCTCTGATTTTGGGAACTTTCCTCGTTTTGTACAGTACAGGTTGAATGCGAGATAGTCTAACCTGTTGGCCCGGCCTTACATGACCCTGGCTGTTGATAGGCCGTTAAACACCAATAATCAATCAATCAATCAATCTGCTCAGACATGCGAAATGGTGAGTATATCACTGACTATGGGTTTCATCCTAATAATGATGCTGATTTGTAAGTAAATACATTTTCCAATTTCCAAGACAGAATTCTCAAGACTCAAGAATAGTTGGTGGATTTGGGCCCTAGATTTGGGATATATCTACATGTAGTTCAAAACACATTATAAACCGATTCTAGAATGATGTACAATGTACTTCGGGAGATGCATCGTAATGATGCAATTCTAATAAAATTCAACGACATCTTTCAAACTAATGGCAGTTTAATAAGCAGCCTCAATATCGGTGTCTGTCATAGAGGTCAATTAATTCAGAAAACAGGCGTAGTGCTGCATCTGGATCCCTGGGGCGTAACATATTTGGTTTAAGGCAATATGCAAGCTCAATAAATTGTTCGCAACATACTTCCGGGTGAACACCGTACAACTATTTACAAATGTCAACATCATGCAAATCAACTTTGGTGCCATAATCATATCCATCATAAAGTTCTGGTACGTAGTACATAATGTCTGGTTTACCATTAGGCATTTCAGAGTACCCTTTTTGTGCTCTTATCTCGTGTACGTTCCAGTGCATCGCAATCCTGTCAAGTTCTGCTTGAATAACATCCATGAAACAGAATTTCAAGCATTGTACATGCACAGGGTCCACTGAATTGTAGATTCCAACGTCTATCAAATCTTTGAACAAATTTATCCACCAATGAACGCCCTGTCGCCTAAGTATACCCCACCATGCTTCAATCCTTTGATTACACATGCTTTTACCGTACATGAAACTTTTTATTCCTGCCATTGAATCAATTGCTTCGTATCGAAAGAATGGTTGCAGGAATGCTACAGTAGTGTTTTCAGTTCCATAATCAGATATAATAATTCGTGGAGTGCATCTTGTTTGTTGTAATGTATCCATGTAGTAAGTTGCAATTAAACCTGGATTATTATTGGATGAAGAAACTTCAAGCCACATTATACGACGACTGTAGCCATCCATGCATCCATGTATACAGAATCCGAATGGTTTCAGTTTATCATATCCGTCCATATGCCAGACATAGTTTGGTCCTTTTGCAGAATACACTCTACGTTTTAGCCGGTGAGCCTTTCGTAACTGAACTCCCTCGGGGTCGATCGCTTTCATTATGTGTAAAACGTCATTCCGTTTAACTCTCAATCCATGATCTCGCACTAACCTCCGCCACATCGCACGATAACCTAAACACTGTCCACTCGATTGCATTTCCTGCCGGATAATGTCTTCGACCTGGCGTACTGGCACCAGATTTTGAAACCTGCGTTGCATATTGTTAGACCGCAGTATTCGTTTTAATTGTCTGACACACAGTTTGATTCCATGACGAACCAATAGAAGCAGGACTATTTCAAAGTATTTGAACCCCTCATTGAAATAGTATTTAATCAGCTCTAGTCTTGATTGTTCAACAGGCATGCCTGTAGGCACAACAGCACCTGCTAATGGAAGGACAAAGAACAGCACCAACGCGCCGACTTCCATTTTCGCACTTCTAACTGGATCTGAAATTATGTGAAATGATTATTAATTAAAATACAATAATAAACTATCAGGGGTCCAATGAGCTATATATAATGGACAAATAAGGGTCCGATGACGACACCCGGGTATTTGTATCCCATTGGTAGTTGAACCTTTGAGTAATGCGGGGTGCATACTGCCGACGGGGATGCGGAGTCCCGCCCCCGCTGATTTGCAGGCTGCCGTTCCCTTGACCTTTCATCGCAGGTACAACTCATACAGTCTGAATATCAACAACACGATACAATACATCATACACAGGGGCATGTATACCAAACATGTCGACTATTAGATCCGATGTGGATTTGGCATGTTTACTCTCAGGTCGGATGCCGAATTCACACTTATACTACGTCACAGGAACTTGACCCACATATCTTAATTATTCACAAATACGTAGATTGGAAATCCACCAATCAAATCGCCTGTACTACACTTCACTGACAAGGTGCCATGCGGCGTCATTGCACTGGGATAACAGGTCTATCACATATAACACCCAGTTGATCAGGGTCGGACATGATAACATGAAAACTAGCGCAATATTCACTCATAAATAACAGGTCCATACCTAGCTAGAGTCATACATTATTTCGAGCGCATACTTTGGGAGTCTGACACATGCATTATATTTGCTGGTGTGCCGACCAGCCGGCATTAGAAACAATAATATATAAGTGCTGGGGTATGGAAGGTTTCCCAAGCCAATTCCCACCCATTAATAATACAAGACACCAAGGAAAACAAAAAAGCTACCATATAGCTATGGAGAACCATTACACAGGTACAACGGTGGTTGCAGTCTCCGACAAGGCTTAAACTGCACTCCACAACAATGTATAGCTTTATTTCCTCCATAGGTGGAAAGTAACCGGATGCATACACGTATATATAACCATTAAACAATAGCAGACTTATTATACACATCACAGATTCCAGCTTAGGAGCATGCCATATTGGTGTACATATAGGATACAATGACCTTGAACTTGTGTTTCTTTTTAAACCTTATACATTCAAGTTTATGAAAACAACGGGTGCCGAAAATGATCCTGAGGTGCCAGATTCCTTTGCATATACATACAATTGCCCATGGACTATACGTTTGGTTCAGTGATATTGACCTTGTGCATAGACGGTGGGTGTGTCTGCATAAGACATGGCACTGTTGAGACACATTATCATAGGTGTAGGAACGTTTTGATTATTGGGGGGGGGGAGCTATTTGAACACAAATCATTCAGTGTCAACTTATAAACATATAACACATATTATAAACTATACTATAGAACCCACCAATACCAGGCGGGCACTACCACTGTGCCATGCGCTGTGGTAATACAGTTGTAGTTATATTCCTTCAATGAACAGCTTGGTCTGATATTTGAAATAAGTTACTGACGTCTGCTATTTGAAATAAGTTACTGACATATGGACGCCAGAGCAAAGTCCCCCCCACTCTAAACATGGGGGGGGGGGGGGGGGGTCTCCTACGCCTATGAATTAGTGCCAAGTATTGTCTAAATCGAAAGTGGTTACGAAGTTAAACTGTACGTATCCATACTGTGAATATCTGGGGCGAGTGGTCGCACGGACAAACATGGACAACACTATGTATATATGAGCTACTAGTAACAAGTTGCACATTACCTGTTCACAATGGTTGAAGTTAACAAATCTATGAACTATTCTGCAACTGCTATCAGCATGACCAGTAAGACGCCATGTTGTTTTTAAAATTTTCCCGCTCTTTGCAAGTTATAAGTAGTAAGTCATAAGTATTAAGTCGTAAGTCATAAGTAGTAAGTCATAAGTAGTAAGTCATAAGTAGTAAGTCATAAGTAGTAAGTAGTAAGTCATAAGTAGTAAGTCATAAGTAGTAAGTAGTAAGTCATAAGTAGTAAGTCATAAGTAGTAGGTCTAAATGTCCCTGTTACCAATCAAATCGCCTGTACTATACTTCACTGACAAGGTGCCATGCGGCGTCATTGCACTGGGATAACATGTCTATCACATATAACACCCAGTTGATCAGGGTCGGACATGATAACATGAAAACTAGCGCAATGTTCACTCATAAATTACAGGTCCATACCTAGCTAGAGTCATACATTAATTCGAGCGCATACTTTGGGAGTCTGACACATGCGCTTGATTTGCTGGTGTGCTGAGCAGCCGGCATTAGAAACAATAATATAAGTTCTGGGGTATGGAAGGTTTCCAAGCAAATTCCCGACAATTAATAATACAATACACACCAAGGGAAACAAAAAAGCTACCATATAGCTATGGAGAGGAACCATTGCACAGGTACAAACGGTGGTTGCAGTCTCCAACAAGGCTTAAACTGCACTCCACAACAATGTATAGCTTTATTTCCTCCATAGGTGGAAAGTAACGGGATGCATACACGTATATATAACCATTAAACAATAGCAGACTTATATACACATCACAGATTCCAGCTTAGGAGCATGCCATATTGGTGTACATATAGGATACTGTGAATATCTGGGGCGAGTGGACGCACGGACAAACATGGACAACACTATGTATATATGAGCTACTAGTAACAAGTTGCACATTACCTGTTCACAATGGTTGAAGTTAACAAAGCTATGAACGAATCTTCAACTGCTATCAGCATGACCAGTAAGACGCCATGTTGTTTTTAAAATTTTCCCGCTCTTTGCAAGTCATAAGTATTAAGTAGTAAGTCGTAAGTATTAAGTCGTAAGTAATAAGTCGTAAGTAATAAGTCGTAAGTAATAAGTAGTAAGTCATAAGTAGTAAGTCATAAGTAGTAAGTCTAAATGTCCCTCCAGGGCTTCCGTACATATTTGATGTTCAAGTAACTACTGGTACGGACCAATGTTTACCTGTGCACCCAAACTAGAGGTCAATCAAAGTGTGAACAGTTCACGTTGGGAAAATGAGACAGTCCAGACAGGTCAAACATCAGAATGTTGGTAAAGTGAGATACAACCGTAATAACACCTGGGGCGAATTTGATTGGCGAGCCGCATCACCGTAATTACCTTTTCGTATTTTGCGCTAACGGTATGCCAAACGAACACAATTATGTCGTTTCAAATGATGTTACAAAGAGCGGAAACCTATATGTGAAATATGGGGTATGTATAACAGGTTTATTGCTAGTATTAAATCTATTTTATCCCGTCAACACAGTGGGTATGTGCCGTGAAACACGATGCCGTGAAACATTTTTGATATCCAGTCGATACTATTTTTGCATTTTACAGCCATTTGTAGGTGTTGACGGGATAAATAGAATAGTAGGTTAGTGCCGTGAATGGGAAAAAATATTTTTTTCCCATTCACGGCACTAACCTATTATTCTCTATCTATTTTCCTTATTTCTGAACCAAAATATATGTTGTGACCACTCATTTGAACCGTCTCGGACCACTCATTTGATCCGTCTCGGCGAGACGGTTCAAATGAGTGGTCACAACATATACTTCTGATGAGAAATAAAGAACTTTTTGAGCCTTGCAGGATATTTGTTCCCATTCACGGCACTAACCTACCATTCTCTATATTCTCTGTGCAGATAGTCAACTTACGGAGCCCCGCAGGGGACGTAAATTATTATTTATTAATTCGCTCCCACGAAATAATAATTCGTTCCCGCGAAATAATATTTCGTTCCCACGAAATAACAATGCGTTCCCTCAATTTAACAATTCGTTCCCACGAATAAACAATTCGTTCCCTCAATATAACAATACGTTCCCACGAAATAACAATTCGTTCCCTCGAACCAACAATTTACAATCCGTGGGAAAGAATTAATAATTGTTAATTTGAGGGAACGAATTGTTAGATTGAGGGAACGAATTGTTATTTCGTGGGAACGAATTGTTATATTGTGGGAACGAATTGTTAATTCGTAGGAAAGAATTGTTATATCGTGGGAATGAATTGTTAATTCGAGGGAACGAATTGCTAAATTGAGGGAACGAAATGTTATTTTGTGGGAACGAATTAATAAAAAAACAATCCATGTTCCTTGCGGGGATCCGTATTAACTAGATGCGAACATAGTAAATGGCGAATTCTCACTGAAGCATGTCGGTTACCTCCAAGTGTTCTGCTATTTGAACATGTTGGAGTGTGCAATCATGTGATAAACAAAATCTCTAGCAAATGTCCTTTGGTATCCAGTCTATAAGGTTCGGTTCGGAAACGGTAGGAGTTGCTCGCCACGTCTCGGAATTGTTACGTCCTTCATAACCTTGCCTGATAAACTTCATATCAAGATACACTCACCAATGCCCTTCGGCATCAAAGTTATCAGACTCGGAAACTGTAGGAATTCCTCGCCGTTTCCTAGCCACGCTTCATAAACTTCATATCTAAAGACACTCGACACAAGTATACAAATGGGTCAGCCAGTTAATACGGTGGTTCGGTAGGGACATTTATTCACGTCGTTCCTTAGCCGCATAGAGACGAATATTAAGAACCTTAAAGTTATATTCTTAGTGTCTACGGTTTGTAAAGTAGAGACGCAGATTACGGTGAAAGAAATTAGAAAACGTTAAGAAGCGGGTAAATTTAGAAACTTAAATTTCGTTCATAATGAACGAAATTTAAGTTTCTTAATTTTACGCCGCTTAGAAACGAAAATTAGTCGTCGTAAATCGTTAAGTCCTGCTTGCGCCCCATAGAGACGATCATTAAAAAAGAGACCATATATTCTAATCGGTCACTATACATTTGACTAGTACTGTATGCCTTATTGCATATATCATAATAGTAACAATTGCGAAATTCATTTAGTTACTCAGCATTAATTAATTACCATATTATTATGTTCCGATGATCTAGGAGCTGGAGCTAATATGGTAGTATCTACGAAAAACCTTCCAGGATCATTGGAATAAGGGGGCTAACTCTATTATGGGGTTAGCTCAAATATTCAACTGACCTCTTCAATTGTGTCAGTGACTGGATAAAAGAGGCTTCTGACCGTTGCGACCAGTGCGGTCCCAGACCAGCCTGCGCATCTGTGCAGTCTGGTCTGGGCCTGCACTGTTGCTATTCAGTCGGTAATACACCGGTATCGCTTTTAACTTATAGTGTTGATCCTTATCAGCATGATCAGAGTTCATGAGAGCCGCTAGCAGATCGGGGGCCAGCATGGTCAAGACGGTCATACGCCCAAATTTTCCAGTCACAGTCACGAATGTGAACAGTGCATTGTGGAACAGTAGAACTGTTTTAAATGTTCCGTGTTTAGTCTCCAACTTTCGACGTCATCCTTAGAAATATGTGTAGCCTACATGCGCTACACTAGCGGAGGACGATAGAACCCTCGACTGTTCACCTTCCCCTCGTGGTTATTCTAGGGGGAGGGTGAACAGTAGGGGTTTCATATTCATTCTGCGGTGCATGTACATGTCTATCAGCCTGGCAGCTGTGATACTCGCGTAGTCTGGAAATATACAATAGGGCGCTCCATGTAGATAACTAAGTATTCAGAAATACCCACTTGGTGTCAGTCGCCTGTGCGACAGGGCTGTGCCCTAATAGCAGCTCCCGGCACATTTTAAGAGGGGTCAACCGGAAGTACCACATTACATGTTATATACCAACATGTTCGTCTTGATGTCAGGAATTAGTAAACCAATATTGCCATTTTGGCATCTTTGTGCCGGCAGAGATTGTTGGGTCAAAATATGACTTTTTTGACCAAAAAAGGCTTAAAACTGGAATCCGCAATTTTTGAGAATACATGACACTTATATAATGCAAACAGGGTTATAACATGTACAACTGACATATAGCAATTAAATTACAACCTTCTGTAACATATAAACCATAATTGGCAACTGACCGTTCCAAGACAGCACCAATTTCCTTGCATGTAAGTGTACTTCAAATTAACAGGTTATTTGACGCACACATGTATAACATTACTGTACGATATTTGTATATATACAAGTCGTTCGTATTGCAATATACTACATTGGACGCAAACTTAAACGTTTCATCATTGGGAGATGAAATCACCACACCAGGCGCGGATCCAGATGGGGGTGCCCAGATGCCTGCCCTGTCATAAACAAGCACATCACAAATTTTCACATACCATACCCCAAATTTTATTCTGTGCTGCAATAAGTAAGCGCGGCCATTGCACCAGCAGATAATGAGGATAGTCCGGTAAATGCACTTGAAAAGAGGACCAGGATGTTAACACAGTTTGTGGAAGAGAGACTTGCAGACCCAGACTCAGACAATGGAAAAATTGAAAACGCCTGTATGACATATTACCGCGGTCAGTTCTAAAAGCAATGTCTGAAATGAGAAATTCTGAGAGTATGGACGAAACGCTAGTGTCCTTTCGCTGTCACTGCCAAGAAAAAAGTTCCATTAGCAAGAATCATGTCGTATGAAACTGCGCCAGTTCCGTTAAGCATGTTTACTGAGGATGGTAAGATGGTATCAACAGTAAAATCACAGCCTATTCCATGTCTGGAAGAAATATAAACAGTGAACACTATAACAGCATGTGATGCCATGATCGTATTTGATGGGCATGCCTGCATTCAGATGATGAATGACACAACACGACATGTTGTCACAACTACATTGAAGAAATGGTGATGGGGCTCTTCAATTTTATTTTGAATCGCAGTAGACTCTCTAACAGTGACATCGCTGTACAGTAAATTCATGTAGAGTTCGACAAGTATCTTAACGGCAGCATCAAGGACCAAACGCATGATAAACGAACATGGGGCGTGCAAGGAAGTGTTATAAACGTGCGACCAGCAATCCGGATCCCACCAAACTGGACACAAGTTCTCACTAATTGCAGGAATATGTCTGCGCTTGTACAGTATTACACAATGCACAATTGAACCTTGCTTCCTGAAAATCAAGTTATGTTTATCAGCGGAGGTCAGGAATTTAGGGTCGTTAAAGTAACACGGTCCACCGTTAGTGAAGTCTATTCCAGAAGCTGACACGAAAATGATACTACACTGTGTCAAAGCCTCTGATGGGTGCAGAAACAATTAAACGAGTATAGTATCCAGTCCAGTCTTGTCCTCCTCATTCACCACCGTCCAGAGATAGCTGCAAGCAGACTCGTCTTCTTAACAGGTCATACTGGGAAGCATGCACATTTAATGTGGTATATTCCTATTCATGTGATCTGTGACAACATGCCTCGAGCTCCTCGACGGCGAAAATTACTCCACTGAACATGATGCATTGGCAACATTAGGAACTACTGGCGTAGTGTCAAAATCTCTATTTTGTCACAGTATGATGTTGTCGAGGATATGTATGGGGAAAAATGACTATGCCACTGAATATGTTGCACTGTGAAAACACAGAAATGAATGTCACTGGAAAAATGCTGCCTCCGACAGAAAACAGCTTTGGTCTCCTTGTCCGCATGTGTTTGTATCAACTTATGATATGGCACAAAGCTAACATTCCAAATAATGTCGTGCAAGATCCTATTGGATTTGGGTATGAACGACCTGAAAGGGGTACACTTCAGCCACAGTTAATGAGTCAATCGCCTGCAGCACCGGAGCTTTTGAACAATTTAGTTTGTGAATGTACAAGCTCCTGCGCAGAACGACACACGTGCGTACACAATGATCCAACGTGTATGGCCGCTTGCAAGTGTGAAGTGGACGATCTGGAAGATATTGTGTGGTCGAATCCGTCGAAAACAGAACCGTTTGAACTGCTAAATGTGCGGATTCGACATGGATAGTGAGTGTCTGCAATGTAATGACTAGACAGAAAAACATGCATACTGGCTACTGTATTCATATCTCATGAATGACCTATACAATATTTACATATGTCTAACTGAAAATATCACATTTCACTTTCGCTTAGAAATACAAGATAAACTTTCCACTTACCGCTAATCTGATATTTTACTAGCGTATGCCTTCACCAGCATGTGTATTAATGTATTGTGTCAGGTCATGGCAAATGGAAGTATTGTGCAGGTCTAAAATATAATTAGCCCCGTTTATCATGATGAATACATGCAATAAGATGGAATCTAATATGGCTTCAAAACGTTTTTGTTGCAACACAATGGGAAGGTTTGAACAATCACGTAGACTACACTAAATTCATTCAGTGTTTCTATTTACACTATAAATCTCTTGGTAGAACATATGACGCCACGATGGTTGCTGTTTTGATTGTTGCATCTAGCGAAGTCGCATATGACGTCCCACCAACGTACGTTTATACCATTTAATTCGACCAATTTAGTCACCCGACTAATCAATATTGACTAGGTCTCATGACTTTGAATTGCTTTCTTGGTTTCATGAATTTCACTTATTTTCAGATCACGAAACCATATTAGATAAGTAGTAAATACCTCCATTGAGGTAGTTATTGTCCCAGATAAATACCTGGTAGATGGAGCTTGTACTTAAATTAAAACGTTACCACTTTCACTTTTGTCAAGCTCTGCCACCAGGTAATTATCTGGGACAGATAAGGAGGTATGTATTTATTAAATATAGAGAACAATCAGTTATTATTTAATACAGATGGTTAGTGGAATTAAGACAACTTTACTTACCAGATGTAATCTGGTCCGCAATTTTATCCCGAGTGCCACTTTTTGAGACACATTGATGTGTTTATGCTCTAAGATGGTACCGACTATGTACTAATTAACACAATAACAATTGAAGATATTGTGTGAATACACTTTATATTACAAATTTCATTCCTGTACTTCAAAATGTAAATGTGAAAATGTTCTGGCATCATTGGCTTCCATTTTCACTGCAAAAGTGAGAAAATTGGAACCGTCTTGGAACGGTTAACTAAAATGTATGGTTTATATGCCAGAAAATGCTTTAATTATATTGTGAAATATCATATATGTAGATGATATGAATATGTGGATTACATATGTGAACAATTTCGTAATATTTGTCGATTCCTGTTTTCCCCACTTTTTATCTAAAATTCAGTCTTTTTACCCCAAAATCTCAGCCTTCACAAAATTGCCACAATGGCAACATTGGTTTTCAGAATCCTGACCAAAACGAACATTTTGATATATGACACTTAATGTGGTACATCTGGTTGACCCATCTCCTTAACTAGAGCACTTAATTAAGTGCTGCTGCTACACTATAATTACTTTCAGTAAGTAGTAGTGTATCCGCCACTTTATTACATGTATCATTTTCCTCACGTAGTCCTGGCTCCCCAATACAAGTCCGTATATACTTTTTGCGGCGCGATTTTTGACACTTGTTTCTAATAATATAACATATCCACTTTAAAAAAAACTCAGGTAGACTTTTCAGACAGGCGACAAAAACCGTTGGGAAGTCAAAATCCAAGATGGCCGCCATATTGCGGAAGAAGGCATAGAAGCAGCATGTTTTATATATCTAAAACTTGTTTAAATACAAAACCCGTATGCAATCGTACCAACGATTACTTATCTGACTTTTTGGGCAAGTTTGATTCATACTAACTTACCGTATATGATAGAAATTTCAAGATGGCCGCCATTTTATTAATACAAATCTCTAAATATATTATATTTTCATGTTTCAATGACGTATGGCATACGTTTGGAATCAATTATGATGCGATGTCAGGTTTCAGTCATTCTTAATATATTAGGTTTCCATAAGGGTGTCATATGCAGCCAAAGACTCGAGATAGGGAGTGTTGTCCAGGAGCGTCATTTTATATTCTAAATAACCGCCGTACGAAGGTTATTTTATATAAATGTTGAGCATTGCCAAATTTGATATATTCTTCTCTGCTTCTCACATTAGTTGTCCGTCCTGTGAAACGTGTTTAGGGTCTGTATAAAACGGTACATACATAGATTTGTACGAGCCCAATCCGAGGACGATAAAACAACTGATGAACCACCTAAATCTACGAAACATGTTATTTTCGAACAGGCTATAGAATGTATTGATCCATTGCTTAAAAAGGGTTATGGTTTCACAATGACAGAACTAAACTATTTCATGATGGGGTTTGATACAACCGTACAAGTTTATAATCGTAATGTTAAGCTCTTACTTATCGAACATTATGGTTATGATGTAAAGTTTTGTCAATCACATGAGAAGAACAAACCAGAGATGGTATTTTCCTCTTATGTTACAACAGATGAGTTGGCAGCTAAGATAAAATCATTATATATAATGAAAGCCGCTGGGGAGATACTGAGTGAGGAAATGCAACAAGTAAATTTTGATCGCAATGAAAAATTCTGTGATAGCCACGAATTAAGAAAATCATGGGAAGGTACAACGATGCATGACTCACTCATGACCTTCTTTGCATCGTTGTTTAACATCATTACATCTCGTTTGTTGAACATATAAATGTTACAAATGGATGAGGATGGCATCGATGTTGATGACGAGAGTAGTAACCCTGATTCTGACAGTGGGGATGTAGGTGCTAGTCAAGATGTAGAATGGGATGTTAAGCATCAGCACACTCAGTTACATTGTCTATTTCAGATATTATACTTTCAGTTATTTCATGGGGCGCGGAAAACCCCACTTCACGCCATGTTAGGTAAAACTGTGTACGGTAAATGCCGAAGTCGCGAGCTTTTGACATCTGTGAATCGCATCGGTGTATCGACTGTGTATAAGGAGGTGAGGGGTTCCCGTAACCTTTTATCGGCATATGCCATCCAAACGTCGAAAGCACTAGGTACCCCCATTCCCAGTCAGTTCACTAAACAAGGTTTCACACTAGGGGCACTAGACAATGCGGACTTCGCAGACAATTCTTCATTATCAGGCACCTAAAGTTCGCATGACACCGTTATGGTACTGTTTCAGGATGTATCCGATATCCCTCATAGTAAACCACAGGTATCGAGCACAACATTGAGTAAATCGTCCCGTGCTGTCAATAAAACGCTTCCTTGCCAAATTGTTCCCAAACATACCAAACCGGTCGTGCGACCAAGTCTACCTTCCAATTTCAAACTAGTAGAAAAAACAGATTTAACGCTGTCCACTTCTGCAGTTACGAAGGCTAGTGACTCCGAGTTTCTGATCTCCTTGGTCCGGTGTGGTTTGCCAGATAGTCATACGGGTGGTCTGCCTCCTTGGGGTGGTATACATGCACTAATTTCAACAGCAAAAGTGCCTATAATGCGGGTAGGATTTCTTCCAGTTATTCCCTCTCCAGTTACAGATTATGCCACAGTGAGAAAAGCTCTCACAATTTTTCAGTGTGTTCGAGCTCAGTTGGATCAGGTAAGACTTCCTGTCTTCTGTGATGAGGCAGTTTTTCATACAGTCGCTGATATTTTTATGAAGTCGGATGTTTTCAACGACAAATATCAAATGATGGGAATGTTCCACATGGCCAAGGTGTATGGAAGATGCACTCATTGAGTCTGAGGTGATTGGGAAACGTGTACTGCAGTCAGTATTGTCAGGTGGGCATTATGTTCGGTCACTCCGGGGAATGCTAATTGTCTCTGAAGTATTGGATACACTAGCATGGAGGGTGTCCTGGCTTAGCCATGAAACTTGTTGAATTTTTGGAATCTGTGGTACAGCGGAAAGGTGTTTTGAAAAGAAAAAAGCACAGTTATTCATCTGCTAAGTTTGCCGAGGTTCTTGCTGTATCCAGCAATCTGCGGCAGTTGTTCCTGCGATTTGTAAGAGAATGTGAGGCCAAGTCGGAGTTGTGTGGATTCTGGGGAATATTTCAGAACATTGTAACTCAGATAAAGCACCTGATTGTCGCGGATAGGGATGGGAATTGGTCACTTCACGTCTCAACTGTTGACTCGATCATGGCAATATTCCAGGAGTTTGATGCCATAAACTATATATCGGCATGGCTCGTGGTACATTGCCTCGAGAGAGTCAAAGTAGAGAGAGGTAGAGCACCCTGACTTGTACAGGTCATACATGCGTGGCCGGTTTGTGGTAAAGGACAGAGATGGAAGCGCTGTAGCGCCAGATATGAAGTTAGAACAGTCGATTCAACGGACATCCAAAAGCCAGGGTGGCATTGTCGGCCAAACTCGTAACTCTGAATTAGTTGTTGAGTGGCAGTTGCTTTTCCACGAAATTCTTGGCATCTCCAATACATTTCGTGCACCGACAAATGATCGCATCATGGAGCACATGGAAACATCAATCCATCATGAGCTAAGCGGCCGAAAAGGTGAGCTGTTCGATAGAAATGTTGTGCGTCTGCTTAATTTTATACAGTCCGGAGGAAACCCTTTTCTCATTCCAGTAACACTAGTTCAACTACACAACTTCGTCACCAAACGCGTGGTGCACCAGGATACAAATTTGCGTTTGCTCGGCGTCATAGAGAACGGACATAGAGCTTACAGAGAATTTCGGCGCGAGCGATATGTTGAGAAATCGAAGAAGTTGAGCGATACTATATCAAAGCGGAAGCTTCCTAAGGTTGATGTCGCAGCTGACACAGGTACACGTGCTACACTACTGGGCTCTATCGAGGATGACATACCTACCAAAGACGTCGCTTCAGCTCAACGTGACTGTGAAATGGCAAAGGAGCGAGGAATGTCAATGACAGTTATGATCTTCTCCCATGCAGTCCATTGTTCGATGGTGATTTGCCAACTAAGCCAACAAAAAGTGCTCTGATTACAGAATTAGAGCTGAACTTCACTGACAGCGACTATGATTTCCAAAAACAATCGGTATTGAAAACCACGATTATAATCAATTTCATGTCAAGAGTTTGCCAGGTACATAATTTAACATCATATGGTCGCTTTGGCGAGGTCATAAAGAAGGTGATTTCAGGTGCCCGTGGTGTTTCTCAGGCAGACGAAACTCATATCATCTTTGACAGTTATGCTGAGTTGTCGATAAAAGAATGCGAGAGACTACGTCGTGCAGGTTCAACTGGTTGTGTTGAGATGCACGAAACAGTGTCAATACCACAGCAGATGGACAAATTCTGGACGTTGGCTTCGAATAAGTCAAAGCTGGAAATATTAGTACGAGACGTTGCCATTCGTGACATAAGAGACATTCACTGGTACTGAGTGGAATGGTTGTGGATGGCGAAGTTCTTCCCGCACAGCTATTTGAGCAGCCCGAAGGAGGACACACAGGTGACATAGCAGAACTCAGTAGCTGGCTGGAAGAAGCGGATGCTCGTATCATTCCACATACCAATTGGACAGTTGAAAGAGGATGTGAACGTGTCATAGTAATTTCGAACGACACCGACAATGTCGTTCTGTTGCTGCGATACATGGAATACATTTTGAAAAGACACATGAAGGAGTTGAGGGTACAGTATGGTGTAGGTACGAAACGGCAACTCATATCACTCCATATATCATACGGGAAGTTAGGTGCCGCGCTCTGTCAAGTTCTTGTTAAAGCGCATATCACGACCGGCGATGACTCAGTGAGCAAATTAGGTACAAAGCATAGTGCCGTTATAAGTTACCAAGAAACGTACTGAGCCAATTTCGGCGAGTGACATTCTTGACGAATATGAAATTCAGATGGCTGAGCGTTATCTTGTGCAAGTATGGTTTGGCTCTAGGTCAAAAACAACGGAGTCAACGTTTGATGAGTTACGATTCCAGTACCATACCAGACACACTGCTATAAGGGCTATAGATGAACTTCCCCCAACGTCCAGTGTTGTCCGTGGACATATAACACGATCATTATTTGTAGTTCGCGGTGCAATCACACTTTTGGACGATATGAGCGCACTTAATCCCACCAACTTTGGCTGGATTAATGTAGATGGTTCTCTGAAACCAGAAAAGTCCTTGAAACGATTACCTGTATCCGTGCTAACAACATGTTACTGTGATGGCAGATCTAGTGCCGTTAAGTGTGTGTCATTTTGCCACAAAAAAGCAAATGATTGTTAAAACCTGTAACAACACAATCGCGCTGTTCACCCGAAAACAATTGGAATAGTATTGTTAAGACCTGCATAACGTTTACATGTGTTTAATTAAACGATGACGTATAGTGTAACAGACACAATTATGCATACATGTTATCGACGTAATTATAATGTGCTACGATTCAGTTGGTTGTTTAATACAATAAATGGTGTAATTTTCTCTTTGTTCTCGATTTAAGTTCTTACCTCCAAATTAGATGATTTAAAGGTGTATAATTTTCGTATTACCTTTTGAAATATCCGGATGTTCACTATTTATTGGAAAGTTGCTTCTTAGTTCATATATATGAGCGATTTAAATCGTCGAAATTTGGCGGTCATTTTGAAAAACAGGTGTCAGAATTGTAGCAATGCATTATTGTCGCAACAATACCAAACACATGTTCCAAATATATGCAAAAAGCTTTTACAGTAGTCATTTTAGCTATACAGGTTTTTCTTAATAATTATGGCGGCCATCTTGGATTATTGTTTGCATATCGCGAGTGATTGTGGATAAACGTGCCCAGAGTGCTATGAATTTGACAGATAGTGAAAATAAATGCTGATTAGATGTATGCATGCCTTGCAGAGATAAATTGATGTCTGACAAAGTGTTTTTCCTGTTTAAAACGGCGGCCATCTTGTATTTGTGGCTGAAAATAGGAGTCTTTTGTAACACAAACAGTTGCAATATGTTGGATATACTCTACTAAAAAAAAACCGATACCAAAAGTATGTCCACATGTCTTTTATATATTAAATTATGGCTCATCCTGTGTATTATGAGTGAAAACGGCGGCCATCTTGGATTTTCTCTCTTCATTGACGTTTGTCGCCTATCTCGAAAGTCTACCTGGGTTATTATCTTAGCCTATGTGTCATATTACCAGAATCAAGTGTCAAAAATCGCGCCGCGAAAAGTATATGCGGACTTGTATTAGGGAGCCTGGACTAACGCAACTTTGGTTACGTACACGCTAACTGAACCACGATGTCGAATCAAGCATACACAGACGGAAACAATTCGCATTGAAAAACTATTTTCACTCACGTTTAGCTGGTCATTGACGCAAACGAATGACGTCAGTGTTATCACGCAACGAGAAAAAGAATCGCTTTCCTTACAAAACCACATTATAGTTACTTTTGGCGCATAACGTGATTCCAATTAATAAAATAGAGAATATGTTTATCCGACTCGGCAAGGAAACGCGTAGGAATTCAGAGGCTCGCTTAGGAATTGCTACTGTTTCCGAGCCGAGCCTGATAAAGTACGTATCAGAGTAATGCTCGTGCTCGTTACCTGATCAACTTATATAAGAGACGAGGGTCTGATATGAAGCGTATCGGTCTAAGCTTGGACACGGTATAGTATTGTGACAAAAGCCACACTATTCTATTTTGGTATAGTTAATTGAAACCATCAAGTAAAAAGTAAAACACAGTGTATGAATTTTAATTGCAAACACGACTTTATAAGTTGAACAATAATAGGCCATGGACGCGATAGAGTTGTCGCTACCATCTGAGCACATCAAATATTTATGGTGCCAATGTATTTAGACATATATACTGTATACATTTCCACATGTTAGAATTTTCAAAGTAGTAGCTTAAGCCCACTCATTTGCATACACAAGACGGCTGCCAGTGAAAATCCAAGATGGCCGCCGCTATTTTATTGGAATTTTGTAAGATATGTAAATAATTTAACAAAGACATGCTAGCATGGTGGGTACCACACACTTGTTCTGAAGTAATATGGCCACATGTCGTTTAGATGTATGTATTCTGAATGGTACATGTGCTAGAAGCACCATGACTGTCGTGTACACTTGTCAAGTTCCACGAACAAAATGCCGATAAGTGTAGACAATTACATATATTTGATAGAATTTTGCTCTCTAGAGGCATCGTGCATGTATAAACGAAGGGAATTTGCCAACCAATTTCGGATATTTAATATATATAATGCAGCGAACTGTTTGCCAGGCAATATTGTGATATCTACATGTTCAAGATGGCCGCCATGTTATTCTGATTATGGAATCAATTAGCAAACAGCAAACAATGTCTGTCATAATCAGTTTCGGTACCAAACAACAGAGTCGGCCTGACACGATGTTTAGTAGACACACTCGTGCTAACAAGGGCATATATGCCAGAAGATAATTAACATTTGAATATATATCAGAAACGGTGGCGGCCAGTGTTAATCTATTAACAACAATAGCACCATTTTATACCAGTAATACCGGAGGAGAAATGATATTAATTTCGGACACAGACGAGCTGACATCTTGAACAATATTTACTTCTCATTTGAAAGGAATACAAAAGGTTGTATAAAACAAAGATGGCCGTCATTTTACAGGCATTTTGTTAAGTATGTTTGTATCATTATATCAATGAGTGCATAATGTTCCAGTCCGAAATTAAACGTTACATTATTGTTAAAACTACTATTTCATAATTATTTACGCTGAAAGTATTAGTTGGATATATAGTACATACATTACTGACCACCCGTCTTAAAGATGAAACTAAATGTATATAAATGTATTCACTGGTTATTTCATAAATGTTTCGCTGCTGTCATTTATCAATATATGTGTGCGTGTTATGTTACGGAAACTACATAACAATATACCCAAATAAGACACATGAAGCTATGTAAAAAAGACACTAACATAATACATCAGGCTAAACACATGATACATCGGTAGTCGCGGAGCTTACAATGTGGCACTAACATGCATTCCACGATCAGTGATTGGAGTATTAATTTACTGTATATTGGTTTAATATGTTATATTGGTATAATATTTCTTTCATTTACTCTGATGGCCATGACAATAATGCCTATGAACAACATATACCATAACATACTTTTGTATGTACATGTAGTTGCAATGAGATGGATTTTTAATTTCATTTGTTTGGAATTTGTTTTTATTTGTATCATTCTTCACGGCATGTAAATCAAACAACTAACATATATATGGAGGTTACGTAATACAAACTTAGCCTTTGTCTACACAAGTTATTTAAATGAGCGGGCTACTTTAGCGAACGACATATACATACCATATTGTGTTGTAAGTATTAATTACTCATCTGCACTAAAACATAGACATAAATGGATACTCTTGAATGCGGTCTCCATTATAAGTGGTACACGGTCCCTCAAATACACCCTCAGGCTATCATCAAAAAATAAAACGTGAAACACGTAGTATAAGTTGTTTTAGTAGTCGTGTTCGGCAAGGTTCATGGGTATGTTGATATTGTCTGTAAACTTTAAAGATCAAAACACAATTACACAAAAAGGCTGATCTCAGTACATAACACAATTGGTAGAGGACATTACATGATGTAATCATCAAACAAAAACCTGCATAGCACCCAACTCGTATGATAAGCACAGTATACTGCATGTTAAAGATAAAAAGGTATGTGCTAGAGCTTCTACTCATACTAAAACAGATGTATAAAAAACAAGTATTATTTTTATTCCGCTGACACTGATATAATGATATAATGTGTACAGTGATTTAGTTGAATGATTACATATATGGCAGCCATTTTGAAATTATGCAATTCATATTTACCTCAAATGAATATTGAAAAGCTTTCTGCGGCATGCCAATGATGAAATCGTCGAATAAATCGGTATTCTCTCGCTTAATATGTTTTGTGTAATACGTAAATATGTCTGAATTCCAAAACGATACTGTTAAATTCTACAATGCTGGATATGTTAAACGTAATACGTGTATGCTTCTATGTATGTTTTTAGTAAGCTGTAGATCACTGAATGTGCATACAATGCGTGTGAGCATTGGAGCTTTGAACGGATATGTGGTGCCAACATTGATAACAACGTTACATGAATAATTTACCAAATTTGTACAATATGGCGGCCATTTTGGATTTACACACTTTGTATTGAAATGTTCGTTTGTAAGCATTGCATAGCATGCCAGTTATCGCATATCAGAATTGTATTCGCAATAACCATTATGTGACTGCTGAAACAACGATGTTGGATATACATATCCCAGAAACTGGATATGCGTTTCATAAGGTCGGCCATATTGTATGTGCAATACAACAGGTTTATGCCACAAATACTTTCTGTTTTGTTGCGTATTGTTATTAATATCAATATGTTAAACAACTTGAGACTAGTTTAGTTTCATATATGTGGATGGTGTCAACACTTATTTGCACGTGCAATAAATATTTAATAGAATTCGTGTAAAATTGCGGCCATGTTGGATTTCTACACATCACATCCAAATAAAATGGATTGATAAGCATTTGGTCGGCGATGAAGTATTAAATGCCTGAGGTTGATCGGTACGTGTGCTGTAAAACGGCTTCCACAATACGATATGCCCATAAATGTAGTATGGCACTTTTTCTCTGGCGGCCATCTTCTTTATGTACATAACTACCGTATGTTTCAAGAAACCTGCCCAATTTTTACGGCCATATTAATAATGTAAAAACAATATTTTTTTCGATATTATTAAACTTTATAAAAATTTAAGAATGATCCTTCTTTTTATTTCGTGAAATTTGGTCAAATATTGTTTTAATTACGAAAAATGAGTTCTCTATGGGAATTTGACATGGGGAAAAAGAGAACCTGGAGGAGGAGTCGAAAAACGAAAACATTTGTAAATTGATTCTGAAATCTAGCTAGATAACTTGGAAATGATCTAACTAAGAAAACAAAAGTTACATTTTGAAAATCGGTGCACTATTTCTGAAATTAACGAACATATCCCATGTTAAATCCCCAGACATCTTTAGTCCGGGGGCTATTTGTACATATACGTATACGAATCCGGCACGTCATGTTATTTTTTGGCACCCGGTGATTTTATAAACTTGAATGCATAAGGTTTTCTAAAAATCCAGGTGCCATTTTTTCAACCCACGGTCAAGGTCAATTTAAGGTCATTGAACTTCATGCATTCTTGGTGTCCGATTACTGATATGTATATGATAATTTGCAGTTCTCGGTGAACTGATAACCGTATATATTCAATTGCTCAGAAAATCGGAATAATATATAATCTGCATCTTAGTAACAGAAACACACAATACCTTTCAATGTATTGCGGTTAATATATGTTCATAATAGCCGCCAAAAAGCTACGTTTTCAAATACGTATGGTCGTAATTTCATGTATATATACCTGTATGTTTAGTTCAAAGTATGGTATATTTTTGAAGATGTCTATGTGGATTTAATATTTGGAAATTGTTTGTTCGTAATAAAATCAATACTGGACCAAATTTCACGAAATAAAAAGTAGGCTCATTCTTACATTTTGCTACAATTTAATATTATCGAAATATGTATCGTTTTCGCATTATTTATATAGCCGTAAAATTTGGGCAGGTTTCGTGAAACAGACAGTAGGCTTAAGCTACCTACTACTTATGAAGGTATATCATGCATAAATATATAGACAATATGTGCAACTTTGGCAACAAACATCGTTGGTGTGCAGGGATAGTACTACACACCATAGGGCCATTATCAAACACATGAGTTTATTCACCATTGAAATGTTGGTAGAAGACGAGATAAACACATCATTTCACAGAATTTATTGCACATGAGTATTGTGTAAATTTATACATGTAGTGTATATTTATTTCATACACGCATTTACAAAAGACAGCACATGTAATGTCGAAACCCAGAGATTGTATCACAATAGCCAATTGAATAACAACTAATGTATACATATGCGACCTGTCCTTTGACTATTCAGAAAATACATAGGGATGCATGGTTTTGCTTGTGTTGTCCTGACATTTCTATGTATGGTTAGCTACACTATGTAATTTATTCTCCTTCACATTTTCCTCTCTTGCAGACGCCACAAGAGGTAAAACTGCCCGATTGCTTGAAAACACTAAGATGGCCGAGTTGGTCACTCCAAAAGGCATACACTATACTGCAGCGTGAAAATGTTTACATGTATGAAATGGTTATACATATATGATCCCAAGGCATGTACATAGGAAGCAACAATATACAATTATTGGCTTTTGAGGAGATGCACACGAGATTTACGGACCTGAGTCATAGTTTAAACTATATTTATTTCACATTGAATACATGTATTCTTCAAAATACATACAAATATTATGAATGCGCATTAGAAAACAAGCTCAATGTCAGCTTATGTGAATTCTTCTCCTTGAGTAAGACAGCAATACATAAAATTATAGTGCATATGGGCTGTTTCATAATCAGGGGTACCAAGTTTGTCTCACGGACCTAAATATTCAAAGTTGATATATTCAACCAAACTGACCGATGTATGTTAATATAGACACTGTAGGACTCGTGCGCAAAATTTCAGAGCATGGCATTTATGCTTTCCGAGAAAAATCATATGATGAAGCTAACAAGTCGGATATTTTTCAAGGAAATATTCATTTTATTCACAAGACCATTATGGCATACTGTTTACTGATACACATTGTATCTTGAATTCTGTTTAACCAATACAACCATATTATCATGTTTGTAGCTGTTTAATTGGCAATATATCAAAAAAATCAAGAACATCAGCACAATAAGAGTTATTTTGAGTAAAACATGATTTTTGTTCTGTTTTCAGTCCCTGTCATTAATTGAACATTTGAATATCAGTGATTTAACAAATGATCAAGGAGACTAGATATCATAAAGAAAATAATAGTGAAAGAATTCTGAGATTATGTTGAAAATTGTTCAAATAAATGACGATACATGTTTCACACATTTTCTTCCGGAGGAGGCATGATTTTTGACACTCAATTAGAAGTCATCTATTCACAGAAAAACATGTATAGAATAGTTTATTGCATCAAGGCAACTGCCTCATGACCATGCATACATAACTATGGTATAATATACGTACAATACAAGATGGCGTACATGAGTAAACTACTAAATATAATATATGCAGAAACAACACAATCGTGGCAAATACGCAAATAAATGTCAGACCATGCCGCGATTACTAATACATATATCTGTATTTGTATCATACACTTGTTTATAACGCTTACTGATCACAATGGATACCACGTGTTATAGCTCGTATTATTTTTTAACAATAAATGGGAAGTATACAGACATATGCATACACATAGACATACATATGTACACACACATGCATACACGCACATACACATACATGTACACACATACATGTATACGCACATATACACACCTATATACATGTACATATACATATATATCTTCTTTCCAACGGTGATATAGTATTACATGTCTATATACGTACATATTATAGGAATGAATGGCCTTCTTGTGGAATTTATCGGGGTATAAACTTGGAAAAGTCGCGGGAATACTGGACGAAGGCCGGAAGGCCTCGTCCAGTATTCCCGCGACTTTTCCAAGTTTATATCCCCGATAAATTCCACAAAAAGTCCATTAATTCCCTATAATTCCAGCATTTGAAATAAATTCATCAAGAAAATGTGTTTATTTTCCGTTTTCTTAAGAATTATTTTAACTGCGCCTGACGGTTATGGAAAGTAGTTCGGCATGGGAGTTTACTGGGATATAAATTTTGGACAAAGACTTGCTACGGACCAATCAAATGTTACGGAATTGTGTAAATATTTTTGTGCTGGAATTATAGACACATATACATATAATGTGTACATACACACACATAAAATAATGCATCAGTGGTAGCACCATGATATGAACGTTCTCTCCCTCAAACAGGAATACTGTGATCATACATTGTATTCCAATTGTCGTTTTAAAGTAATATTGCACAGCTAATACATGTACATGCATTTAGGTTCCACACGAGTATACGATAAATTAACGAAGCAAATCATATAAAGCTTAGTACTAGTAGTTAAGGAATGTTTAAATTTCGGGAGAGTTCTTGTTTTTTGGCAAATGCGCTTTAAATCAGCCTCACACTAGCCTAAAACTACTAGTCACAGGAATAATACAGTCATGTACATTCACATATGAGCCGCGTCGCGAGAAAACCTGTCTTCGGGAGTCTGACGACGTCACAAGATATGACGTCGTAAACTTAGCTGACGTAATTTCCGCCGATATTTCCAATTATCGACGTTTGTCAGACCGCCATGTTAGGTTTGTTCCGTTGTGTTAAAGATATCTAACGAACAGAATATATATATAATTGGGCGTATGCGTGTGAAAAAAACGAAACAGTCTTCGATCTGTCCTGGGTCCTGTCTGAGAATGTATTGGATGAACGTTAAACTGCCGTCCTAACGGTCGTACGATCGAAATCCACCATTTTTATTCGAAACGGGCACATCTTATAATTATTATGTTTTTATTAACAATAATGGCGTAAGGATAATTTTCTTTTATTATTTTGCTGCTGATATCATATATATAAAAATGTTTGTCTGTTATTGATATGTGTTTTTTATGTTCCGTTATTTTGACATATTTTCTTTGACACAGTTTACAGATAACTGTCCACATTAACTGTTATCGACCACCATTTACAGGTGAAAACTCTGTGTAAGCTACATTTTTTATTTACATACAGATGTTAGGCAGCATATTTGTAGACCGATGTAGCCTGGGTCCGGTTTTCCGCACAACTATATGTTTCAGATCTGGTTAACTCGACGCGAATTTTCAGTTTATTGCTCAATTCTTGCTTTCTAATATACATATAATGTATACAATTAAAATTCAGCGCAACCTTTACTCGATTTAAAGAACAAATATCTCCTGCAAAAAAAAAACAAAGCCATGGATGTTACGACTAGTATAGCCACAGGTCAGTCTCATCTGTGCATATGCACCGTCTGATCAGAACATGCGATGTCCGCCATTCAGTCACTGGGGAATCCTTTCTCGATCACCGACAGACAGGATATGGGTCACCGATCGTACATTCATTGCAGATATTGTAAGGTCCGCTTTTTTCTGCAGGTGGTCCAAGTACAGCTGTAAGCGGGACGATGTCGTGAACATTCGCAGGCTCCAGATAAGCTGCGTATTTGCTTAAATACCCAATTGAAATTTCCAAAAACCCAATTGAAATCAGAAGTAGCGAGTATCAAAAAGCAATCCAAATTTTGTGGTACCATTATCATGCTGCAGAAAACAATAAACAGACCACAAATATAGCATATATTTCTTATTTTCCATGAAAAAGAACATCTTGGTATTTCATTAAAATTGTCTCTAAGGAGACAATTCTAATGAAATGCCAAGACATATTTTCGTTTCGAAGCAAACTATTCAATAACTGCGGTATGTTGATGTGTAAACAGTAGTGTGATTTTATTTTACCCAATTACAATTTTGAAATACCGGATTGCTTCAGCAATGATTGAGTAACAATACTCAATTACTAATTCCTTATCTGGAGCGTGCATTCAACATTTCTGTTGTCTGAATATGAAAAGCTTAAATCTGAATGCACATTGACATGTGTGTCATGTTAATATATTAAGAAATAGATACGATGGGATGATATATCAAGGCAACATATGTTGGGGACATTAGTATCATGGACCGTTAGTGACAATCTGTCAAGTCGTGACAAATGCAATAATACAAACAATCAAGAACTAGATGCTGTGGGTTTATATTTCAAGGCAACATATATTGGAGGCATTAGCATGAACTGTGAGTGAAAATATTGTCAAGTCGTGACACAAATACAATACGACTGTGCACACTATCAACTGATATGGTTCTTCTAGTACTGTTCGACGATTATCAAGGATCTCTTGACTTGTGGTATTGTTATTATTTTATACCCCCCTCTCATTTCTTAGTATTTTGGGACCCTTCCATTTTGAGTTGAGTCTCCAAAAGACAAACTGCTACCGTAACACTCCCAAAACAAACACAAGTCGGTGGTAGGACAAGCTGATCACAAGTTGTGTCTTAAATATGTTACCATAGCCATTTTGTCCATGTGGCAGACTTCCACGCGCTACCCTTGAAGGTGGTCTGCCACTAGGCGAGTGAGAGACTGCGATGGAGTAGAAATTGCATGTAAGCGATACAGGCTTTTGCTCTCACGCTATTCGAGTGACTGTGCACTGTCCATAGTGAGTAACGCATGGAAGTAAGGGTGCCTGTCATCAGACATGAACACTGCCTTTCGTCACATGTGCCCGTTCGTCTGTCCGTCCGTCACGTTTCTTGTAAGAAGTAAACAACGTTTTACCCGTAATATGTAGGGACTTGAAACTTGGTGTATGCCTTCCTTATGGTGTGTAGATGCGCAGTGAATTTCGATTTTTGATTCGACCCCCGGTCATGAATTATCTTCCCCTTTTCAACTTCGCATTTGAGAAAAATGGGTATATTGCGATGGCGCGACATCGACTGTGCTCTAGTTTTCAATGTAATTTAATGTTGAACTATTGTTCTCCCCGTATGCATGTGTATTTCCATTTGTATATGTTGAACTAAACGGTCGTATATGTTGAACTAAACGGTCAACCAATCAGTTAATCAATGTACTTCTGTGGTTTTCTACATTGTTTTGCGTCAGAAAGTTTCTTGACATTTTTCGTGTTTTAAGCATGTACTTCTCTGATGGTTTTTATTATGCTTACTTTAGCACATGCCCATGATCTTGTTACGGTCAAATGCCTCTGCAGGAGCTACACCGCTTCTGTGGCGGAATTCTTGTATTAATAATTTGACCTACTTTTTTATCGCGGCCATCTTGCAATAGACGACGACCTCCATTTTAGCAAATATGAAAAGGCTTCACCCATAGAATATAACTGCGAAGTTTGACCACTATCGACCAGTCGGTTCCCGAGAAGAAGACGTTTGAAATCTCTGAATGAGTATAAACTATTTATTATTCTGCCAAATTTCGTCGAACGGACGGACGAAAAGCGGTAACAATTGCTCACTTTAAATAGCCTTCGGTTCAAGTGAACTAAAACCAAGTCAATGGTTTCTTTAGTTATAAATATATGAAACATGGTATAACTTGACAAACAGTCAACATCAGCTTCAGACGCAATTTTCTCAAACTGACGTCACAATCCATAATCTTCGATTCTCCTAGAAACAAAATTGCTACCACGCTCCATACTCGTGAGGGGGGTAGCAATTTAACCCAAACTCTTTAATGTAATACATGGAAGAGTGATTTTTGCAGTCGGTTATCCGGCGTGTTTGATATGTTATTGGTATAAAACTGTCAAAGCTGAATCAATACGTTATTAATAAAGAACATACACATGCATGCCTCTTGTAAATTTGAAAGCTTCATTTCGCTAAATTGTTAAAACGGTCAGTAAACACGTCAACAAAAGAAGAAATCAGCATACCTAATTCGCGTACCCGCGGACGTTCATACTTGCTGGTACATGAACTTGCCAATTTGACTGTTTCGCTTTGCACATTCATGTGTTACCAAAAGACTCAAGCGCATCCGTCTTTACATTCATTATTCAATGCCAAACATTCTGCTAGATCGATGTCAACTTGCATTGTAAATGTTGGCATATACTCTATGTGTAACGGTATATATTGTAACGTCATTTTACGTCGCTTGACGTCGCTTTTACGTGACGTCTATTTTGCTCAAACGACCTGCATAGTGGTGTTGTATAAACTATAATATCTTAATGAATATTGCAGATATTATGATCAAATAAAATCGTTCAATTCATCATACAAATACCATTGTCATAGTAAAAAATGTCACATTGACCAACAATTTCCCGAAGACAGGTTTTCTCGCGACGCGGCTCATATAATACATGTCATTCTGTAAGGACATGTCAACTTGGCGATCAGCGTAGCCCCAGATCAGTCTGCGCATTCACACATCCTGTACTGAGACTATACTGTGCATTTTATATAAATATATATATCAATAAATATACACAACTGATTTCCAGTTATTTCTAGAATAAATCACTACATATCTCTGTTTAGTTGAGATATAATTTCGTTTCGTTTCTCGAACGCTCTGAAATGAAATCACCAAGGTTTCTTATATAGCGTACCCTCAAGTCATTGTAGACAGGACATATACACAAGAAATGAAATTCATCTTCTAACACGTTACAAGATTTACATTTACGATCATCAAAGGGTGTACTAATTGGTCTATGTCATCTGCCGGTTTCAACCTCCAACCTGTGGGAAGATACACGCAGTCTGGTTAGAGCCACTCTAAACTGTTTTACACTCATGAAATCGAGATAGCATTGATATTCAAAAGATGAAATATTTTTATAAAATAAAGCTCTACTAGATTAATTTATTCTAGTGTTCCAGTCTTGAGCGAAATTGTCTGTTAAGCGTTGTTTTAATGTTGACAAAACATCTTGTAAAGTCACACACACCTTGCGAAAGCCATACATGGTAAAAACCAAGCTGTGTAAACATAGATTTAACCAGAGAGCCCCACTTTTTCACAGTTGTTGACCGTTCAATATCATTAAGCATCCTGTGATATATACATTTAATATATTTCCGGTCACTTGATCCGGTTAATTTGAACCAATATTTAATCATATTATATATTATATTATACATCACCGGCATAATTCAGGATAGGGAAGATAGGGAGGACAAGTTTATCAAATAATTTCAGCATATGCTTAGGGGATAAGAATATGATATAATTATGTATACAATTTGAAAATTGCCTATTGTGCCTGTCCCGATAAGGTATTATTGGCCTCTGAAAAGGAGCCCCCTGGCGTGAAAACCACTCCTCAGTATGAACATTTTGTTACTATTTCTATTTCGTAATTGCTATAATAAAATTTCAAATTTGCGGGAGGTCGGTCGCCTTTTCTAAAACTCATAACTTTAGTTTTCTTTGTATTTGCTGTAAGTTTCGATTTTTGACAATAATTGTATAATGTGTCTAGCCCAGGCTTGTAAATGTACTGCTGACGTTGCTAAAAATTGCAATGTCATCAGTATATACATGTAACAGAATATGTATCATGCCAATGTCTATCCCATCTATTCCGTTTAAATAGAACTTCTAAATCGTTTATATAATATGCAAATATAAATGGTGATAAGCATTCCCATTGACTCACCCCTAACATACATCTTAATTCTTCGCTTAATTGATTATTAAATTTTACTTCTGATTTTATGTTGTTATACATAGATTGTATTACATTTAACATGTTGCCCCTCACTTCTATGCGTATTAATTTATACCAGATGTTTTCTCTCACAATATAATCGAATGCCTTCATAAAATAAACACAAGCGCAGTGAATTTGTTTCCCTTCGTTAAGGAAATGGGTAATCATTCCATGCAGTATAAATATGTGACATTGTGTAATATTCTTGTAAATAATTTTCCAATAGTGCTAAGTACATTAAGGTAATTCCCTTATAGTTACCCAGTACATCATTTACGTTACCTTTTTATGGAGTGGCACTATATAACCTTCAGACCAGGCCTCCGGGAAATAACCATTTCTGAAAGTTGTATTAAACAGTTTGTGAAGAAATGGTGAAATTAATATTTGTCCGTGTATTAGAAATTCGTTTAAATACATATCTGGTCCCCCACTCCGTCCATTTGATAGCTGGCAAATTGATTGTAAAAGTTCGTCCTTAGAAATTTCCATATTCAATTCAGCGAACATTGATTTATTTCCGACTCAAAATAAACCTCGTTAAAATGAATACTATCTTCATCTGGCTGGAAAAAAATGGTCTGTTGGATTATTTATGGCTTTGAAATATTGTACAAAAGAATCGGCAGAAATTGTGTTTGATTTGCGTGAGCCTGCAGTTTCTTTCAACATTTGCCAGTACTGTTTGGCATTTTTCGTCGAGCTTGTAATAACTTAATTTGTTTGGGATTTTGCTTGCTCATACATGTACTTACGATGACAATGCTTGTCATCACTCTCGGGACTAACTTTAGGACAATCCACAACACATTATCTACATACAACTACACAACATATACTAAATAAATGCTTATGGATTTTGCGACGAGTGGAAATCCAGATTAGCCTGAGCATCCGCATAATGTGATCAGATCTTCACTGTTCGCCATTCCATAAATGAAACAACAGACACGCTTATCAGAAGCAATTTAGATAGTTATAAGGCTGCAAGGGTGTACGATTTGATCAGGAGCTACACTGGTCACAAATGTCATAACCCCCATGTCTGCAGCCACAGCCAAAACTCGTGAAGTATTGAAGAACACTACAAAGTTCCAACTGATATTCACGGAATTTACCCCGTTTTCGAAAATGCCCACTCAGTAGGCACAAAATGTTCTTTATATCAGAGAAATCATCTGAGACATTTTCTGGCAAAATAAACATTAATTCACCATTACCCCACATACTGATTGGCAGTATTATACAGTTTATACCAAACGTAAATGTCCACACTGATATCAGGGGCGATAAAAGTGCTTCCTCAAACTGTTAACGGACATTACTATTTATTATTTGTATTTATTTGTTGATGTGCAATGATCATACTTTATAATCTGCCGGACATATTACTTTTTTCCCAGGTGACGCATTTAATTAGTATAAATAATTAAAAAATGTCATGCCTCATCTGCATATGCAAATATGCCGATACTACCGCGAGTCACTATCAGTAAAATAAAAAATACTAACTAATTATAATATCTGTATAGCGTGCACTCGTATGTTTAGAACTAATAGAATAGTGACACAATTACATGTATACACTTATTTTATTCACATAAAGAACGTGTTGTGCCTACTGAATGGGCATGCACCTTTAAACGTATGATGGGTCGTATGTATAAGTTAGATCACGGTTCGTCCGCATGTACGAGGAGATAATCCGCGAGCTTTAGCGAGCGGATTATCGCTCGTACTTGCGGACAAACGTGATCTAACTTATTTATCACATCCTCATGCAGATACCATGCACACGAGCTGTGTTAATACAGAAACAACACCCGGAAATGTGTCAAAGATGTGATAAGGGATGGGATTGCCGACGGCCCTATATATACATCAATGTATGTACACGTGCATATACAGTGTGGATCGATTATGACAATAACAAACGCAGATATACGGAGCCCCGCAGTGGACTTTGATTTTTTTTTATTAATTCGTTCCCACCAAATAACTATTAATTCCCTCAATTTAATAATTCGTTCCCTCGAATTAACAATTCGTTCCCACGATATAACAATTCGTTCCCACGATATAACAATTCGTTCCTTCGAATTAACAATTCGTTCTCACGAAATGACAATTCGTTCCCTCACTTTAACAATTCGTTCCCTCGAATTAACAATTCGTTCCCACGAATTAACAATTCGTTCCCACGAATTAACAATTCGTTCCCGTGGGAACGGATTGTTATTTCGTGGGAACAAATTGTTTCTAGTAATTCGTGGGAAGGAATTGTTAAATTCAGGGAACGAATTGTTATTTCGTGGGAACGAATTTATAAAAAAAACTCTACGTCTCCTGCGGGGCTCCGTACAGATACACTCGACACATTTCATTTGCTATAAAACAGACTTTAACACAACGTAAGAACGCTAAAAAATAATGTAGATACCGCTAATACAGTACAATCATGCACACATTTTCAAAGCAAACTTTACGAAAACCGCTATGTACGGTGTTCCGTTTCGGTCATCGTACTATCGTCATCGTAGTATCGTACTACGGTACTACGATGGCGGTAATACGATACTACGATGACGATAGTACGATGCTATGATGACGATAGGTCGATACTACGATTACGATAGTACGATGATATGATGACGATAGGACGATACTACGATGACGATATTACGATGCTATGATGACGATAGTACGATATAACGATGCTGCGATTACGATAGTACTGTATGACGATGCTACGATCACGATAGTACGATCTCACGATATTACGATGCTATGATGACGATAATGCGATACTACGATGACGATAGTACGATGACGATAGTACGATGACCTAAAAGGAACACCGTAACTATGTAATAACAGTCATCAAACACATCTCGCCATAGTCAATGTGACTCCGAAGATGCACTTCGCAGAATTAGTTGACAGGGATGTATCAATGAATATTGCACGAATTTCGCGATTTCTCTTTGATCAGAAGCAGGCGTACATGTACTGTCTGTTTCACGAAAGCTGCCCACATTTTACGGCTATATAAACAATTCAAAAACAAGATTTCTTTTCATAATATTAAATTAAAGGAAAAATTAAGAATGAGCCTTCTTTTTATTTCGTGAAATTTGGTCAAATATTGATTTTATTGCGAAAACCAAATTTCCCCATGTTAAATCCCCATAGACATATTCACGGAGTGAAGATGTCTATGGGGATTTAACATGGGGAAATTTTTAGAATTTCAGAAATACTGGATCGATTTTTAAAATTTAACCTTTGTTTTCTTAGTTAGATAATTTCCAAACTATCTAGCTAAGTTTTGGAGTCAATTTCCAAAACAAATAGTTTTTTGACTGCTCCCACAAGTTCTCTACCTCTTTTCTCCCCATGTTAAATTCCCATAGAGAAATAAATTTTTCGTAATAAAACCATTATTTGACCAAATTTCACGAAATAAAAAGAAGGCTCATTCTTAAATTTTGCTTTAATTTAATACTATCTAAACAAATATTGTTTTTGCATTGTTTATATAGCCGTAAAATGTGGGCAGCTTTCGTGAAACAGACTATAGGTGCAATAACGAGGGATTCACAATGGGATCCGCTCAATGATGATACACCGCCGCCTGTGTTAATCTTGTCTATATTTGAGCGTTTTTTTCTTTAATTCTTGACTGTTGGTATTGAAATCGATCAGTTTGATTGACTGAGCCTGATGTGTGCTATTGCCATGGTTATAAGTTCAAAAACGATGACATATGGCACGATTAACGCTCGCGGTTGTGTACATACGCGGAATATCGTATACCGATGCGGCAGACAAACGCGTAATTGGATTCACCAATCACCATTACACGGCGGTTGCTCTCTCAGATAAACGCATGTATTACAATAACATCGCCTGATAAGACGTCGGCGATTGCGTGAACCAATTATAGTCGCACGGCAACACAAAGCTGTGGCATAATAAACTAATTTCATGATTTCACTAGTTTTGCATGAGCTTATAGAGTAACTATAAATAGTGATTTCTCGTACTGTTTATAACTCGGTTCTACATGTTATTGACCAATAATTCCAGCACAAAACTATTTACACAATTCCCTAACATTTGATTGGCCCGTAGCAAGTCTCTGTCCAAAATTTATATCCCAGTAAACTCCCACGCCGAACTACTTTCCGTAACCGTGAGGCGCAGTTAAAATAATTCTTAAGAAAACGGAAAATAAACACATTTTCTTGATGAATTTATTTCAAATGCTGGAATTATAAGGAATGAATGGCCTTTTTGTGAGGAATTTATCAGGGATATAAACTTGGAAAAGTCGCGGGAATACTAGACGAGGCCTTCCGGCCTTCGTCCAGTATTCCCGCGAATTTTCCAAGTTTATATCCCGATAAATTCCACAAAAAGGACATTCATTCCTATAATGAATAATGTTCTCGTTTTGGTACGGTCTTACATACCAGCTTCGTGCGATTGGAGAATGAACTAGCTAGGTTGCATTAACAGCCTCATTGTCTCCTTCATTTAATGCACATATTTCGACTGTATGGCAGATATTAGTAAATTCGGAAACAAACTGGCCACTTTTGGGCTGAAATGCCCGGGTTTGGAAGGTCCTCGAGCCAATTTCTACCCTTAAATATAAGATAATAATAATAAATATAAGATAATAATTCTCGTTTTGGTTGTAAATGCGCGAATATGTTTCAATAACACAGATATATATTACATTGTAACAACAATTTTGAGATTCATCATTTTCACAGCAATACTGTGACCACCAGGGCCCACCGTTTCACTAAACTTCGTACGACTAAATGTTCGTAAGTGCAAACTTAAGATAGTCTGTAAATTTCACATTAACAATGTTTTCTTGTAAACAATTATTGGATTTACATGTATTGAGCATAGGCTGCATATGCAGCCTATGCTCAATAAATGTAAATCCATCACGTGACATTTCCAGAGGATACTAAATTTGCACTTACGAACATTTTAGTCGTAAGAAGTTTAGTGAAACGGGCCCCAGGTGCATCCACTGATTATGTATTCAATTATTAATTTTGCGGAGTCATATCACGCTAGTATCTTTACAGAGTTGAGCAACATTTGAAAATATACTACTCTGCGAAGCAAAAATACATTGCAATAAAATAAGGAGGTGACAGTGTAATGCAAAACAAGTATCAGGTAACGAGTTTCCCATACTGACTGAAACGTACATGTTAACTGTAGCAGGTATTGACTGATAGAGAATAGTAGGTTAGTGCCGTGGATGGGAAAAAATAGTTGGCAATGCTTAGGAAACGGGATGTGCGAGGATCTGCCGAGCCCATCCCGTTTCCGTGCCGCGCCAGATATGTTTGTCCAATTCACGGTACTAACCTACTATTCCATTTATCCCGCCAACACCTACAAATGGCTTTAAAATGCAAAAAAGATAACCATAGCCACCATATTCATACGCAGTGATTAGGTCGTATTGGCAGGATGTCAACACTGTTTCACGGCACCGTGTTTCACGGTACATACGCCCTGTGTTGACGGGATAAATATGGATATACCGGACACGGCGAATTCAAACTAAATCCGATTTCGTTGTTTTGGTTGATTATTTATTTATTCAGTTAATGGTGTCGTGTTAGGCGGGCTGGCTGGGTCAACGGGTGCGTAATGTATTGTTACACGACTGCCGTTGTTCGACACCGATCAAAGTCATGTTCAAACGTACAGCGCGTGCTGTTTGACTCTGGCTGTAGACAATGTTCATTCCGGGGCCAAGATAAAACCTATGTAATGCATGTGTCTCATGACATTACTAGAACGGGCCATTACGTCACCAGACCAGTTCACAACGGTCGCACTGAAATTTGGAAATGGATGCGGCTGCATTATGCGACGTGCAATGCGGTCCCGGAATATGAACATGCATGTGTAAATCAGCTGTTTGAATGGAGCAGATTATCAAAGTACTTAAGTACTGCATAATTATATGCTCAAATCACATGATATTTCCGACGAAAATGTAACAATAACATTCAACCATGTCCAGCCGTGGGTAAACATTTATCGTGACACTCGGGAACTGTTTTAACCCGCGGCCTACGGCGTTAGGTTTGAAACAGTTCCCTCGTGCCACTGCAAACGTTTACGGCGGGACTTGGTGGATCTTATATCTGCACGGATGAAAAATTCCAGATATTATGGACAACTATTGACGGCGTGCGGTCCATTGTGCTTCCATGGAAAACGCAATATCGTATATAAATGAAAAAATAAATTAGACATGCGTATACATGCATCTGAAATATCAGTACATGAATACCACACACGCATCTTATAGTACATGTACGTCACGTAACCTAGTTGCGAACAGTAACTCTGGCAATCTACTCCCGTACTGTCCATAGCCCCCCCAGGGGGGCACCCACGACAGTACGTCCGTAGCCAGGCTACGGACAGTACGGGAGTAGATTGCATGAGTTACTGTTCCCAACTACACGTAACCACAAGTGATAGTCGGCAAAAGCTATCCAGACAACAAAGAACACTTACGTGTACATACATGTACATGTCGCATAAACCACGGGCATTCGGCGTGTTTCGGCTTTCAACGGTATAACTCTATATATATGAACAAAGCTTCTAACTTTGAGTCAAACACGACTTCGTATCATAACAAAATAACATGTTTAAAAGTGTACTGTTCTGTGCATTCTATGTATTTTTGCAGGATGTCGATAATTCTCAAATGATTATATGAACTTTCCACTACAATATTTACGTTAGAGCCTTAAACACATTTGTTATGATACGAGTTCGACCTCGGAAAAGGAGCTGTAATTCGATATTATTTACATAAATATGTACTAACGTTACTATGTTATTTTAGCAAGATAGCAATACTTCTCAAATGAGCATGTGCACTTTCTGCTAAATATTCACATTAGCGTTAATAAAATCGAGGAATGTGCTATGATACGAGGTCGTGTCCGACCAAAGTTAGAAGCCTCTTTCATATAATTATATAGACTTATATCGTTGCAAGCCGAAACACATCAAATGACTGTGATATAAATTACACAGCCAAGTGTTTGGCGCTCATTCATATGTGTACATCTATGCCGACAGATGGACGGAAATGCATTAATTTCACGTTTCGATGACAGGAGAAGACTCGGTATGGGGAATCACGTGTCACCGACTAAAATAGAGGCGATTACAATAAGTGTGCATATATTTACCAACAGCGTTTAAGTCATATAATTGTACGGAGCCCCGCAGGGGACATGGATTTTTTTTATTAATTCGTTCCCACGAAATAACAATTCGTTCCCTCAATTTAACAAATCGTTCCCTCGAATTCACAATTCGTTCCCACGATATAACAATTCATTCCCACGAATTCACAATTCGTTCCCACGAAATGACAATTCATTCCCTCAATTTGACAATTTGTTCCCTCGAATTAACAATTCGTTCCCATGGGAACGCAATTCGTTCCATGGAAACGAATTGTTATTTCGTGGGAACGGATTGTTAATTCGTGGGAACGAATTGTTTAAATTGAGGGAACGAATTGTTATTTCATGGGAACGAATTAATAACAAAAAAAAGTATACGTCCCCTGCTGGGCTCCGTGTAATTGTAACGTGTATCGTGTTACATTGTGTCTGATATACGCTATAACTGCGACAGTGGATGGTATTATAGAGAATAGTAGGTTAGTGCCGTGAATGGGAAAAATATCCGGCAAGGCTCAAGAATTTCTTTACTTCTCATCAGAAGTATATGTTGTGACCACTCATTTGAACCGTCTCGCCGAGACGGTTCAAATGAGTGGTCACAACATATACTTTGGTTCAGAAATAAGGAAAATAGATAGAGAATAGTAGGTTAGTGCCGTGAATGGGAAAAAATATCTGGCAAGGCTCAGGAAACGGGATGGGCGAGGCTCTGCCGAGCACATCCCGTTTCCGTGCTGCGCCAGATATTTTTTCCCATTCACGGCACAAACCTACTATTCTATTTATCCCGTCAACACCTAAAAATGGCTGTAAAATGCATATTGTATTGACTGGATATCAAAAATGTTTCACGGCACCGTGTTTCACGGCACATACGCACTGTGTTGACGGGATAAAATGCAGGACTATGTACATGTATGTGAAGTGTTACAGTAACTAAAATGCACTGCCTTCTGCGCTACTCCTGCCAATACGTGTCAATGGTTTTATTATAAAATAATTGAATATTGAGCTGGCTTGCCAGTTGATATGGCCAGTAGTAGACTGCCAGTATATGCTTAGAAACGTTGCCATTCTGGCAAGAGTATTGTAGCCGGTGGTGTTTGTCCAATTTCCACTTCCAGTGCTGACTGGATACCAAAAAGTGTACGTTTATTACACTCTTGCGAATTATTTGCACAGGTTTCGCTGCGAGAAAACATCCGTAATCTACTCCTTATAAATCATGCACAGTGAAGAGAACGCCCGTAATTGCGAGCGAAATCACGAGCTACCATGCAAAATGTTTATTTTTTATTAGTCAAAATAAAGTTATTTGAAATCGACTATTCTACAATATTAATGTGAGTGAACACATCCCAAGCATGCACTCAAACATATCTAGTTCTTATAAACAGCTGCGTAATTTGGATTTCAAACAGTTTCCATGACGTCACATTTGACGTCACATAACGTGACGTCGAAAAGCGGGAAACACGTCATTGTGTAACTATTCATGCGCACAACACAATTCATTGTACATAGAGGATATTCCATAGTACATTTTGAATAGCGGGAAATAATGCACGGGTGTACTTCGGCTTCCGCGTAAACAACTCGTTCGCTTCGCTTACTCGTTGTTTACGCGGAAGCCGACGCACACCCGTGCATTATTTCCCGCTATTCAAAATGTACTATGGAATATCCTCTATGTATATTATTGGTGTATTAATGGGACCCAGCTCCTGATCAGATGTGTCAAATGGTAGTAGAATACACACTCTATTTAAGCAACGTATAAGCCATGGCTAAGCTTTTCTTCTATATACATGATGTATGTCTCTATTTATACTCCTTTCCGCTAGATTGCATACTCGCTGTCGTTACAGTTGAAGCATTAAAACACACACTCCGTATTCCATAACATATACAATATTCACAACAAACGTTGTACTCCCTCGTCTTGATGGATATTACAAGGTGTATGATCACGTGGTACTAACAACAACAACAATTACCGATTCAAAGTACGTATTAATTTATAGTGTCCTTATTACGTAATGGATTTTGATGTCATATGGCGCATCAAACGCGTTTTGTTTAGCTGCATTTGGTGGTCTCTTTATTTTCGCCCAAACTTCTGTCGTTTTTGCGAAGAATCGATTTCCGTGCCTGCGACACGGAAATCGATTCTTCGCAAAAACGACATAAGTCTGTGCCAAACTCCATAGACCACCAAATGCAGACGTTGTTGTTGTTGTAACCACGTGATTATGCACCTTGATATTGGGGAAATCTTTAAATCGCCGCCATCGTCTGGTCACGTGATTACCCGCGCCAAGACTGACAAACACGTGGTTATCCAATCATGGTAAACCTGAGGTTATATAACTTGGCAAACGGTGTTCAACACAAGAGCATGTATACGTATATATACAATACATGTA
This sequence comes from Conchocele bisecta, assembly GCA_029237695.1. Taxonomy (NCBI): domain Eukaryota; kingdom Metazoa; phylum Mollusca; class Bivalvia; order Lucinida; family Thyasiridae; genus Conchocele; species Conchocele bisecta. Next base: position 59,702,924 of record CM055279.1, on the reverse strand, counting down.
TGCATATAATTATGGGGCTGTGGCTGGAGAAATGTGGCTTATGGGATTTGTGTCAAGTGTAGTTCCTGATAAAGTACCACCGTGACACTCGTGTAGCCTGATATGCCTATATAATTATGCTTGTATGAAACACGATTACTGTTTCATTGATCGAATGGCGGACAGTGCAGATTCTTATTAGACTGTGCGGATTCACATGCAAATCTGGATCTACACTGGTAGCAAACCTATAAGCCACATTCAATACAATCAAAGACAAATATATTCAATACATGTATATATGCTGACCAAAATAAGAAACTTTACTCTATGTCTATTGCTGAACTCCAAGGAGACGTAGAATTTCTTTTTATTAATTCCTCCCCACGACATAACAATTCGTTCCCTCAATGTAACAATTCGTACCCACGAATTAACAATTCGTTCCCACGAATTAACAATACGTTCCCTCTATTTAACAATTAATTCCCACGAAATAACAATTCGTTCCCACGGGAACGAATTGTTAATTCGTGGGAACGAATTGTTATATCGTGGGAACGAATTGTTAATTCGAGGGAACTAATTGTTAAATTGAGGTAACAATTTGTCATTTCGTGGGAACGAATTATTAATTCGAGAGAACAAATTGTTATATCGTGGGAACAAATTGTTAATTCGAGGGAACAAATTATTAAATTGAGGGAACGGATTGCTAAACTGAGGAAACGAATTAATAGAAAAAACAATACATGTCCCCTGCGGGGCTCCGTAGATATCATATACATGTCTGTACGTACAGCTAAAATGTCGACAGACCTTTTGGCAACATTTTACCATAATTTGTATTTAAAGGCACAAATAATTAAAGGGACATAATCGTCATTTCAAATGAATGTAACAACTTCGAGCTGCAATGCTGAGATGATGCATCAGAGACTAAGCAGATACACGGTGTATGATCACGTGGTATTAACAACAACAACACATACTGAAACTTTCAGAATCCATCTGATTCAAAGTACGTATTCTTTTATATTGTCCTTATTACATAACGGATGTTGATGACATATGGCGCATCAAACGCGTGTTGTTAAGCTGCATTTGGTGGTATTTGTATTTACGCCCAAACTGCGGTCGTTTTTGCGAAGAATCGATTTCCGTGTCTATCGACACGGAAATCGATTCTTCGCAAAAACGACATAAGTCTGTGCCGAACTCACTGGACCATCAAATGCAGCTCATTAAGACGCGTTTGCTGCGCCATATTTCAAAATCCGTTACATATTAAGGAAAATATTTAATAATACTTACTTTGGAGTGGGAGACGTTGTTGTTGTTGTTGTAACCACGTGATCATGCACCTTGAGGTAGTTGCACGTGAGACAAACAGTCTGACAGATGTATCCAGTTTTTCGTCATAGTAAAACAGTTATTGCTTTCTTTTGTTTTTGCTCATTAACTATCTATACAATCTACACATGTATAACACAGACTATCTATGCTATCTACACATGTATAACACTGACTATCTACATGTGTATACTATCTACACTTGTATAACACTGACTATTTATTGAGTCGGCCACTTATATTTCGGTTTGCTTCGGAATTGCTGTATATACTTTCAATACTTATCTCCCTTGACAGTTCGCTAATGGCAGTAAAACTGTTGTGTTTTAATTATTGTTGAATATATAAGTCATATGTGGATGTTGCTGGATAAAAGGGACTTATTGCTATTGCGACCAGTGTATATCCAGATCAGCCTTTTCATCCGCGCAGTCTGATCAGGGTCTTCATCGTTCGCCATTCCATCAGTGAAACACCCGTCATGCCTCTAATGTATGTAAAGCATAAGTTACGGGTTGTGCTATTTGATCAAGAGCTGGGCACGCATCCCACATGCCCCATTTCCAAAGTCACAGCCGCAATACCGAAGTCATAGTCACAGTCATAGCAATACCGAAGATACCACAAGATATTTTGTCCTTATTATGTAACGGATTTTGATGAAACGCATCAAACGCGTCTTGTTAAGCTGCATTTGGTGGTCTCGGTACTTTGGTCCAAACTTCTGTCGTTTTTGGGAAGAATCGATTTCCGTGTCTATAGACGCGGACATCGTTTCTTCGCAAAAACGGCATACATGTAGGTATGTGCCGAACTCCCGGCACCACCAAATGCAGCTCATGAAGACGCGTTCGCTGCGCCACAGGCCCCATTTCCCAAGACACAGCCGCATATTCAAGGTGTATGATCACGTGGTACTAACAACAACAAGAAGTACCGATTCAAAGTACGTATTATTTTATAGTGTCCTTATTACGTAACGGATTTTGATGAAATATGGCGAATCAAACGCGTCTTGTTAAGCTGCATTTGGTGGTCTTTGTATTTTCGCCCAAACTTCTGTCGTTTTTGCGAAGAATCGATTTCCGTGTCGGAGACACGGAAATCGATTCTTCCCAAAAACGACATACGTCTGTGCCAAACTCCATCGACCACCAAATGCAGCTAATGAAGACGCGTTTGCCATATTTCACGAAAATCCGTTGCATATTAAGGAAACTATCAAATAATACTTACTTTGTAGTGGGCGACGTAGTTCTTGTTGTAACCACGTGATACAGCAATACCGAAGAAACCGCAAGTCATCCCATTCTATTCCTAGGAGGGAATCTACATAAATATACCACATGATCTAATCGGTGTGACGGCCCATTTCCGCTCTTTACGCCTGTTACGATCTGGATATTCACATCACTGGATGGTCCTGACAAAACGTGGATGTGACTGAAAAATTGGCGTACGGCGCCTACGGCCAGTCTAGCTGCTGATAAGCTAGCACACTATTGAGGACTTATAATGGTACCTACTGTTTGTTAGAAGACTCAAAGCGTTTCGCAGACTGAATGACGAGCAGTGTAGATACTAACCACAAAGCGCATGGTCTGTTCTGTATCTACACTGAACGAAAATGCCAGGAACGCCATTTTCTAGTCGCCATCCATGATGTCTTTTACGTCATTAATTTCCCAATCCCGCTGCCTACAATGTCGGTCGGGTAAACATGGTTAGATGCACCGTGAACAGAGCAGTACAGCTTCTGGTAACATGGTCAACTGGTTAGACCATGAACAGACCGCGCTGATGATCAGTCAGGTTGTAGAGGCACCTGATACAGAATCTCCTAACACGGTCCATGATGCGCTCTGGGGGGAATTGTACATGTTTGGCGAAAACACTAAGCCAAACTATATCCCCAGTTTATTACAAATAACCATCTGCCTGTGTGTTTATAATAAGTTAGATCACGGTTCGTCCGCATGTACGAGGAGATAATCCGCGAGCTTTAGCGTACATGCGGACATGCGGACAAACGTGATATAACTTATTTATCACATCCTCATGCAATACAGAAACAACACCCGGAAATGTGATAACTACGCTATACCTAGGGAATGGAAGGTGTTCGGGCCAATTCCCACCCTTAAATATAAGCCGAATGAAACGAATATATGCTGCAGAGTAGCTCTGTAGCCTATTTCACCAACATTGCAAAGTACACTTATCTTGCAAAGTACACTTATCTTGCAAAGTACACTTATCTTGCAAAGCACTTATCTTGCCAAATACACTTATCTTGCAAAGTACACTTATCTTGCTAAGTACACTTATCTTGCTAAGCACTTATCTTGCCAAATACACCTTATTCTTTTGCAAGTACTTCTCTTGCCTTAGTACACTTATCTTGCTTAAGCAACTTATTGCCAAATACTTATCTTGCTTAAAGTAACACTTTATTCTTGTCTAAGTTACACTTTTTTCCATCTTGCTTAAAGCATTAATATTGCCAAATACAAATTATCTTGCAAAGTACACTTATCTTGCTAAAGTACACTTAATCTTGCTAAGAAGCTTATCTTGCCTAATACACTTATCTTGCAATGAACTCTTATTTGATAAGTACACTTTTCTTGCTAAGCACTTATCTTGCCAAATACACTTATCTTGCAAAGTACAACTTATCTTGCTAAGTACACCTTATATTGCTTAAGCATTATCTTGCCAAAAAAAATACTTTGATCCTTGCAAATGTACCAAACTTATCTTGCTATAGTAACATTATCTTGCCAAGTACACTTATCTTGCAAAGTACACTTATCTTGCAAAGTACACTTATCTTGCTAAGCACTTATCTTGCCAAATACACTTATCTTGCTAAGTACACTTATCTTGCTAAGTACACTTATCTTGCTAAGTACACTTATCTTGCTAAGTACACTTTGAGGGAGAAATTTCCAATTTAAGGATAAATTAATTAATTTTTATTACACTGAATTTAATACATTATCACAGCCATGAAATATAAGCAGTCGTTACTTCTATATGTATGAAATAATGCATTTCAGGAAAAATAAATGATTACTCCCTCAAAGTACACTTTGCTAGATAAGTATGCTTTTGCAATTTTGGTGAAATAGGCTACTGATCATGTACACACTCATATCCAAATACTGGTGTAAGGCAGTTGTTACATGTACACATATATATACCAGCAACACGTCACGTAGCAACAGTTTCCATTTAAGGACGGACTTCATAGAAAACCATCCTTTGTTTCAGAGAAAATAGCTTCGTAAATTGTGATTTAAAATGTGCATATTGAGTATTTGACCCAGTCCTTCTTCGTGTATAAAATACTGTGTATTGAGTTGCCATCTGAACCATCTTTAAGTTAGCTTGTAACTCGTAAACCTTTTGAACCGTACTCGCTACAGAAGTATCATCCTATGATGCGCAAAGTTTATTTCGATTTTTGATGTGACCCCCGGGTTGTGGACTATATCCCCCTTTTCGACTTAGGATTTCCAAATGTTGCCTTGTAACTCATTAAACTTTTAAACCGCACTAGCTGCAGACTTGAACATTGGTTTGTAGCTTCCTTCTGTAGCCGATTTCATCAAAATTGCAAAGTATACTTATCTAGCAAAGTATACTTTGAGGGAGTAATCATTTATTTTTCCCGAAATGCATTATTTCATATAGAACTAACCACTGCATATATTTGATGATTAAAAGTATGCAGAATTATTAAACTGAATTTATTACATTATCACAGCCAAAATGGCTGTGATAATGTAATAAATTCAGTACAATAAAAATTAATAAATTTATCCTAAAATTGAAAATTTCTCCCTCAAAGTATATTCGACCCCCAGTTCATGTATTATCTTCGCGTTTCCGACTTAGAATTTCACCATTTTGCCTTGTAACTTGTAAAACTTGTAAATCGTAATAGCTGGAGGAATTATGCTTGGTATGTAGCTTCTTTATGATGTGTATAAGTGAATTTCTATGTTGGCCTTCACACGGAGCCATGGATTATCTTATCCTTTTTAGAGACTTGGACTTTTGCCTCGTTTACTATTTGTGGTATGAACGACAAAGACAACTTTAAATCATAGCCACTTTCATCTCAATATTAAAGGTACATGCCCACTCAGGAGGCACACATAGTCCACCAGTTCTACAAGCGCCCGCTATACAGATATAACCATTTATTTTACTGATAGTGACTCGCAGTGGTATCAGGCTATTTTCATATGCAAATGAGGCATGATACTTTTTAATTGTTTATACTAATTAAATGCGTCACCTGAAAAAATAATATTTGGGACAGATTACAAAGTATGATCATTGCACATCAAAAATAAATACAGAGAATAAATAGTAATGTCCATTTTAAGGAAACACGGTTATCGCCCCTTATATCACTGTGCAAATTCACGTCTGATATAACATGTATACTAATGTCAATCAATCCGTGGGATAATTTTTAGATCTTTTGGAATAGTGATTTAATTTGAGACTAATTTAATTCCTATAAAGAACATTTTGTGCCTACTGAGTGAGCATGTACCTTTAAATAAATAGGTATGACACTCGCCATCTTTTCAATCAAACGGAAGTCGTATTGGTGTAGCTTGTATCTGGCCCAGGCTAAATAATCCACTTCCGTTGGTTGAAAAGATGGCGAGCGTCCTACCTTGTAGATATTTAATATCAAAGTAAACTTGGGTATGCTTTAAAGAGGCATTTGTCGTTCATACCACTAAGCACTAAGTGCATCTGAGCGATATGTGGGCCATCAGTGTTCTATGAAAACATTGTTTAGTTTTACAACGTATAATCCGTTATAGCTAGCCTGATTTTAGGCTGATTTTAGACTATATAGGATATCTCACCTGTACGCAGTAGATTTACCATGCATACTGTATTGAGTGCAATCAAAAGGACTTAGTCTATTCATTTCGTATAGACATGTGCGGCTATCATAAACCAGTTGCTAGCAGACTATAAGCGGTAAGGTTTTCATACCAGTCCTGTAGTTCTACAATTGGGTGAGTGGAGTGACCGAATGGTTTACACAGTGCAACATGGACATTCAAACCTTTTGAAATGACAACATGTATAACCAATGTATCAACCATGGCATGATAGCACGTTGTAAATGGTTATCCTTGCAACATGTTGTACCACATTGTATTAGCCTATCTGTCATACAGTTTTTTGCCGTATGTGTCAAATGCTACAAGAGATGAAACTGACCGATGTCGTGTAAAAACATAAGATGGTCGAGGTGGCAACTCCATGCGCCGTATAGGATACAGTAACAAGAGAATGTTCGCATATATGTACCACACATATTCCAACAGATTTACAAAGCAATTATCTTTGAAACAAACGATGATTTGGCATATAACCTATCCTGACTGTCTCGTCCTCGTTGTATCCGCCCATTTGTTTTTGAGCATTTCTATGTGTTGCTTTGACTAGGAAAATGGGGCTAACGGGTTGTGTACTGTAGGTAGACAGAATTAATATCCCGAAAGTTAAAATCCCATAGACGTACATCTATTTCATTCTTTACACTCAAATATGTAGCTCAGTACTTACTTTACCAATTTGAATGAAATATAAAGAGTTTAAAAAAAAATAAGATTTATGCAGAATATGAATTAGTTGGTCTCATATGTTTAACTGCATGCATCTTGTAAACTACTTATACTATTGAATACACATATGAATCACATTCTGCGCAAATCTATTTGCTACACAATGCATTTTATTTCATTAAGATAGGTAGAGTATATTGGAAGTAACGTGCTAACAAGCACAGTGACAACTACATGCATGCCATGTCTATGGATTTCAATGGGTGGGAAATTACTTCTGTCCGCTTACTGTAGATCCAGATCAGAGTGATCAGGATATACACTGTTCGCAATTCCGCCAATTAAATACCGGTCATGTATCTAAAAATAACTACGGTGGGGTCAGCGTGTAAGTGCACACACGAACGAACACGACAGGTTGGTTCCAACCTGTCGTGTTCGTTCGTGTGTGCACTTACACGCTGACCCCACTGTATACAAATGTACGGTAACATTGTATCAGGCTATTCGATCACGAGATACGCTCATCGCCGATCCCATAGGCCCTATTCCGCCAGTCACAGCCACAGGCATTCGGCAATGTTCGGCTTTCATCGGTATAACTAGTATATTAACAATTAAAACAACAAAACAAATGGCGTCATTTAATATCAAGGGAAGTAATCATTGTAATGTATTTAGTAGAATATTACCAGCGCCGTTCAATTATAGCAGTACCGACGAAATCCGAAACACGCCGAATGCCTGTGGTTACAGCCACCTACATGTATATTACGAGAGAGTTCGAGCTTAAACTATAGTTACTATAGTTGAACTATACTAAACAACCGCGAACGCAGACTGGTTCGACCAGAGTGACATCATACATCTACTATAGTTCGACTAGCCAAAAGGCGCCTGTTTCTCCAGTTTCAAGATGGCGGCGAATAGGTAAAAAGTTCTAGAGAGCGGGAAATGTACATGGAAATTCGCATTTGGAGATTATTTACGTGACTTTTATAGTCCATGTACGTAACAAATCAAAATAATAATACAGTATATGCACTATTTGCTGAAAGATGGAATATATGAAGTGAAAATCCGCAAGGTGTTCCAAACATTTGTTGTTGTTGTTCGACTTACTGTAGTGGGACTAGCGGGCGTTCGCGTAGCAACTGTACTAGACATGCGCAATGCATCTACTATAGTTCAACTATAGTACGAACCCGAACTCGCTCTACATCTCCGGTGTAATGCCATAAGGGTGGCCATGGGTTCTATATACTGCAGACCCCTTTCCTCATATGGTAGCACATGTAGCGGAATAGGTTGTCCCAAGCTTCCTCGTACTCCGGCGTCCATTCCGCCTCGAGGTGCGGCCGGATCGCTATCACAAACTGGGGGCCCATCAACTGGAGATATTAATAGAGAATACCTGGGCCCGGTTGTTCAAAACACCAGTTAGCTTAACGGACTATTAAATCCCTAACGGATTGTTAAATCCTTAACTGAATGGTTAAAATATCTGTTAAAACAGAGATTTTAACCATTCAGTTAAGGATTTAACAGTCCGTTAAGCTAACGGATGTTTTGAACAACCGGGCCCTGGCTAGTGTCATTTTTAAAATACATGTATCATTATCATATAGGATAACTATGTTACAGCTGACTCTCCATATACCACATGCACTCACACTCAGCCTTTTTCACGGTCTGACATACAGGCTTTGTGCGATAGGAGAATACACTAGCTAGGTTAAATTAACCACCTTCATTTAATGCACATATTTCGACTGCATGGCAGATATTAGTAAATTCGGAAACAAATGGGCCAACGATCATTGGCCTGACACTTTTTGGGCTCAAATGCCCAGGTTTGGAAGGTCCTCGAGCCAATTCCTACCCTTAAATATAAAATAAAAAAATAGTGTCATTTGATATCAAGTTTATCAGGCAAGGCTAGGAAACACATAGGAATTTCGAGGCTTGCCGAGCCGAGCCTGATTAACTTTATATCAACGATCAATAAACTGGTATTCTAATTATCAGGAAACGTTTTAGGCTAGGAGATGGGCAAATATAAACTATGTTTCGTTGAAACGAACACGGTCTTGTTTACGTTGCGTCATTAAACTGAAGTTATTCGGTAACGTCATGTGACGCCGTTCGATCGATGCAACGTCAGTTTTCAATTCGTTGTAACCCAGCCAATGCCTGATACGACATTATGTCATCAGTCAGTACGTAATGGGCGAATACAGAGCTCGTTACCTGAAGTGAGGCGTATGTGTGTGTGACCAGTGTAGATCATTAGCCAAATTTATCCGGTCACAGCTACAAATACTACCGCATCAAAAAAATTAAGTCCAGATATTAAGTCCTAATTAGCAAATATTAACTCCTAATTAGGACTTACTATATGTGTCAATGATAAAGAAATGTGTTATTTCCTAATTATGAGATACTAACTCCTAATTAGGAGATATTAAGTCCTAATTAGGAGATACTAACTCCTAATTAGGAGATATTATCTCCTAATTATGAGTTAGTATTTCCAAATTATGAGATAAATATATTTTATCATTGACACCAGGGTGCTTTCATACTACGCGTATAATTATTTTCGTTATACAATAATTTAAAACTCGTCATTGTGTAGGCTAATGCTTATTGTTACAAGACTGCCCTCGTTTGACACCGCTCACAGCCGTAATCAAACATACAGCGCATACTGTTTGACCATGGCTGTAGACAATGCTCATTTACTGGGAACTGTACATTCACTCGGGAACTGTTTGGACCCGCGGCCTGCGGCCTTGTGGTTCAAACAGTTCCCTCGTGACAAGGCAAACGTTTACCCACGGCTGGACACGTTCGAACCTAATATTGTTCCAATGGCTGATCCGTTGCAACGTGAGTGTACATGACGTCACTTCATTTGTAAACAAGTCAGAGGTGGCCGGATTAGCTATGTGGATAGAGCGTCGGACTGCGGATCGAGAGACCCGGGTTCGGTTCCCACTTCGACCCGATCCGAAAGGCCGATTCGCGCTAGCATAGTCCTATTGAATAGGGGCTTAAATGTTTGGTCCCGACATGCAAGGTCATCGAGCCAGTGCCGTCGTTAAATCAGAGCATTTACATTTAAACAAGTCAACAAGATTTTAGTCTGAGTTTCTTCTTGGTTTATTGTACAGGTTTCATAAAATAATTATAAATAATTTGACCCACTTTTGAGGTCGTGCGGTACTAAACTGTGACCAGAAATGTTGGTTTGTATTGTATTTGCAATGCTTTTATTCGTTTCTGGTAACATGTTTCGTAACGCACTTACATGTTGGTGCCCCAATTGTATAAATAAGTATAGGTTATTTTATTTGTATGTGGATATATTGAAGTGTTCCGCAGCGTGCGATATTGCCCGATATATTTTTGAGGCGCATATCAATTGCGAGTAATATACGTACATGTATATAATACAAATGTTATTGATTTCTATGTGGATATATGCCACTCGTTCCGCCGCGCAACGATATTGCGTTCTTTAGGAACGCAATATCGTTGCGCGGCGGAACGAGTGGCATATATCCACATAGAAATACAATAACATTTGTATTATATACGTATATTACTCGCATTTGATATGCGCCTCAAATATATATAACATAATTAAATTAAACAACTTACTGATGATTTAGAAGATAGTATTTTGCGAGGTGAAACTTAGTTCCGGCACTGATCAATATCAACTCACGAGACGTCAATATGGAAAAATATTGACGTATTGCGTTGCATTGTGTTTCAAAGGGAAATCGAGCGTACGTGTATAATAATCATTAATACTGTAGCTCAATACAAATACTGTTTATCTGTTAAGGATGCTTGCTTACATGTGCATGCATCATATAATGTCATACACCATTTACATTGACACGACTGTTCCTTGTATGGGCAAGACTGATGCATAATGAGTATACATGTCAATGACACCCCCACCCCCCCCCCCCCCCCCCCCACCACCATCCCACAATCCACAACTTCTGCTTTTTACCATTACCTTATGCGTGTTTTGTTTCCTATATTACGGGCAAGTAAAACCTTTAAGCAAGTTGTTAGTGTATATAATCTGGTAAGCTGCATGCACTTCACGTTTTTCTTACATTGTTGACACTCCCGAAGTTCCGTAAACACATATACCGTATTAACCTTATGTTGACTTTGCTAAACGTCGTTCAGTGAGTCGGTGTAGACGTACATCAACTATCCAATTTCAGTGGTTTCCGCAAATGATTATAATTAGCAGCATATTTACGTTGACATCGCCCACAAATTGATCACGTGGTCACCATAATTGGCATGAGGAGTCACGACGGACTAATTGCGAGTCCTTCGTTAGGCCTCACATACATTCTAGTCCGAGTAAATGAGCCGCCGATGGAAAAAGTGACATTACGGCATTTTGAACGAATCAGGCAGATCATGATCCCGTTCCACAGCCACACTGTTGAATGACGATCAAATAGAGAATATCATGACAGGAAGAAGTTTTCGCATTGAGCCAACTGGCCTCATACACTGAGCACACATACACTACAGTAACTATTATATAGGAATGAATGGCCTTTTTGTGGAATTTATCGGGGTATAAACTTCGAAAAGTCGCGGGAATATGGCCTTCGTCCAGTATTCCCGCGACTTTTCCAAGTTTATATCCCCGATAAATTCAACAAAAAGGCCATTCATTCCTTATAATTCCAGCATTTGAAATAAATTAATCAAGAAAATGTCTTTATTTTCCGTTTTCTTAAGAATTATTTTAACTGCGCCTCACGGTTACGGAAACTAGTTCGGCGTGGGAGTTTACTGGGATATAAATTTTGGACAGAGACTTGCTACGGGCCAATCAAATGCTAGGGAATTGTGTAACTATTTTTGTGCTGGAATTACGAATTACTATACAACAAGCTATAATTGTAAGATGGCTTACAATGTACATGAATAGAGTTTCAAACAAATTCACATAAACATTGCTCCATGCAGCTACAGTCAATATAGTGAGTTTTAAGACATCTTGTGAGTGTACTTTGATATCAGGGTTATCAGGCCAGGCTAAGAAACGCGTAGGTATTCCGAGGTAGGCCTCGGAATTCCTACCGTTTCCGAGCCGAGCCTGATGAACTTGATATCTAAATGCACTAGCACGATAATCTATTTGTTAGGTAACGTTTTACGGTAGATAATGTGAAGCTATAAGATGGGCTTAGATGAAGAGAAATCATACTTGTTCGTTTCGATGCAGTGTATGGTCGAACACTAGTAATGGTACGTTTCAATTCATCGTATCTACGCGGTTTAGAGACAACTATTTCGACAAGTTTTCTGCGTTTTTATATTTGGAAACGAAGGAATGCAATTTACAGTTCTTCATCTTACTTTGGTTTTACGCGATGTAACAAACAAAAGAGACGAACTGATACGAAATGACCAGCCACCATAGGATAATGCTACAATAATGATTGACTGGTAGGCAGCAAATACGCCAGTGCAGCTAGATCAGGGTATTTGTTATATATATATATATATATATATATATATATATATATACTCAGTACTAACACTGATCAGACTTTGAAGATGCGTAACTATGCTGCAATTATAGTTATATACTCAGTACTAACACTGATAACAAGCGGCGTACTGCACACTTTGTTTACCGCCCGCCGAAATATAGACTCAACAATGCCACGAATGAAAGGTTATGACTTCGAGTCCGATGGGAAGCTTGCACGGGGAATTAGACGGTAAATACTCCACATATTAGAGTGGGAATGAGACAGCCACACTGTTTTTGGAGACTCGACGAATTTGGCTTACAGTAGCGCTTTTCTGCTCCTTACCTATTTGCATATATACTAATATCTTATATATATCGTAATCGTATAGTATTGGTATATTTAATGAGCATATCGTATGATCACATAATATTGGTATGTTTGTACCGTATCATCGTATAGTACAAACGTACTATACGAATATTACGATATCCGTTCGTATATACGATATATCCGTACGGATATGGAATGAATATACCATAATCTGGTATGTTTGTACGATACAAACGTACCAGAATTATACACATGTATAAATATCGTATAAAGGTACGAATTGAATGGTATATCTATACTATATTGGTTGGTATGTACGGTACAAACATACCGTACGTTTATATTATATGCATATCATATATAAAGCATATAGTATTGGTATAGTACGTATAGTTGACCTGCAGAAAAGCGCTACTGTATGCCATTGGTGATATATCGTGTACCTAACTTGCGAATAAGTAATTAATCAGGGGGGCGTTTCACTAAACTTCGTACGACTAAAATGTTCGTAACTGCAGATTTACACAAGTCTGTAAATTTCAATTGATGGATTTACATTTATTGAGCATAGGCTGCATTTGCAGCCTATGCTCAATAAATGTAAATCCAATGATTGTTTACAAGAACACATTGTTAATGTGAAATTTACAGACTATCATAATTTTGAACTTACGAACATTTTAGTCGTAATAAGTTTAGTGAAACGGCCCCTAGATATATATCATTTGTGATCAATATTGCCCATGATCCAATCAAAACACATCAGCCAACCAGTTACATGACCACAGCCACTGGTGTAATGGTATCCAGTATACAGTGGAACGCCTATAAAACGGACACCTGTGATATTATTTTGATGAGTTTCATTGTGATGGTCATATATTTCAGGTGATAATGTTCGTGATCGCATAGCACACAACTATATGTATGGCTCAGAGTGATCAAATGCCTGATTTACAGTGAAACTTCTCTAGGCCGGACACCCTGGGGGCTCCCAGGGTGTCCGGTTTAGAGAGGTTTCACTGATGAACCGTCGTTGGTCCTGATCAGATTGGGCGGATGCGCACGTTTATTGGGGAATACGCTGGTTGTATACGTCGTAATGTAACCTTTCTCGACCAGTTTCCTATATGAGACACATTTGGCTGTGACTGAAGAAATGAGAATTATGGAGAATTATGGAGTTTGCGACCAGTGTAGCTCCAACCCAGCCTGTGGATCTGCACGTCTGATAAGGATCTGCACTGTTCGCCATTCAGTAGGTGATCAATGAAACACGAGGCTCGCTTCTCACAAGCAACACAGGTGGTTACCAGGCTACAGGAGTGTGCTATTTGACCAGGAGCCCCACTGGTCACACATTCCATAAGCCCAATTTGTCACGGCCATTAGACACCACCATGTGAATATGTACCTAAGAACATGTGACATTTTTAATATATTTACAGAAACTATGAAATGTTCTGAAAATGACGTAGAACGATTCCGAATTTGCTATGAACATTTCGTCAACTTTCGACGTCATTTACGAAAAATATCGTAAGTTTAAATTTTGTAAATATTTTTTATGAGATATCGCACATAATCTTAGTAACTTCACATAGCGTATCCCATATGAGACATGCCCTGTGAGTTTGTACCTTTGGACATCTGCGTAATTTGGCATGAAATATGTTTAACAAAATTTGCAATATTTTCCGTAAATGGCGTCTGGCGTGTCTCATATGTGAATGTATTATAGCGGGAGCATCATCAGGACCTTAAATATTTTACATTAAACAAATACAACACTTACGTCCATATAGTCCATCTTGAGCGCGTATCGTTTATGACGTATTCCCAGCTCCGTCATCATCTCACGTATCTGTTTCCGGTTGTTGAGTCGCGAGATACACTTGTCCACCATGCCCATCACACGCAGGGCATGTGACCGGAGTATCGCGCTGTACTTGAGCTCGGTCGTCTCCAGAGTTCGGAACGATAGAAAGGCATCGTGTACTTCTGGGTGAGTTTCGAAAAGGCTGAAACAGAAAGTTTAAATCCTACGTTCAATACCAAACTAATACAATGCAACACATATCAGTAGCCTATTTCACCAACATTGCAAAGTATACTTTTCTCGCAAAGTATACTTTGATGGAGAAATTTTCAATTTTAGAATAAATTTATTAATTTTTATTATACTGAATTTATTACATTATCACAGCCATTATGGCTGTGATAATGTAATAAATTCAGTATAATAATTCTGCATACTTCTAATCATCAAATCTATGCAGTCGTTAGTTCTATATGAAATAATGCTTTTCGGGAAAAATAAATGATTTCTCCCTCAAAGCATACTTTGCTAGAAAAGTATACTTTGCACTTTTGATGAAATCGGCTACAGAGCTGCAGATAAGTTTTGTATCTAAAGAGTATTCTACCCCCATATTTCAAATTTCATGCGTATTTGACTTTTATGGATTTTCTTCCTTATTAAATAGGGAAGAAATGATAAAAAAAAACAAAAAACGGTTTGCTTTTTGCAGCTCCACCAAGTAAATTTTAAACTTTATGACAGTATTTACACTACTCAATTTTAAAAGCAATGCGTATTATCACATTGCTGTGCGTATTTTGTACTCTCACTTTCAATATTATAGGAATGAATGGCCTTTTTGTGTAATTTATCGGGTTATAAACTTGGAAAAGTCGCGGGAATACTGGACGAAGGCCGGAAGCCCTCGTCCAGTATTCCCGCGACTTTTCCAAGTTTATATCCCCGATAAATTCCACAAAAAGGCCATTCATTCCTTATAATTCCAGCATTTGAAATAAATTCATCAATCAAATGTGTTTATTTTGACAGACGGCAGCCATTTGTTTACATTTACAGCACTGACAGCGCACCTGTAGAAAGTAGTTCGGCGTGGGAGTTTACTGGCATATCAATTTTGGACGGAGACTTGCTACGGGCCAGTCAAATGTTGGGGAATTGTGTAAATATTTTTGTGCTGGAATTATTCAATGCGTATTCTACTAAAACAAGTGCGTAAAATACTACGCACCGTATCTGGAGATTTCACGTATTATGTAAAATTGATACAGTGAAAATGTGTATAAAAACAATTAAATTTACGCTGATTCCGTATTATTTCTTAATATGTTGCGCTTCCGCATTAGCCCGTCCGACAATCAAAATATAAAACGAAAATTTAAAGCGCTTGAAAAACAGTTTCCTTCGCCTAGGAATCTGCCGTCTTGACAGTTTTGAGGCTGAGAAAGACATAATTCCCACGTCTTGATGGTTTATATAGAGAATAGTAGGTTAGTGCCGTGAATGGGAAAAATATCTGCCAAGGCTTAGGAAACGGGATGGGCGAGGACCTGCCGAGCACATTCCGTTTCAGTGCCGCGCCAGATATTTTTCCCATTCACGGCACTAACCTACTATTCTATTTATACCGTCAACACCTACAAATGGCTTTAAAATGCAAACAAATAACACCAGTCACCTCACATATTCATATGCAGTGGTTAGGTCGTATTGACAGGATATCAAAAATGTTTCACGGCACCGTGTTTTACGGCACATACGCACTGAGATAAATATGCATGTACATGTAGAATGCACACCGTAATGTCATGTACTTATAAGAAAACTTAAAGTTAAAATGAGAATCTCTCAAAACTACTGATAAATTCAAATAGTAAAGTAAAGAATACACGATACTCTATTGGGACTGATTCATCTTGCATTAAATTACATAGTTTACGTGCAATCATTTTACACTGACAGAAATAGGAGAATAAATAAAATGACTGCCTGAGGGTATTTTAGAATTCGTATCAGGATCAAAATATTGTACGTGAAACATTTCCGCATACGCTGATTATACATGACAGATGCCCGTGTCATCATAATAATAAGAACATTGTTACGGCTTTAATGCCAGAACGCCACCATGTCCATTTGTGAACACAGTTTGAACATTTGTGACGCGCTATGACATGTGGTCTATTTGTTGTCTCTACACAATTGATCTTCCAGCTAACGACTATGTCTACACAATTGATCTTCCAGCTAACGACAACCTCTACACAATTGATCTTCCAGCTAACGACTACCTCTACACAATTACAGAATGATGCATGTGCTGTTGGTTTCCGATAAAGTGGCAAGGGCAAAGGTCACAGGAGATTCCATATTGAACCATATTAGGTAAAGTATGTGACCAATATTGGCCAGAAATATATTCAAACAACATTCAGGCATATTCTGAACCAATTTGTCACTGTTGTTGTTACGTATTTGTTAAAAATGAAAATAGTGAGCAAAGGCACTCGAATCGTTTGTCTATCACACCAACATACGTCATGCACTCCATGGAAAATGCATACATGATCAAGTCCATTTTAATCGATAACAATGAACCTGTGATTTCATTATCTAATTTTAGAATATACTAGCATTGTTATACATACGTGCACCTATATCGATCTGTGACCAAGATATATATTTCGTATCTGATGCATGTAGCGTAGTGGTTACAGTTATTTTTTTTAATTAAGATTTCGTTGAGGGTTGTGGGTTCGATACCACCATTGCATCTTTTTTATCCCCCACTTCATACTCCCACATATCTGCCGTTGTTAATATGTTTATTTTATTAATATTATTAATGTAGCTTATAGACACTTATTTTGTTTGCATACGTTCGAAAACTGATATATATATGTACACGAAAAGTGCATAATGTCCTTTGAATCCTCTTAGTTACATCCATATATCTGTCTGGACCACACGTATACGCGCAACCAATATCTTTCCCGCGCTGGCGGCGGTGGACATACGACGTGCGGGGTGCCGGGGTTTAGCCAGCCAAACATAGCCAACGGCCGACCATTATGAGACCAATAACCCCGAGGATGTGTATTTTTGACGACCCGAACAGCACCCCACCCCCACACCGCTCGTACTGTTGTTTCTATGAAATACCTACAGGCGACAATTTTAGATTACGTCTAGATGCCGGTTTTGTTTCACGTTGATAGATTAAGATGTATTTAGTAAATTATTTAACACCGTACGCCCCGATCTGACTGCGTGGCCTGTGACGCAGTTGACCCAGTGCACACGACACAGGGACCCGTTGTCAATCTCTATAAAGTACATATAAAATGTGGGAAAACCTTGAATCAGTTAAGAATAAAAAATAAATAATATTTGTTCCGAGGCTAGAACTCGCACAGAAGGAAGGTGTGTCGAATGCATTTACAGAGTGCGCTATCATCTGAGCCATGGGGAGAATAATGAGTTTGCTTGCACAAGCCTGGGCTATCACAATTAATCAACTGTCGATTCGTTGTACATTTACAAATATGGCATTTTTTGTTGTTTATAATCACCTGTTTCACCAGTCAACCAGTTGGTAACTTAAATTATCTCCCAAGCTATCAGGAGCATATATTTTCAAGCTCTAAATTGCTCTAGCTAAGGCGTCGATTCGACCACCTAAAATGACTGCAAAATGGCTACATCCCTATAAAGCTAAAATAGACATAGTCCGCTGACCCCGTGACGTCACGTGCCCTTGCCACTTTATCGGCAATCAACAGTAGCTAATTATACATGTACATTCACACGTATCTTAGTATTTACCAATTCTAGTATCAAGAACAATATCCTATACCGGTTACATGTACGTGTAAATGATAACAATGTGCATCTTAATCAGTCCTGTGGCTACACAAGCAAAACAACACTTCACCATCCTTCCCCAGGTTACGCTAATATGTGTAATTAACAAGAAGACTGTAAAAGTATGTATTATTTTACAAGCTCTGTTCTCCGTGCCGTCGACCTATTTTCGTATATTGGATAACCTTCAAACTCAATCATTTACAATCAGCGACATTTCCAACTGAATTAATGACCGACTTCTCATATCCGGACGCCATATTAAGAGTTGCGCCGCCGCCTGAATAAATGTGTGCGACCAGCGTATCGGATTCTGCGCAATCCGATCTGGAGGTACACTGTTCGCCAATCGGTCATTGATATAGCATAAATTATTTGCCTTCAGCAAAACGATTGGATTCCACTCCGACTTGAACTTTAACGACGGCCTACACTGGTTGCAAATGACGTATGGCCCCTTTACACAACCTTCGTCCAATTGAATAGACGTAGGCCGCCAGTCTTATCGAAATGTGCATGCGTCAAACCAACACAAGTGGCAGCTGCTGTTATATCGTTTCATGGTGTATTACATCCACTTAGCTATTTTCGTGTTGTTGATTCGTTCTTCGTTTGGTTCTTTGTTGTGTTTGCCAGGGAAAAGAAACGTTTAATTTACGTTATCGAATGCAAATGCATCAAAATGGACATTGCAAGTATTAGAATAGTCTAGAAGAAGATAACAGATAGCAGTTTTTTTGTACTTGATTGATGTTTACCATATTGTCATTCAGAATCCGATTGATGCCACCTTAGTACCATTGGGGAAATTGAGAAATCAAAGATGGCCACCACATATGTTCCAAAAACACAATAATGCTGCAATTTTACGCACAGTAGACAAACACCGTCGGTGTTTATTATGAGGTATTTCTCATGAATATACATATTAATATTAATATTCATACAGAAAAGGCAATGCAAAATTCAGGATGGCCGCCAAAATAGTTGACTAAGTTAATACACAACAACGGATGACGTACAGGTCGCAAAAGTCACGAAGTAAATTTTGGCCGCGGAGGCCTTCATATGACACATGACCTGTTCATCGAAAATATGTAAACAGTATTTCTAAGATTAGTTATGATGTACTGATGCGTATTTGGGCTGAAAATACAGGAGCAATACGTGTGACCAGTGTAAATACGGATTGTCATTTTATCCCGTCAACACAGTGCGTATGTGCCGTGAAACACAGTGCCGTCAAACATTTTTGATATCCTGTCAATACGACCTAATCACTGCGTATGAATATGTGCGGTGGCTGGGGTTATTTCTTTGCATTTTAAAGTCATGTGTAGATGTTGACGGGATAAATAGAATAGTAGGTTAGTGCCATGAATGGGAAAAATATCTGGCGCAGTACGAAAACGGGATGTGCTCGGCAGAGCCTCGCACATGATCCCGTTTCCTAAGCCTTACCAGATATATGTTCCCATTCACGCCACTAACCTACTATTCTCTATATACACTTTCAATCACCAGACTAATCAAAAACTATGTTATGGACATAAATGTAAGATTGGCCCAATTGCGACCAATGTAGATCCTGACAGGACTTCGGATGCGCATGCTGATCTGGTGCTACGCTGATCACACACGTCCTACACTTGTAAATTAACTGAATTAATGACCGACTTCTCATATCCGGACGCCATATTAAGAGTTGTGTCGTCGCCTGAATAAAGGTACCCAAATATGTGAACCACGTGTGCGACCAGCGTAGCCCCGTATCGGATTGCGCATCTGCGCAATCCGATCCGGGGGTACACTGTTCGCCAATCGGTCATTGATGTAGCATATTTGCCTTCAGCAACACGATACGTATTTGGGCTGAAAATACAGGTGCAAGACGTGTGACCATTGTAAATACGGATTGTCATTATACACTTTCAATCACCAGACTGATCAAAAACTAGTTTATGGACATAAATGTTAGATTGGCCCCATCACACATTGGGAGATATTTGAAATGTCACGAACAGTTCCTCACTCGGAAATCCAGTGACCTACCGCCTTTGAAACGCTCCCGGCGATCGGAAATGCGGCCGTTCAGTTTTCTAGAACATCGAATATTATGTGGAGAAATATGCGGAATGACCCCAAACCCACATCACCTAGCACATGACGTAAATTAGTATTGTATGTGACTTCAGATCATGGCAGCGGTCGCACAACAGTTAAAGAAGCAAATGATGAGTGTGATTAAGGGGTAGAGTTGAGAATACGGGGTTGTAATTAATGACTTTCCAGCAGATAATAGTTAAGTTTATGACACCGCAGTCCGTACACGCAGCATCAAAGAAACCGAGGAATCCGATGCAAAATTTATTACACTCTTGTGAGTTATTTGCATGGGTTTCGCTGTGAGAGAAACCTCGTAATCAACTCCTTACAAATAATACACCGTGAAGAGAACACCCGTAATTGCGCGCCTGTTTTCTTGGAAACCACGTGCTACCATGCAAAATGTTTACTTTGTATTACAGTCAAAATAAAGTTATTTGAAAACTTGGAAAGGGTTTCGACTAATCTAGAATGTTAATGTAATTGAACACATTCCAAACATGCAGTCAAATATATCTGGTTAATAGAAACAGCTGTGTAATTTGGATTTCAAAAAGTTTACATGACGTCACATTTGACGTCACACAACGTAACGTCAAAACGCGGGAAAACACGTCAGTGCGTAACTATTCATACGCACATCACAATTCATTGTTTATAATCTCAAAAATGGACTAAAAGTGCATACATATCCGCCGTGGAAGTGTAATAAATAGGATATTCCATCGTACATGTTTGCATAGCGTAAACAATACACTCGTGTCCGTCGGCGTCCGTGCAAGCAACTGGTTCGCTACGCTCACTCGTTGCTTACGCGGAAGAAGATGCACACTCGTGTATTATTTCCCGCTATTCAAAATGTACGATGGAATATCCTCTATATACTGCTTTGGACACAGCAGTTGCTTTGCTGTTGGCAGATACATCGCATACATGGATGGACTTCAGTAGCAGTGTGCACTGTAAAGTGAAGCCATTTCACCTTTGTGCATCGACGACTATCGTTCACGTGTATGATTAAGCCGGAGAAAATAGCTTAGCCATTTCTGAAGCTATTTATGTATTTTCCCACGGCTTAATTATATACACGTGAACGGCAGCAAAACGTGGAACAGACAGTACAGTAGCGCTTTTCTGCAGGTCAACTATACGTACATGTACTATACCAATACTACACGTATATTATACCAATACGATATGTTTTCTATACGATATGCATATAATATAAACGTACGGTATGTTTGTACCGTACGTACCAACCAATATCGTATAGATATACCATTCAAATCGTACGTTTATACGATTGTTATACATGTGTATAATTCTGGTACGTTTGTATCGTACAAACATACCAGATTTGGGTATATTCATACCATATCCGTACGGATATATCGTATATACGAACGAATATCGTATGTTTGTATACTATTCATATAGTACGTTTGTACTATACGATGATACGGTACAAACATACCAATATTATATGATCATACGATATGCTCATTAAAATATACCAATACTATCCGATTACGATATGTATACGATATTAGTATATACAAATAGGTAAGGAGCAGAAAAGCGCTACTGTAGATGTGATGCTCTCAGTTGGTGCCTGCTACAGTTGTGGCTGAAGTCTTAAATCGCAGCACCTCGTCGTACGAGCACGACACACCGAAATCACACAAAAAACAACAACATTAAATCAAACATTTCTCTCTAACAAGAATCCCAGTCAGACACTAGGTGCATGTACGTATACACATACAATTAAACAAAGTGTAAATCAATATTAAATGTTCATTTAACCAGGTGAACCGATTATCGTGCACGAGTGATTGGGTCCTTACGCTAAACGAACGAGTGAGCGTAGCGAACCGAGTTTATTTAACGGTAGGATCCAAATCACGAGGGCATTATTTCAAGATAATCAGGTTACCTGGTTAAATAAACATTTTCTTACATTTCACACATTATTCTTCATAAAAACAAAGCGAATCAAGCGTAAATTATGTCAAAGAGTTTTGCGAATTAATTTCTGGAGGCGAGCCGTAGTGACGGCCACTGTCTCGCCAGGGTTTAAGAAAACTACCGTTTGGGATCACGATTGGCAGTATTTTTCTTAAACTTTGGTTTGGGTCCAAACTAGGGTTTAGGCTTTTTATTGGATTACGACCTCAAACAGCAGTTTCTGGCCAAATGCACAATAATTGCTCAAACTGTGGTATGAGAGCCTAAACCATGGTTTAGACTCTCAAACTGGGGTTTAGTGAATTATTGTGCATTTGACGAGCATAAACTAGGGTTTGGGCAGTCTAAACTGGGGTTTGAGCTCAAACCGTGGATTAAGCTATCAGAAACCCTAGTTTGAGAGTCTAAACGGTGGTTTGAGCCGCCAAGTGCACAATAATTGCCCAAACCAGGGTTTAAGAAAACTACCATTTGGGATCTCAATTGTCAGCTTAAGCCCAAACTAGGGTTTGAGGAGCCTAAAGTAGGGTTTAAGCTCCAAACCATGGTTTAAGGAATTATTTTGCATTTGGCTTGCCATAGTCATGCCTTTTTAAAATTCAAAACTGAACATACAAGACCCACATGCATTAGTACGTAAACAAATGAATTGTGAATTGGTGGTATACTTACATACAGCGTTTGATATATTACGATTTTAGCAACAAACAGATTATCAGCACTGATACAGTTGGCGTTAGTATACATGTACACGTATCACCACTCATGTAAGATATTCTATGTGTACTTTGTCCATACGACAAAGTACGTTTTACCGACAATTTATCACGTGGGCTAATTACAATGCGTTGGGAGGAAGCCGTACAAGTGCACAATCATTACCATCTATGTTGCTATTATCTTCCAATGGCCATTAAAGTAATTGTCTCCAATTTCCCCTCTCGATTTGATAGACCATACTTCCCTAATGGAAGCCCGCCATAGTACAGCATGACGGGGGTTTCATTGATGGAATGGCGAACAGTGAAGATGCACAGTCTGATCAGGATCTACACTGTTCGCAATCTCTTAAAGGTACATGCCCACTCAGTCGGCACAAAATTTTCTTTATATCAGACATCATCTGAGACATTTTCTGGCAAAATAAACATTCATTCACCATTACCCCACGAATTGATTGGCAATATTATACATTTTATATCAGACGTAAAGTTTCACACTGATATAAGGTGCGATAGCCGTGTTTCCTTAAAATGTTAACGGACATTACTATTTATTCTCTGTATGTATATATTGATGTGCAATGATCATACTTTATAGTCTGTCGAAAATATTATTTTGTTAATTCAGTAGTATAAATAAATAAAAAATATCATGCCTCATTTGCAGTCTGATACCACCGCGATTCACTATCACTAATATCGGCAAAACGACGATGCGATAAGAGGAGAGGACCCAATTATTGATATTTTTTCAATAATTAAAATGCTGTTTGATTGCATTTCGACAGCTCTATCCTATTCAGGAACGTTTTCCACGTCTTCTAGTTCCCATAGCTCGTCCATTACGGACTTGACTTGGAATTGGTATTCACAAATGGATGGTTGAGGCACGTTCAATGCAGGTCGCCGGCCATTTGACCAACAACCTCTTACTCGCGCTAGGTCACTCCACACGCACTCACGGTTGTG
The DNA here is from genome assembly GCA_029237695.1 of Conchocele bisecta. Classification (NCBI taxonomy): domain Eukaryota; kingdom Metazoa; phylum Mollusca; class Bivalvia; order Lucinida; family Thyasiridae; genus Conchocele; species Conchocele bisecta. The sequence goes on along the minus strand of CM055279.1, from coordinate 59,678,671 downwards.
AATATCAACCCTACTTGAAACAGCCATCACTTCAGAAAGTTGTTACGTTGTATAATTAACGAGACGTTAGCTGATTCAATGTGCATGATCACGTTGTTACAACAGCAACAGCAATGGCTGCAAGTGTTAAAAGCGCGCCCACTCCAAAGTACATCTAAGTATTATTTGATATTTTCCTTAATAAACAACGGATTTTGATGAAATATGGCGCACCAAACGCGTCTTCATGAACTGCATTTGGTGGTCCCGGGAGTTCGGCACATACTTATGTCGTGTTTGCGAAGAATCGATGTCCGTGTCTGTAGACACGGAAATCGATTCTTCGCAAAAACGACAGAAGTTTGAGCCAAACCTCAGAGACCACCAAATGCAGCATAACAATACGCGTTTGATGAGCCATATTTCATCAAAATCTGTTACTTCGGACAAAATAAAAGAATACGTACAATGTACTTTGAATCGGAGGGCTTCTTGAAGTTTCAGTACTTGTTGTTGTTGTTGTAACCACGTGAGCATACACCTTGTGAGTTAAATTTATTGAGTCGAGTACCAGTAGCGATTGTGAATACAGCCGACTACATTTACGGCTATATATAGTGTATTTCAAATGTGCACTGACTACACGTTATTATAAATAAGAATAACTTAAGTTCAACTGATGTGTTCGAGACAGCGTGCGAATTTTCCAATGAATCAACTTGCACTGCCCTCAATATAATTGTGTCCAAGTGAAACGAAACCCGAAACACAAAATTAAAGCACTACTATTTGTGTTGTAGTGTAAATGGATATTGATCACCCGTTATCACAGCACAGGATAAATTCGACTCATATGTTCGGGAAAGCGGGGAGCTTATTTATAACACGTGGTCAATGTGCATTTAAAGTACAACAGATATCGACTTCAATATCAATGTTTTGGTGTGGCCAGAGAAGATTGTCACTTGATCCTGATTATAATAACGACAGCTCAAGTACGACGCACTCGAAAGAGCGGGCACTAGACTATCATACAAGCAACATACGCCCGGTTAAAATGATACCGTAACGGCCTGTTTTCTCTTTCAAGAAGGCGCTATTCCACAGAGGAAATGAACATACAGATATGGTAATTCGGTGTCCGCGCTGCTCATCATCTCATATTGATAGCAAACGCGATGACCAACCAATGTCCCTTGGTGGACAATGGAAAAATATATGACACGTAACACGGAAAAAACGGGCTTATTGAGCTTACCAGTCCAGTTCCAGGGGGCCGTTTAACAAAAATGTTCGTAAGTTCATATTTAGAATAGTCTGTAAATTTCAATTGATGGATTTACATGTATTGAGCATATGCTGCATATGCAGCATATGCTCAATAAATGTAAATCCAATAATTGTTTACATTAACACATTGTTAATGTGAAATTTATAGACTATAATAATTTTAGACTTACCAACATTTTATAGTCGTACAAAGTTTAGTGAAACGGCCCTCGGATCAGCCAACAAAAGGGGTTGTTGAACTTGCGACCAGTACAGTTCAGGATCGGCCGGCGCATCCGTGAAGTCTGATTGGGCCTACACGGTTTGCGACATGTACTTATGAGTCCGTGAATCTGGAGTTTCTAATGAAAGACCAACACTAGTTTCTAATGAAAGACCAACACTAGATTATTGAACTTCAAGTGAGACCTAGATAAACCTGTGCATTCAAGGATTCTGATCAGTAGCCGATTTCACCAAAATTGAATAGTATACTTACTTATCTTTCTAAGCACATATTGAGGGAGACATTTTCAATTTAAGGATACATTTATTTATTAATGCTGAATTTATTACATTATCACGGCCATGTTGGCTGTTGGTCGGATGACGTCACGTGACGTTACCGAATGACATCAGTGTAATGACGCGACGGGAACATGTTCGGGTTCTGTCCATACATAACGACGTCATATGTGGTCATTTTCGAGCATAGCACGTTACCTGATAAATAGAATGCCAGGCCACTGTATTGTAATATCAAGTTAATCAGGCTCGACTCGGAAACGGTAGGAATTCCTCGACAAGCCTCGGAATCCCTACGCGTTTCATTGCCTTGCCTGATAAACTTGATATCAAAAGACACTAGCCTGGTATTCGCTATGTATTCGCTTGGCATCCAACCGAGGCACATGTGTTTTCAAAGGGACCTATACATGCTCGAATTTATTACCATTCTTCGCAAGTGACCTTTTTTTTTTCGAGCGACTTGTACGTATACTGCTTTCATTATAAGTGGTTGCGACAGAAGAAATGGGGCTTATGGGATTTGTGACCTGTGTAGATACTGATCGGATAGCATACCCCACGAGCCTGATAATGATATATGGTGCTTGTATGACGGGTGTTTCATTTATGGAATGGCGAATAGTGAAGATCCTGATCAGACTGTGCGGATGCACAGGCTGATCTGGATCTACACTGGTCGCAAAACCCATACACGCCATTTTTTCAGTCACAGCCACATAATTTGGATCAAGTGAATATTATTATCTGGTCACAAAAGCATTACGGCCGCCTCTATTGTATTTTAAATGTACATGTACGCACGAAGCGGTGATCATACATTTACATTTCCGCATTTTCGCATTTTCGAAAATATTATAGGAGAGTTTTAGTAGACTTATTGTTAGGTGGTCAATGCACATTTAAAATGCAATACAAATATATATCAATCTTTCCGCAATAATACAATCAGTATGTTCAACAATTCAGCAAAAACCAGGAACCCACTTTTACGACGTTTCGGCACAAGGCCTTTATCAAGGAATTAGTTTCTACTAAACGCTCAGTGGCATCCATTGTTAGATCTTCATGACGTTATGAATAAACATAAACATTGTGAAATCTAAAATGGACCTAAAATGTAAAATGGATGACACTTAGAGCTTAGTAGAAACTAATTACTTGATAAAGTGAATTTTCGAGCGAGTCGTGCGTTAGTTTTGGACCATAAACACATTATGGCAATTCCGATTGTATTTTAAATGTGCATACATGTGGATGTTATTAGTAAACGGTGTAACGCGAATTCTCTGTCTGTAACGCAGGACTTAATTCGCCCCGCGTTACAGACAGAACATGCGGGTTATAAACGGTGAACATTATATACGTAGCCGGAAAGGTATGTGTTCTGTATATCGGTCGGGCTATTAATACCCACATGCGTAGGTTTATATTAGTAGCAGGCGCACGTTTCTTTGACACTAAATTAATTACTCCATAATCTACTTACATGTATATGGAAACATGGCAACCATACAAAGTATGTAATTCCATAATACATGTATGTGCCTGTGATGGTACATCTGGGGCCCGTTTCACTAAACTTCGTACGACTAAAATGTTCGTAATTGCACATTTAGGATCGTCTGGAAATTTAAATTGATGGCTTTACATGTATTGAGCATAGGCTGCATATGCTCAATAAATGTAAATCAAATAATTGTTTGCAAGAAAACATTGGTAATGTGAAATTTACAGACTATCATAATTTCGCACTTACGAATATTTTAGTCGTACGAAGTTTAGTGAAACCGCCCCTGGAATGGCCAGGTTCTGTCTCGCTTGCATTTTCCTGCAACCTTATACATGTAAGGACCTGTATCATTTTTAGGAGCTTTTGGAATGTTTCATTTACTGAATGACGAACAACGTGCCCCCGTTTCTTCGTCGCCTAGACAGTAATATTGACACTGGTTGTAAATCATGTATCGCTCACTCTTCCAATACTCGTCATGTAGCCACGTCATTCTTCAATAAACCTGGCTGATGTTCCGTTTTAAGAGGTAACAAACAGCGTGGACCCTGATAAGAATATACATTTGTGTATATGCTGATCTGGGTCTACACTGGTTGTAAATCATGTATCGCTCACTCTTCCAATACTCGTCATGTAGTCACGTTATTCTTCAATAAACCTGGCCGATGTTCTGTTTTAAGAGGTAACAAACAGCGTACACCCTGATAAGAATATACATTCGTGTATATGCTGATCTGGGTCTACACTGGTTGTAAATCATGTATCGTTCATATTATTCAATACTCGTCATGTCATGTCACGTCATTCTTCAATAAACCTGGCTGATGTTCCGTTTTAAGAGGTAACAAACAGCGTACACCCTGATAAGAATATACATGCGTGTATATGCTGATCTGGGTCTACACCGGTTGTAAATCATGTATCGTTCATCTATCCAATACTCGTCTTGTCATTTCACGTCATTATTCAATAAACCTGGCTGATGTTCCGTTTTAACAGGTAACAAACAGTGTACACCCTGATAGGAATATACATTCGTGTATATGCTGATCTGGGTCTACATTGGTTGTAAATCATGTATTTTTCATTTATCCACTACTCGTCATGTCACGTCATTCTTTAAAAAACCTGGCTGATGTTCCGTTCTGGGAAGTAACAAACAGCGTACACCCTGATCGGATTATACATTCGTGTACATGCTGGTCTGGGTCTACACTGGCTATACACCATGTATGGTTCATTTATCCACTACTCGTTCTGTCGTTATGTCGTGTCACGTTTTTCTCCAATAAACCTGTATGTTGTTCCGTTTAAAGAAGTAACAAACGGCGTATATCCTGATTAGAATATACATTCGTGTATATCCTGATCTTGGTATACACGGGTTGTAAATCTTGTGTTCATTGCACACTACTTGTACTGTCACGTCACGTCATACTTTGATAAAACAAGACTGATATTTTGTTTTAAGAAGTAACAACAGTGTATACCCTGATCAGATCATGCATTCTACTTTGGTATAAATTATTTGTAAACGACGAATGGTTCATACATTCACTAGATGCTGTCATGCCACGTCATACTTTAATAAACTAGACTGGTGTTCTGTATTGAGAACTAACACACAGAGTGTGCCCAGATCTTATTACCCATCTGTGGCTAAGCTTGTCTGGGCACATACTGGTTTGTGAAGCATGTAGGGCCGTTTTTCCCCCACTACTTGTCATGCATGTAGGGTCATTTTCCCCACTATTTGCATTGCCGCATCTGATCTGCACGGGATGTCCACTATGTAATGGTCACTGATGTAATTTGTTGTTTACCTGTCACTTGATAGTTTCGAGATGAACGTGAGTGAATTTTGTTCCCAATACTGTGATACAATTGTGCTAAATCAAATGGAATGTATCGTTTTTACTCAGTGACACATGTGAGCGTTTTTTACGCCTGTATTATTATAGCAATACAGAAAGCATTATACTTCTGAATTAATGCATGAGCGACCAGGGTGGCCTCTGGTCTGCTCGACACATGATCTGATCGGGGTCTAGTCTAATCTGGTCGTTAACTGACTTATATTCAACACGGATTACTTAGCAGTTTATATTGGAGATGAGAGTGGCTCATTGAACTATCCATCCCGCCACATAAACATAATCACACGTTAGCAAAATGTATGTTACACGTGCGCTTTCATATCAGCTTGTTGCTGTTCTACTAGTCTCTGTGTTTCTTACTCGCTTTGTCTTCTGTCTATCAGTCAAACTTCTTTGTCGTCTGAATGTCACTATTATATGTGCATGCACTATATTGGGGGGACTTGAGAATATACATATTATCCGGTGCGGTTGGATGAGGTTGTCAATGTGGACACCTATGGCGGCCATCCACCACCTAGCTGATGTAACTAAAAAGCCGATGGGTAATGATATAACTTCCTGGCGGGCTGCCATAGGTAATTTTAATTGTAGGAAACGTCCGATATGCATTGCGTCTACAATATATTTAAATATTTTCAATATATTATTGAATGTTTTGACGGATATAGGTAATTGTTTGACTAAACTAGCTAATTGTAGAGGCCCCAGATTATTACTCAATCTAAATATGTTTCTAACAATAGTATCTTTTATTTTGCTACTGATATCTGGTGATGTAGAAAGAAACCCAGGGCCTGAACATGAGAGTGGATGTTTTTCAATTTTACATTTAAATATAAGAAGTATCCGTAATAAGGTGAGTTATATCGAGGACACTTTCACAGATTTTGATATTCTATGTTTTACAGAAACTCACTTAACGGGCGCTATAGAAACCAGCAGTTTACAACTTAATGGGTATAGCCTACCATTCCGAAAGGACAAGTCGCCACATTCTGGGGGAATATTAGTATATGTTGCAGACCATTTGTTAGCAAATAGAATGCAGAATTTAGTAATATTTTGGGATGAAACTGTCTGGATTCAGGTTAAAACAAGCCGCAAGACATTTTTGATTGGCACGATTTACCGCCCCCCGTCATCCAATATAGAATTTTGGGAACTGTTCAATCGCAATATAGAATTGGTATGTGATATAACAAATAATATCATTATTGTTGGCGATCTAAATGAAGATCAATTAAATGTACATAACCACAAATTAATAGATGTTATGATTATGAATTCATTGAAAAACATAATTACATCCGCAACGCGTGAAACAGCTACTACTTCAACCTTGTTAGATCCAATTATTGTTAACCAAGAACAGAACATTCTCAAAAGCGATGTGTTGGCTGTTTTGCCAGACATAAGCGATCATAAGGCTACATGTGTCATTATACCTGCTGATAGTTCACACAATGCTTCATACAAACGAACTGTATGGAACTATAAAAGAGCAGACTTTGTTAAACTTAACGAACTCATGCCTAACACTGATTGGACAAATTTAAATAATGGCAGTGTAGATGAGGCATCTAATATATTTACATCTAAATTCATTGAGCTAGCTAAGCGATGCATTCCATGCAGTCAAGTCACAGTACGGCCTAACGATAAACCATGGTATGATTCCGATATTCGTAAAATAAGCAAATTAAGAGACAAATTACGTAAGAAAGCAATACAATTTGGAAGGGTGGACGACTGGAATAAATACAAAACAACTCGGAACAAAGATAATAATATGACATGCAAGAGAAGCATTTTACAATGACATAGAGTTTAATTTAACAGAATCATTTTCAAATAACAAAAGATACTTCTGGAAGCTAGTTCGACATTTTGTGAAAGATAGCAAATCAAGTGGAACTATTCCACCATTAAAAACGACTGACGGTAATAGTGAAATTGTCTGTTTTTCTGATGTTGAAAAAGCTAATTGTCTAAACAACTTCTTCGTTTCAATATCAACGGTTGACGATAGCAACTCTACTTTACCGCCGCTTGAATTAAAAACTAACCAAGTTCTCGATATGATTAATATAAACGAATCTGAGGTCAGAGATACTATAATGATTTTACAAACTAATAAAGCTTGTGGACACGATTTAGTTAGTCATGGAATGCTAAAAGGAACTATTACATCTGTCTCAAAACCTCTAGCGATCCTCTTCAATAGATCTGTCAATGAATGTCAGTTTCCGATGGCGTGGAAATTGGCAAATGTAATTCCTTTATTTAAAAAAGGGTGTCCGCAGACGCTTTCAAATTATCGACCTATATCGTTATTAAGCTGTCTAGGTAAGGTAATGGAGAGAATAATGTTTAAACATATATATAATCACTTGCACTCACAGAATTTGAGTTACAATAGACAATCTGGTTTTATACCAGGCCATTCTACGGTATACCAACTTATAGACATTCACCATCAAATATGTCAGGCATTTGATGAAAGGCAATCTACATGTATAGTATTTTGTGATATTTCTAAGGCTTTCGATAGAGTATGGCATAGGGGATTACTATTTAAGTTACGGCAAAATGGATTAAATGGTTGTATCTTACACTGGATCGAAAACTACTTGTCGGATAGGAAACAGTCTGTATCAATACGGTCCACAACCTCAGATACCAAGTTAATAACTGCTGGCGTACCGCAAGGCTCGGTGCTCGGTCCTTTACTATTTATAATATATGTCAACGATATAACTGACCATCTACTAAGTATTGTTCGATTATTTGCTGACGACAGTTCTCTATCATTTTCCACAACAAATACTGATGACCTAGAAGGCATAATAAATTGTGACCTGCTAACTATTGCTGACTGGGCTAAACAATGGTTGGTCAGTTTCAATCCTAACAAGACTGAAGCGATGCTTTTAACCCTAAGACTACTCGATCGACCTGTAAACCTAATCTTTCAAAACACGCCTATAACCTTTGTCGACGACCATAAACATCTCGGTTTAACGCTGAGCAATAACGGGAAATGGCATACACATATACAAAATATAATTAATTCGACTGCGAGAGTGTTGGGAATAATGCGAAACCTAAAATTTAAGATAAGCAGACAGTCTTTAAACCAAATATATATATCTTATATGAGACCTATACTCGAATATGCTTCGTCGGTCTGGGATGGATGTACAGAATATGAAAAAGATTCATTGGAAAAAATTCAGAATGAAGCTGCGAGAATAGTAACCGGTTTAACACGGTCAGTGTCACTTGATAATTTAAGGAAAGAAGTTGGATGGCAACTTTTATCTGTTCGACGTAGTATTCAAAAGCTTTCGATCATGTACAAAGCAACCAACAATCAAGTACCTAGTTATATCTCCAACCTGATTCCTCCCACTGTTAATAACGTATCTCGTTACAACCTTAGAAACCAATTTGATATAAATGTCCCGACTACTCAACTGGAAGTATACAAACACTCATTTATACCATCTGTGGTACAATTTTGGAATTAAACTGATCCTTCAATGAGAAATGTAGATAGTCTTAGACACTTTAAAACAGCATGCGCCAAACAATTGTACACTCAATATGAAATACCACCATATTACTTAGTGGGAGACAGGTTTTCGTCAGTTATGCATGCAAGACTTCGTAATAAATGTAGCAGTCTCAATTCCGATCTTTGCAATAACCATATCAGAGAAACTCCCTACTGCGAGTGTAGCGAAATTGTAGAAGACGCTGAACATTACTTCTTTGAATGCAACAAATATCATGCACAGCGTCTCATTCTACGCCAGTCTCTGCAACGATTTCATAACCTGAACGCGCACATGCTTTTGAACGGCATACCTGAACAAAACAATGAAAACAATATTATTATCTTCAATTCTGTACAAAATTATATTAAAACTACAAAACGATTTGAGTAACTTCGTTGATAGATGTATGTAACGTAATCCAATATCCGATGTATTCCATTCGATTTGCCAATATCATCCACAACCACAGGTTATTAATGATCACTGAAATTTATTGCAACTAGCACTAATACATTGATGGATTTGCTCATGTAGTATATGTACTTGGCGACAAAAACAACTTTTATTCTTTCTCCAAATCTCATATCTCACTATCCACCTCTTCTCTACCTTTCTGTCCGTTTTCTTTCCATACATTATGTAAACATATATTTATCGCTTGATTATTGGTTTGTATCCGTGTTTATATGCCTGTATACATGTATTCATGTATCGCCATTGCTGTTGAATTATTGTACTTTGTAACACTTAGGTGAGGGCTGTAACTAATGTTGAGAGAACTTGTAGCCCGAGCCTATTGTATTTATATGCAATAAACTATGTTTAAACTAGTAATATTGACAACATATAGTCACACGGATAGGCACAAACTATCCCACCGTGTTTTCATCAGATGTTCTGGTATCAACATCACCTTTCTCGAGCGAAACACTAATACATTAGTTTTGCTCTATGACCAAATGACTGACTGCATAGTGAATATGCGGTCTCGGTCGGCAAACAAACGGACCCGGGGCCCGTTTCACTAAACTTCGTAAGACTAAAATGTTCGTAAGTGCAAATTTAGGATCGTCTGGAAATTTCAATTGATGGATTTACATGTATTGAGCATAGGCTGCATATGCAGCCTATACTCAATAAATGTAAATCCATTAATTGTTTACAAGAAAACGTTGTTAATGTAACATTTACAGACTATCATAATTTTGCACTTACGAACATTTTAGTCGTACGAAGTTTAGTGAAACGCCCCCCCCCCACGATGTACGATCGTATATCGTTTTTTAATTTAACCAACTTCTTCACATTCATTGAGAATCAAATACCCAGTTTCCTTCTTTCATAGACTCGTAACCATTTCAACCCTAAGTAACTGGAATGGACTGTGATATGTTAATGTTCCGACCAATCCAATGGTCACAAAATGATTTTCAGATTCGTACATTTATGAAAAGGGGGTGTTTTTGTTCTAAGAAATATGAAAATTACTTGCAAACAGTGCAGATCCTGATGAGACGGCTCGTTACGAGCCGGCTCATCTGGATCTGCACTGTTTGCATAAACCGCTATAGCGGGCTTTCGGGTTCAAAGGGTTAAGAACATTTATATTATTATTTCGTTTCTATGGCGCGTCGAACGAACATTTAATAGCCTACATTTCGAGCCTTCGTTTCTAGGCTGCGATGCGACAAACATTAAAGGTGCATGCCCACTCAGAAGACACACAATGTTCTTTATAGGAATTACACAAGTGTACAGTCGAACCTCCACGAACGGCCACCTCTCTACAACAGCCACCTTTCTACAACGGCCAACATTTCAAAACGCAATGTGATGAATTGCGACCACAGTTAGTGTACGTAATTTGATAAACTTTGTGGGGGATTTTGTTAATTCTTCATCAGAACAGGCAAGTTGGGAGTGCTTTAGAATCGTCTCAATGAGACGATTCTAAAGCACTTCCAACTTGCCAGTTTTGGCGAAGTAATGAAAAAATATTCACCTTAAATGTAGCTCTGATTTTATATGATATACCTCTCTTCAACAGCCACCTCTCTTCAACAGCCAGTTTTCAGTCTCCCCATGGCTGGCCGTTGTAGAGAGGTTCGACTGTATAATTGTGTCACTATTCCACCAGTTCTAATATTTAAAAGTGACATATATAGTCTTATCTATACTCATCTGAGTATACGACGCCACCAGATCTGTACACACGTATAACTATATATTAACTAATAGAAACAAGTGATTGCATTTTAGCCGTGCGTGTCTAGGGCCTTTGACAAGCAACATAGTGGCATGTTTATTACATGTACGTATACAACAACATGTTATTTTCGATCATCAATACATCGAATCAAAAGCTTGACGCTCAAGCAACCAATATATCTACGTTACTTCTGACACGCATTTCTGTCTGTATTTTATGTAAAAGCTGAACAAACACCTAACCACGATTCATTGATTTATGAACAATTGTATCCACCAATTTATATAAAACCACATACAATGTCGTAAACCATGATTTAATGGAAATTACAATTGCTATGTAATTTGTGTCAATATATGTAGTCTGATCCGGCTATGCCGAATGCGCAGTCTGATCTGGAGCTACGTTAGTTGCATACATCGCAAGGCCCATTTTCGCAGCCTACAGACAACATATCGACTCGTATCTGGCCAAAGAATAACCATATTACCATATACATTCGATCGTTTTGTTTGATGTTCACCCTACGGACTATGGCTAGAAAGTGATTTTAAACTTCCCGCTGACATCATATTCACATCATAACAATTCATGTCTCGCGAGACTTGCCAAAACATATACCAGATTTACCCACCGATAAGACAGCAATATATGTCTATACGTTGTAACGACAAATATATTAAATAATTTAGTAGTATTTATTTTACTGATAGTGACTAGCGGTGGTACATGTATCAGGCTATTGTCATAATTATGCAAATGAGGTATGACATTTTTTAATTATTTATACTAATTAAATGCGTCACCTGAAAATAATATTTTCGACTGTTCATAAAGTACAATCATTGCACATCAAAACATAAATACAGAGAATAAACAGTAATGTCCGTTAACATTTTAAGGAAACACGGTTATCGCTCCTGATATGGGTGTGGAAATTTAGGTCTGATATAAAATGTATAATAATGCAAATAAATACGTATGGTAATACTGAATGCATGTTTATTTTGCCAGAAAATGTATCAGATGATGTCTCTGATATAAAGAACATGTTGTGCCTACTGAGTGGGCATGTACCTTTAAGGTTATTATATTTAAATTATAAGGCAAGCATCTAGTGTTTGAACTGTTTGTCCGTGTGTCCATCTGTGTGTCCATGGGTTCGGTTAAGAAGCTGGAGTTTCTTCAATCTGCCACAGGGGGGAATTTTTGTGTCAAACATGCCAGTTTTTCTTATTTAAAATTCACTGCTATTCGGCGTAGAAACGAAGAAATGACATAATAAAATGTCTTCTAAACCCGGCATAGAAACGAATATATGAAGTGTGCATTGCTGGCATCCGTGCCGTGTGATCATGACATGTTGAATTAGTTTGAATAAAAAGCAAATGTGTAGGAATAATTTGCAAAACAAAAACATGAAAATACCGTTGCACAAATAGTTATTTTTAATTAGTACATAATACACATACATACGGAGCCCCACAGGGACATGGATTTTTTTCTTTAATAATTCGATCTCACGAAATAACAATTCGTTCACTCAATTTAACAATTTGTTCAGTCGAACTAACAATTCATTCCCACGATATAACAATTCATTCCTTCAAATTAACAATTCGTTCCCACGAAATGACAATTCGTTCCCTCAAATTAACAATTCGTTCCCATGATATAACAATTCGTTCCCACGAATTAACAATTCGTTCCCGTGGAAACGAATTGTTAATTCGTGGAAATGAATTCTTAATTCGTGGGAAAGAATTCTTAATTCGTGGGAACGAATTGTTAAATTGAGGGAACGAATTGTTATTTCGTGGGAACGAATTAATACAAATAAGTATTCTACGTCTCATGCGGGGCTCCGTACATACACATGTACTTTGCCATGTTTACCAACTCAATTTTGTACATGCGGCTCATGTTTTCAATTGAGTTCAGAAATACGAGTATTTGAAAGTAATTACAACGCAGTTAAAATTAATCAGTTTGGATGCATAGTGCATTTTATACTTGGTATTGCTGCTTGCTTGTCGGTTATTTATTATTTATCATCTGTGCCTATTATATGTCAACACCATACGCAGATCCCTTACAGAAGCTGTCCTGGGAATACATGTATCATAATTGCATTCGTCCAACTTAATTACCGAGCTCGTGATTTAATTTTAGGTCAGCAACCGAAGTGTACGAAGGGCGTTCAAAAAGTTCTGATACTTATGCACGAGTTCCGCGGCGTGCGATATTGCGCGACTGTAGGAGCGCAAATATCGTTGCGCAGCGGCATATATCCACATACACATCAAATAACCTTTTTTATTATATACGTACATCATCCGAAATGTATATGCGATTCAAAAAAATATACAAAATATAAATAAAATAAACAAATTAGTGGTGATTTAGAAGGATATATTTGGCGTTGTGAACAGGCCGATATGAACTCACGCGACGACAATATGGGGAAATATTGACGTCTTGCATTGCATTGTGTTTCAATGGGAAACGAAAGTACGTATATTAAAAGGAGGCTATATCCTTTGCATTTATTTAGGAATCATCCTGATGTTAAGATAGCTGTATCGAAGATGTGCAAGTCGGTTTCCAGAAAGATGCACAACATGAATGTTCTACTTGTGATATACAGTGTGACCTCTCTAAACCGGACACCAAGAAAACAAATGTAAATGCTTGGATTTAACGACGGCACTCGCTCGATGACCTTGCATGTCGTCTCCCAAGAAGGGGAGAGGGGAAGGAGGTGGATACAGACGAAACCGGCCCCAGGGGGCGTAGCTCTTATTAGAATAGTCCCCCTGGTTCTTTAACGTGCCCAGACTCTCATTCAAATATGTTCGCCATCGCATAGTGCACAACTACGGCTAAAATGATCAAATGTCTAATTTACCTGTGAACCTCATGGGGTGTCCGGTTTAGAGAGGCTGCATTGTACCATTACAATTGCATGTACATGTATATCAACGAGCTGTTGTGAAAGTGGCAACTCCAATTTCGTAACTATAAATTTACTAGTGTGTATCCGATTAATTCTTACATACTGTATTATTACTGTATACAGTGTCGGATGAAACCTTCAAACGCCTTGTGCGTGTATCTTTACTGTTCATTGATTTCATGTCCAAATATACATATATTGAAATACATAATAACAAAATTATGATGCACGGCATGTATAATTATGATGTCATTGCTTTGTTATAACGTTTCTTATTGTCCACGGTGGTGCAGCATTGTATCACCAGGGAACAGTGCCGATTGCGGATTAACACATACATGTAGTTCCGTGGAGAATAAAACGAAGAACGTCGTTTTTTCTAGTTGGTAGCATATCAATAATCAATAAGTTTCCAACTGGTGTGGTGTATTTATTGAAAGGCTACATGAACATGATGTGGTGTGGTGTGGTGTATTAATCGGGGCTAGATACTTAGGTTAAACACAATGTAGGAACACGTGACAGCAGTCTATAACAAGTTATGATGTCCTTCGAAACCAAGGTTAATAAGTAGGCCGAGAATGTGTCACGCTCTACACATTATATGGAACATCACGAACGTGGTCTTTAACCGTATTAGGGAAACGTTAAAGGCGCATGCCCACTCAGTAGACACAACATGTTCTCAAAAATATTAAAATTACTTGCAAAAAGTGCAGATCCTGATGAGACGGCTCGTCACGAGCCGGCTCATCTGGATTTACACGTTTCGCCAATACCACTATACAGGCCAGTGGTGTTGAAAGGGTTAAAGGTACATTTACATGCCCACTCAGTAGACACAACATGTTCTTTATAAGAATTAAATAAGTGTATAATTATGTCACGATTCCACAAGTTCTACAAAGTACGAGTGCCCGCCATACAGAGACAATCATTTACTAATACTTATGTCACCGATAGTGACGCGCGGTGGTATCAGGCTATTTTCATATGCACGTGAGGAATGATATGTTTTCATTATTTATACTAATTAAATGCGTCACCTGAAAAAATAATATTTTCTACAGATTATAAAGTTTGATCATTGCACATACAAAAATAAATACAGAGAATAAATAGTAGTGTCCGTTAACATTTTCAGGAAACATGGTTATCGCCACTGATACCAGTGTGTAACTACGTCTGATATAAAATGTATACTAATGTAAATCACTACGTGGGGTAACGGTGCATGAATGGTTATTTTGCCAGAAAATGTCCCAGATGATATCTCAGATATAAAGCACAGTTTGTGCTACTGAGTGGGCATGTACCTTTAAACATTTTAACACAGTTCATGCTGAATATACCTTTATGGGGTATGAACTATGTTTTGTTTCTTATTTCTATTCAAACCTATACGTACTTGTTGTGATTACTCATTTGATCGGCGATACGGTTCAAATGAGTGGTACCAACATTTATCCCGTCAACACAGCGAGTATGTGCCGTGAAACACGATGCCGTGAAACATTTTTGATATCCAGTCAATACAATTTTTGCATTTTACAGCCATTTGTAGGTGTTGACGGGATAAATAGAATAGTAGGTTAGTGCCGTGAATGGTAAAAAATATATGACGCGGCACGGAAACGGGATGTGCTCGGCAGAGCCTCGCCCATCCCGTTTCCTGAGCCTTGCCAGATATTTTTTCCCATTCACGGCACTAACCTACTATTCTCTATATACTTGTGTGAAATGTTAAGGCTAGTAAGAAATGTGTTATTCATCAGGGGGCCGTTTCACTAAACTTCGTACGACTAAAATGTTCGTAAGTGCAAAATTATAATAGTCTGTAAAATTCACTTTAACAATGTTTTCGTGTAAACAATTATTGGATTTACATTTATTGAGCATAGGCTGCAAATGCAGTCCATCAATTGCAATTTCCAGACGATCCAAAATTTGCACGTACGAACATTTTAGTCGTAAGAAGTTTAGTGAAACGGGCCCCAGTGGTTGACTTCACGTCAAAAATGCGTCTACACAACTGTCTGTTCCATGTTTTGCTGCCTACGAACTTTTGGCTATTTATCACATCAAATATAAAAAATATTTAAATGTAAGTTCTGTTTCATCAATAATAAAAAGTCACCCTCCCCAAATTGTTTTATTGATCAAATAATGATTTTATTGCGAAAAAAAGATTTTTTCTATGGGGCTAAACATGGGGCTAAAAATAGATTTCTTTTTTCAAAGAAAAAATAAATTAGTGACCGATTTTCAAAATTTAACTTTTGTTTTCTTAGTTACATTATTTCCATTCTATCTCGCCAGGTTTCGGAGTCAATTTCCAAAATGTTTCGTCTTTCGGCCCTCCTCGTCACCATAGAGCCCCTTTTTCACCCATTAAACATTCCCATAGGAAGGTCGAGTTTTTTTTCACAATAAAATCAGTATTTGTTGGAATTTCATCAAATAAAAAAAAGTGGGGAGGGTGACTTTTTATTATTGATGACAATGTACTGACATTTAAATGTGTTTTAGATTGAGTGTGTTCGATATCCAAAAGTTCGTCGACAACAAAACGTGGAACAGACAGTACCATGTAGTTATATAATCGATGTATGACTTATTGACACAGTATTCACGCGCCTGCTAAATAAAATGTCTCGAAATATTACAGTTGTAAGTTTGAACATTCAAATGATTCAACCCCCGTATCTGAACTTTTGAACAGCCCTCACACATCTACGCAGAACGGTTAGTTATTATTGAAACACGATTAACGTTCTCCGCGGACGTAAACGAGCATGTATTTATGTCTGTGACAGGAGAAATGAGGCTTGCCATGTGCTTGTGTTGTGAATGTGTCAGGCGTCTGTGTCTGTTACTGACATATAATCCTAGCTCAGATAACATTAGCTACAATAATTCACCTCCGATATGTTATCCTCGATGTTATATTAGAAACAAAATTGCTACCCAGCGGGGTAGCAATTTTGTTTCTAAGATAACATCTGCACAATCGTAGATATGTATGTCCCGTTGAATTTACTTATAAAAACCGGTCCAAATTGTGTAGGACGAATATAGCATGATCTGTTATGACAAGGAGTAATTTTAGCGATTTCGACTAGTGTTGATCCAAAATCAGTTACATATCTGTGCAATCTGATCCGGGACTGCATTATTTGCCATATTCAATTGTTCACACTTATTAATGTTATTGTAAACAGTGTATAGTCTGACATATGTCTACTCTGTTCGCAAAACTCAATTTTTCGTGCTATTCAGTAAGAAATAAACAGCATAGGACTGGACCGGATCTCTATAAATATATTTGCAAAGGGAAATAACTAGCTACGATCCCCCATTAATGTACCTTTTCGTAGCCGCAGCGATCGTTGCCTTCCGAGCATCAGTCATACATGTTTATCGGTCGGTTGAGCCAGACTTCAGGGCCGGCATGAACACAGGCATTCGGCGTGTTTGGGCTTTCATCGGTATAACTCTATATATATATATGAACAAGGCTTCTAACTTTGATCGGACACGAACTCGTATCATAACTAAATAACATGCTTGACATTTTCTATGCATTCTATGTATTTAATTATGCAGGATATCGATAATTCTCAAATGATCATATGAACTTACCACTACAATATTTACGTTAGAGCATTAAACACAATATTTCATTTGTTATGATACGAGGTTGTGTCCGACCTTGGAAAAGGAGCTTTATTTCGATATTATTTCCTGTTTTAGCAGGATAACAATAATTATGAAATAAACATGTGTACTTTCCGCCAAAATGTTCACATTAGCGTTAATGAAATCGCGGAATGTGTTATGATACGAGGTCGTGACCGACCAAAGTTAGAAGCATTGTTCATATGTATGAAACATTGTTCATATATATATTATTATACTGATGAAAGCCGAAACACGCCGCATGCCTGTTGGCATGACGTGTAAATTCAGCCCAAGTTTCCTGAGAACAATTATAATTACTCTTTTTTTTACATTAACTTCTTTCATGCTGATGATACGTCATTTTCTTTGTCGGAAATCATAAAAATAATATTTTTATATTTGTCCTCAGACGTACATATGTATATGTCACGATTACCATTTGAACCGTCTCGTCAATTTCATTGAGAAATTAGAAAAAAGATAAAATAGTAAACATGGCATGAAGCATGATATCAATGAAGTGTCCTTCGCGAAATGATAGTTTTGAATGACGTGCTTCCTGTGTCTTTGACGTCACATTGTTTGGCGCATTACATCATGTCAGGTAAATATTTTGAAATTCAAATTACGCAGATGTTACTGTGAACTAAACATATTTGAGTCTGTGGTATGTGTTGAAACATATTAGAACTGTAGATTAGTCCAGCCATTCTCCAATTGTCCAGTATTCAATAACATACATATCGCACTGATGCATGTACCAATGGCGGAATCACAGACATTCGGCGTGTTTCGGCTTTCATCGGTAAAGCTACATGTAGTTATACCGATGAAATCCGAAACACGCCGAATGCCTGTGGGCGGAATGGCGAACGGTGTTGATGATCATCATAATGCGCTAAATGTCAGGCGGAACGGTGGTCACCGATCAATAACAAGGTGCATGATCACGTCGTTACCACAACAACAAAGTGTTGAAAGCTCGCCCACTCTAAAGTAAATATTATTTGATATTTTCCTTAATATGCAACGGATTATTATGAAATATAGCGCAGCAAACGTCTTTATGAGCTGCATTTGGTGGTCCCGAGACCTGGGCACATACTTATGTGTTTTTGCGAATTAATCGAGTTCCGTATCAGTATTGACAGCAAACACGGAAATAGATTATTCCCAAAAACGACATATGTTTGGGCCACAGTACCGAGACAACCAAATGCAGATTAGCAAGACGCATTTGATGCACCATAGTTCATTAAAATCCGTTACACATAAGGACAATATAACAGAATAAGTACTTTGAATTGGAGTTGCTTCGGGAAGTTTCAGTAATGGTTGTTGTTGTTGTAACTACGTGATCATTCACTTTGAATAAACCCACTTTATAGCGATCAGACACATAATGTTCACATCAACAACTGTTGTCACATGGTATGTTGTGTTTGCTAGCGATGCTTATTCTAGCAGAATGTGCCAAGCGGGAATAATAATGATTATGATAATTTGATTAAACTAACATGTTTACGCTGCACGCTCTGTCACCCTGAGATAACGTGAATGATATACAAATGTGAGTATTGACCTCAGTTCACGAGGTCATCCAAACAATTGAACCGGCGAAATCAATTCAGCGCTCGTTGATGCATATATTTTGATCAAGATCGATCACAGGTTCATCTGTTCATGTAAACAGACACATGATAGTCATTATACATGTATACAGAACGTGGATACATATTGTATTCCGTTATTCCAAATATCAGTAGCCGATTTCACAAAAATTACAAAGTATACTTATCTTGCTAAGTACACTTTGATGGAGAAATTTTCAATCTAAGGATAAACTTATTAATTATTATTTTACTGAATGTATTACTTATCACAACCATATTGGCTGTGATAATGTAATAAATTCAATATAATAAGTCTGCATACTGTTAATTATCAAATATTGGAATAAATAGAATAGTAGGTTAGTGCCGTGAATGGGAAAAAATATCTGGCGCGGCACGGAAACGGGATGTGCTCGGCAGAGCTTCACCCATCCCGTTTCCTGAGCCTTGCCAGATATGTTTTCCCATTCACGGTACTAACCTACTATTCTCTATAAGAATGCCGTCAAGTGAACATTATTCTATGGCGACTAAGGCAATCCGGCTTTTTCTATGTTTCAATGAATTGTCCACCCGTTATTTATACACTATCACCTGCGCTAATATTGGCAATATTTGCCAATTTCTTTATTTCAAAATACAGTAGAACCTCTCTAAACCGGTTAGTCTATGTGTGTTAATGTTACTGGTGTCATTGCCATCTATCTATGATAGTAACGCATGTTCAAGCTCATAAAGCACTCCCGGACCCTTTGGCAAGGTCATATGTCAGATGGAACATCTCTCTACCGGACACCCTGGGGACTTCCCAGGGTGTCCGGTTTAGAGATGTTTCACTATACTGTATTGTGCTTGGAATCAAGCAGCTTGATTGGCTGAGACTGAGCTGTGCTACAGCTCAGGCTCAGATAATAAACTGCTTTATTGAGAGTTGACATTGCCAACGGAAGAAACGTTGATCTGGGCCAGTTTAACGCAGGTAGTTGTGTAAGATCCGTTATGATGACCCTTGTCGATCATCACCCGCAATCATCATTTGATTTAAACACAATTTCTTAATGTGCAAATGTGATGCAGGGATTCCGCTGGCGATCGCCATTTTCGCAATTGGCGATAAAAATTAACAATTGGCGATAAAAAATTACAATTTTCGGAATTTTTTTCGAAAATTGTAATTTTTTATCGCCAATTGTTTATTTTTATCCTATTGGTTATTCCTTTTTTTTTTTGGATTATTTTGTTTTTTGAAGTGGCGATTTTTTTATTTTCCCCAGCGGAATCCCTGGTGATGTAATATTATTTGTTTTCCTTTTGTAAGCATGGTTAATGCATGTGTGTTTACATTGTGCGTATTGTCATCTGTAATGCATGTACCGAAAATAGAAAGCACGCATCTGATTGGTCAATTGTAATTACAGCCAATAAAATATGAAAAATCACAGCAAATAAAATCACCGTTTTACCAGTCTGTGTTTTACAGACTTGACAGAGTGCATTAGAACGACATAATTGAACTCGTCAGAACGAATTGGAATTCGTTAGAACGAAATAATGAAATGTGTCAGAACATTTGTTTCTCTTCTCGTGTCCCTTATAAGGCTCTGTAGTAATCACCTGAATTAGGCGTAAATAACGGGAAATCCTGTTGACTCTTGTTTCCTTTATAAATATCACACGAACACACACCAGAAATGTTGACATTTCTTTAAATGAATAAAAGCAATTAAGTGTTGCAACTACACGTAGAAAAGCAATACAATTGTTAAAATAGACTTTAGAGTTGAATACATGTATATACATGTCTTAAAAAAAGTCAGGTTAATCTCAATTTGAAATGGGAATATTCTTCGGCGGAGTTACATTTCTTCAAATTCATTTGGTGTGAGGCGGTTATCGATGACGAAAACAACCTGCTGACGTATTGAAAAATATCGCTGTTCGTGATATGCTACGACGTTGCAGAAAGTAGTGAGCACACTAGCATTATAATGGGGATAACCATGCTTTGTTTTTCGATTTGGAGGGGTATGTTTGAGGTTTTATGGTCTGAGAATCACTTTTGCGGCTCCGCTTACGCGTCGCCGTAAAACTGATTCACAGACAATAAAACCTCCCACATACCGCTCCAACTCGAAAAACAAAGTATGGTTATCCCCTAATTTATCAGACATATTGCAGGCAGGTGAAACTACATGTAGGAAGAACTTAAGACGAAACTCCCATTTCTGCGAACAGCTGTACGATTTATGATCCTTATGTCCCAATGTCCAGGCGCGGATCCATGGATTTCGGGTTAGGGGGGGGGGGCGTAACTATTTTGCAATACTTGACTATATTATCGAACGAGCTAAGCTCGTTCGATAATATAGTCAAGTATTGAAAAATAGTCGACCGAGCGGAGCAGAGCAGAAAAATGCATGGAATACATGGCACTTGGCATGAAACGTGCCTTGTAACTTGTAAAAATTTTAGGGGGGGGGGCGTGCGCCAGGTCCGTCCCCCCCCCTGAATCCGCCCATGGTGTCGACAACCCGGGATATATACATGTAGTCGCATGTAAGCGAGTGGATGTACATGTATTAAAGGTATATGCCCACTCAGTAGGCACACACTGTTCCTTACGTACGACACAAAACAAACTTACTTTACAAACGTGATGACTCCCACCTTGGATATAACATCCTTCAGTGATCGCCAAACCCGCTGCAGTAAAACAGCTTGGGCGTCCGTTATCACAGGTTCCGGCTGTTGAGGATCAAAGGTCACTTGTTTGTTGTTATTCGTCTTGTACCCATTTACATGGATGTATTTAGACTTTGCCACGCCCATGTGAACTTTTCAGTGTCTAATTAGTCTAACACATAAATGGATAACGTTGTTCTGAAAGCTTACATAGTTTCACACTCGGTCTGGTACATTATGTAGTTTATCCTATTGTCCGGTGATTAATAACAAACGTTACAGGTACATGTACATGCCCACTCAGTAGGCACAACATTTTCTTTATCGGAAGTAAACAAGTGTATAATTATGTCAATATTCCACCAGTTCTAAAAATTACGAGTGCCCGCTATACAGATATAATCAGTTAGTAATATTTATTTTACTGATAGTGACGCGCGGTGATATTTTCATATGCAAATGAGGCATAATATTGTTTTAATTATTTATACTACATGCAGTTAAATGCGTCACCTGAAAAGGTAATATTTTCGACAGCTTATAAAGTATGATCATTTCACATAAACAATAAATGCAGAGAATAAATAGTAATGTACTTTAACATTTTAAGGAAACACTGTTATCGCCCCTGATATCAGTGTGGAATTTTTCGTCTGATATAAAATGTATAATATTGCCAATCAATACGTGGGGTAATGGTGAATGACTGTTTATTTTGCCAGAAAATGTCTCAGATACTGTATCTGATATAAAGAAACGTGTGTGCCTACTGAGTGGGCATGTACCTTTAAAGTTCATCTTCACAGTTACTTCGAAATACGAACTGTCACTGAAATGGCATACACGTTGTATTGCACATGCGCAGGAAGAGTATCCGAAATATGGTGATTCTACATTCACTGTCATTATATGTGGCTGTGACAGGAGAAATGTGGCTTATTGGTTTTCCGACCAGTGTAGATCCAGATCAGACTGTGCATCCGCACAGTCTGATCAGGATCTGCACTGTTCGCCATTACATAAATGAAACAGCCGCCCTGCTACTGACAAGCAACGTAGATGGTTATCGGGCTACAAGAGTGTGCTGTTTGATCAGGATCTACACTGGTCACAAATTCCGTCATACACTCATAGTAGTTACATGAACCATGGTAACCGATAATATCTGATGCGGATTGAAGAGATTGGTTTTCTGACAAATTCCACAATTGTATATCAAATTCAGCTTCCGCCTGTAGCCTATTTCACCAAAAATAGCAAAGTATACTTATCTAGCAAAGTATACATTGAGGGAGTAATCATTTATTTCCCCCAAAATGCATTATTTCCTTTAGAACTAACCACTGCATATAGTTGATGATTAAAAGCATGCAGAATTATCAAGTTATACTGAATTTATTACATTATCACAGCCAAAATGGCTGTGATAATGTAATAAATTCAGTATAATAAAAATTCATCAATTTATCCTTAAATTGAAAATTTCTCCCTCAAAGTATACTTTGCTAGATAAGTATACTTTGCAATGTTGGTGAAATAGGCTACTGTCAAGTCCGATCAGGGACTGTACTTTTACAATAATTTACTCTAGGCGCTGCAATACATTTATATAGTTTGCCTGTTACATTTGCATGCATACGGAATATGACCCCGAAATCGATGCCATGAGTTATGGAAACTATTAATTAACTGCGAAAACCAGGAACCCACTAATTCCTTGATAAAGGCATCGTGCCGAAACGTCGGAAAAGTGAATTCCTGTTTTTTTGCCGAGAATTGTTTAACGTATCGTATTATTGCGGAAAGCTTATAATGAATTAACTGCCATACATTGTGTGTGTATCATAGTATTATTACTACATGCATGAAATACATTGTGCTCCGTAACCGATTTTCATTTCCAGTAATCTACGTGTTTCATTAATTCCATCATCCAACGCATTCCGAATTCTCACAATGGAAAGTTAACTATTATTGCAGTGTAGCGCGATTTCCGAAGAGATAAACAAACACACCTTGTTTACAAGTCGCTCAGTATTAAATCCTGTCCAATTTTCCAGCAGAAATATTTAATACGCATTGTCTACATCCGCACAGTACGCTCTAGAGCTGATTGTGAACATATTCCACTGGCCAGTGACAGTATACATTACACCGCGGTAGGTTTTATTCGCATTACCAGTAACTGCACACCGTACCGCATGGCACAATATCCGCATCCGGTATTGACCGGCCTAGTCTGTGTTTGTGGTTATAATACACCAAAGAGTTCTTGTATATCATTTAACCGAATCCCATTCGATAAGGCCAGTCTCACTTTCACTATTCGTATGCATGCTGTGGGGCCCACATGTGCATGACCTGCAGTCAGTCTGTGCTGGTTCTGCATGAATTAAACAATAGGTTCACTTACTTCTAAGAAAGAAAACTCCAACCTCTCCATGTCCCCAATAGTGTTTACATTTTTTTGGCCACGGAAACTCTGTTTACATCACGTGACCAACAGGTTCAGTGTTTTTTTATATGCCACAAATTTGCCGAAAATTGGTGTTAAAAGCACCTCAAAATGTTCCTCAAGTGAAACTGGGTAGTAACGTATCAAGGTTTGCAAGCAAACTATGTATGTGACCTCAACACATCCGCACTATTTTTGTCATACCGGACTACTTTTGCCATTTGGTATTTTCTAAACTTGTCAGGAACCTCCGATATGCGCAGAGCATCATAAAACAGAAACTGAAAACATGTATTTATATTGTGAAACCTCTCTAAACCGGACACCCTGAGAGGTCCCCAGTGTGTCCGGTTTAGAGCGGTTTCACTGTAAATCAGGCATTTTATCATTATGAGCCATACTTGTGTTCTATGAGATCATGAATAGACATGATTACCTGAGATAAATGTCTAATAAGATCACATATGTTTGCTTGGTGTCCGGTTTAGAGAGGTTCCACTGTATATGTTTGTGTGGTTTTATTTCTTAACTCAATTGTACACAAGAGTTGCTTGCAAAAATGTCAGTAGCAAACGAATGTTGATAATACATGTACATGTGGAACCCCTGTAAACCGGTCAGACAGACATTAAAGATACATACCCACTCAGTAGGCGCAAAATGTTGTTTATATGTCTCCGATATAAAGAACAATTTGTGCCTACTGAGTGGGCATGTACTTTAAGTTGTTCTTAATTTTGATATGCTTGGTTGCCATTTATCTCTGTTCATGATCGAAAAGTGCCTACGTGTCTTGAAGTAGTTACATGCAAGTTTTACAGTGGAACCTCTCTAAGCCGGTCATCCTGGGATGTCCCAGAGTGTCCGATTTAGAGAGGTTTCACTATAAAAAAACTGACGATGTAAACGCTAGTTTTTCTGCTTTCGATGGTTATTGATAATATTTCAAAGCATTTCTCCAATGGAAACGTATATCTCAGCAAAATGTTATTGTACAGTGCAACCTCTTTACAACAGCGACCCATGGGAAGACGCAAATTCGGCTGTTGTAGAGAGGTGGTTGTTGTAGGGAGGTTAATGCTGAATTAAATTTTGTCGTCCGCTGTTTATTTATTTTCTTCGATAATTCTCATCAAAAACTTTCTTTGGCAACATTTTCCAATGGAAATGATTCTAAAATGATGTCAACACATGTTTTATTGAGAAAGAAGGCAGAGCAACAGCAGACGATATTTTTTGTGTTCATCAGTCTAAGGGTTAGATACAGAGAAAATCATATATTTGGGATATAAAATAGCGGCTGTTATAGAGAGGGTGTTGTTGTAGAGAGGTGGCCGTTCGGGGAGGTTCAACTGTATGATCATTTCACAACAAAATAAATAAATTGATTCTATAAATATCTCTTACTTGTTAGCAACTACCTATGGAAAATAATTTTAGCCATTATCTGAGACACTGTGTCTTTAAAGGTACATTCCCACTCAGTAGGCACAAACTGTTCTTTATATCAGAGACATTTTCTGGCAAAATAAACATTCATTCACCATTACAACCACGTATGGATTGGTATTATTATACATTTTATATCAGACGTAAATTTCCACACCAATATCAAGGGCGATAATCGTGTTTCACTAAAATGTTAACGAACATTACTACATATTCTCTGTATTTATTTGTTGAATGTGAAATGATCATACATTATAATCTGTCAAAAATAGTATTGTTTTCAGGTGGCGCATTTAGTTACTATAATAAATTAAAAAAAATATCATGCCTCATTTGCATATGAAAATAGCCTGATACCACCGCGAGTCACTATCAGTAAAATAAATATTACTAAATGCTTATATCTGTATAGCGGACACTCATAACTTTTAGAACTGGTGGAATAGTGACACAATTATGCCAAAAGTTCGTCGACAGAAAAACGTGGAACAGACAGTAGGATCATGTTTGACAAGCACTGAAGTATGCCTTGTTCACTGTAGTGTTGTTAACCCTTCCTACGCTAAACAATATTTATCTTGACAAACATGATTGTTCAAAGTAATTTCAAGGCAAATCGTACGGATGCAAATGTCTAAGTAATTTGACCTTGACCTTGGAAATGAAGGCAGCATGAGTGTGGTATGGAATGAAAATATGTTTGATGATAAGGAAGTGTATGAAGTTTGAGGTCCATCCAACTTTCCGTCACAGAGATAATGGGTACCCAAACTCTTTAACGTGGACGGACGGAATTACGAAAACTATATACCCCTTGACATACGTTGTATGCCGGAGGGGGGGGGGGGGGGGGGGTGGGGGGGGGTATATGTATAGTTTTGTATACACAGTATAAACTTTATATATTTTACAACAATTACAAACAAGAGCGAGCAATCATGCATGGAACACAACAGGTGACATATGTCGTCAGTCCTTTTTTTCCTGTCACAGTCATAGCTCAGGAACTAGACTGGTGACATATGTCGTCAGTCCATTTTCTCCTGACACAGTCTTCTAAATTTAAAATTCATATCATTTTCCAATTCAAATAGGAATCCTCAGCGATTTGTAACCCGGAGGATATAACAAAAACGTTCTACTTTCACTTTCATTTCAGCTACACATTCAATTTTAATTTATTGAGTAAATGATGCCGAAATATGTATTTAAATTAATATCTAATTATTTAAATA
The DNA here is from genome assembly GCA_029237695.1 of Conchocele bisecta. Taxonomy (NCBI): domain Eukaryota; kingdom Metazoa; phylum Mollusca; class Bivalvia; order Lucinida; family Thyasiridae; genus Conchocele; species Conchocele bisecta. The sequence continues at coordinate 59,651,662 of CM055279.1, read as the reverse complement.
TACTTTTTTTAATTCATAATTATAATACAAATGAAAAGTCATGCAGAGCATAATGTTATTAGCCGATCAAATCAGGGTTCAATATATGTCCACATTTTAGTAGTTACGGAATCTCAGGGAAAAGTGAGAGAAGTGTTGATTTCCTCCCCAACCAAATTTTCCTAGTTATATTTAGTAAATTACTAGGGATTTTCCATTTACTTGGCGGCCATTTTGAGTTTTCTGACAATGGAGTATATTAACTGCAATATTATTCCTGTTGAAATAATTAATATTTGAATATAGGTGAAGGCGCTTAGCAATATGTAGCAAGTCAACCAAATCTCATAAATACCCGATATTTGGCGGCCATCTTGAAAATATGATAATAATATACTGAATATTAGTGTAGTTTACGTAAATTCTTTAATATATCCATCTGAAATGTTTTTGAACAACTTACACCAATTTCCAAGTTAAGGACCATGACCTACCTATTGGCTCATATATTGGCAATTTTCGACTTCCGTCAAACATAAAGTTCAATGACCTTGAAATGACATTGAACTTGGTTTAAAAAAATGGCACCCGGATTTTTGGAAACCTTATACATTCAAGTTTATAAAAACACCGGGTGCCATAAATGAACACGAGGTACCGGAATCTTATATATATACCTATTGCCCAGACTGTAGAAAGATGCCAGAATTTAAGAAAAACAAGCGTGTAAAAAGGTGATTAATTTGGTGTGCAAGTACTGTATGTGAACTTCAATGTATATATTGCCAATGCAGATATACTGTCTGCATAATCGTGACGCACCATGTGATTTTGTACCTACAAACAGGTGCGCAATTTCATGAAATATGCTGAAAGTTGATGAAATTCTCAAAGCAAATGCGAAATAGAATTCTGCATTTGCTCTGAAAATGTCGACAACCTTCGGTGCCATTCCAGGAAAATATCGCAAATTTTGTAATTTTTTTATGAAATTACGACCATTTTTGTAGGTACAAAATCACATGGCGCATCTTAATTATCATTATTACACTGGTGCTGCACTCCGCGCCGGTGGAAAATTTAAGACAATCCGCTTGAAAAATACAATATGCGCCATTATAAAATGTTTCTAGATGACTGTTAAAAAATCAATAAAATTACTACTCGTCTTGAAACATGTTTTTACAATTAATGGCGCCTATTGTATCTTTCAAGTGGATTGTCTTGAAATATTTCCATCGGCACGGAGTGCAGCACCAGTGAAGTAAGTGGACTGTTTCTATAACGGTGTATCACAAATATAGAAAAGTATATGTGACCGTGGCTTGAGAAAAAGGCCTTATGGGGTTTGATCAATCTGGATATTAATCTGCTAGCACACTCCTGTATGTGAATGTGCAGGCTGATCTGTGCCTACACTGGTCATATTACCATTGAAAGGAAGTAATATCATGCTTACTATGAGTGTTTATACTTTATTATTACATGCTTTATGTGATAATCATGATAATGGAATAAATGATAAAGTATACATGTTTAGCTTCTATTAAAAATGGTTTTGAATTGGGATATGTATATGATTTTAATTTCAAAAGGTGCCAGCAAATCTGATGAAGAAATTCCACACCCCTGACCCAGGAATACCAATTCAGCGATTTCGGTCGGCTGCCGGCATGGTCCAGATAAACAGGTCGGCTGTCGGTCGGTATAGTCGACTATACCGACCGACAGACAACCTGTTTACCAGTACCATGCTGGCAGCCGACCGAAATCGCAGAATCGCTATTTCCTTGCAATCAATGGAAAAGTAAATGTTTGATGGCGAAATAAGTGAATCAGAAAAAGAAGATTTCGGTATTAACAAAAGGACACGAAGAAGTGCAAGGACCAGTGTAGATCAATTTTGTTCTGTTAAAATCAACAATTGAGTCACACAAATGTACTAGTCCACAGGAAACGGTACCAATTTTGTCAGTGACCGTCTTACCAAACTTATCCTTGTTCATGAGACAATTAATGGGAAGACAACCGTTCAATATAGTGCATGTATATTTCTGTCGAACTGAACCAATAACCCGTTCCACATGTATTCTTGAGTGGGCAAGTTTACGCGTTGATTCCACGTCCAGAGGGGATAGCTGATCACGACCTTTCGTAAATGCTGGAATCTTCACTTCTGCAGCTACCGAGCCAACACTGTCCTTGACATCAAATCCTCTGTCCGCCAACACTAAATCCCCATGTAATAACTTGGACAGGAAGTCACTGTTCTCTGTCACAAACTTGTCACTCTCACGACCACCCCATGCTTTCGATATGAAGGACACACTGCCCTGAGGAGTAATTCTAATTAGAAATTTCACAGTGTGGTGGTGTTTGCATGAAGACCAGGTTTCTGCTCTGGCTTTCAAACCACTTGGTTTCTCAATAAATACTTCAAAACAATCAATTATCACTGAACACCTGTGGCCGAAGTACTTCCTAAATTCCATTGGCATGGTTGTTCTCAATGTCTCGCGCTCTGGCCATCTTATGAGTTTCTTTAGCCGCTTGTACATACAGTCAATTGCCCGTGTAAAAGTCTAGATATTGTTGATTGAGTAGTGTTAAATTCATACGCAAGAAAGAGATTTTACAAATTTAGTCGCAATTTCACTAATGTCAATATCATTACATTGAATTTGGGAATGACCAGACTGGATGGCAGGTGAGGCTCCAGAAAAGTAAACAATATAGATAGAACTGTGAATGATGGTAATCCTGTTAAATGTTTCACCTTCTCGTCACTACACTTAAAATAACTTGCAGTGAATTTAGTTTGCAAATGGGCCACTTTTTCCTTCAGCTCCCCATTCTCTGTACGCAGTTCCTGTAGCTCCAGCGACATAGCCTACATGAGTGGACCATCAACATCAGTCTGTGACTGAACGCCGTCTTCATCAACGCTGTCACCCATATCCATACCCGTCTCAGTGTGATCAGGTCCAACAATAGTTGTGGATTCAGCTGGTTTCCTTCTCTTCTTTTCCTACTGCCGATCATATCTTGATGTAGATGATGCTCGCTTTTGTCCGCCCAGATTAACTGATGGTGCCCAGTTTGGGCTAAGATGGTCATACAACTCTGCCTTCTTTCCTGAAACATATACATGATATATATTAAAAACAAATAAATACATGTGTACTTGACGGATATTGTAACTTTGCACATTTAGTTACAATATAATAACTTATTTTTATTATTTCTTCTCGGAAGTATATGTTGCATACACCATCTGAAGATTCTTGCTGAGACGGTTCAGATGAGTGGTCACAACATTTACATGCACTTTTGATGAGAAATAAAAAAGAAAAGGTGTACTCTTATGAAATATCACTGAAATATTGACAATTTATGACAATTTTTATACATACATGTATGACATGCGCAATGTGATTTTGCATGTACAAACATGTGCGCACTTTGATGAAAAATATTTACATAATTTACAATATCTTTCATAAATAACATTGAATGGTGATAACTTGGTGACATTCTGCATTTGCTCTGAGAATTTCATCAACGTTTGGCATGATTTACAGAAAATATCGCAAAATCTGTAAACATTGTTCATGAAATTCCACACAAACTGCAATTTTGTATTGTCTGAGGTCCATCAAAATACACCATACCGCACGTCTTAAGCATGTTAAGTACAGTGACAGCACGGGTGTCAAACATTATAATTCAGTGGGTGACCGCAGTGCTCCAGATAAGGAATTAGTAATTTAGTATTGTTACTCCATCAGTTCTGAAGCAATTGGGTATTTCAAAATTTGAATTGGGTAAAATTAAATCACACTACTGTTTACACATCAACAGACAGCAATTATTGAATGGTTTGTTTCGAAATGAAAACATATCTTGGCATTTCATTAGAATTGTCTCCTTGGATGTGTTTTCATGGAAAAATAAGAAAAATATGCTATATTGTGGTCTGTTTATTGTTTTCTGCAGCATGATAAAGGTACCACAATTGTTCTCATTGCTTTTTGATACTCACTACTTCTGATTTCAATTGGGTTTTTGGCAATTTTAATTGGGTTTTTACGCAAATACGCAGCTTATCTGGAGCGCTAGGTGGGGTCCACACACAATATAATGATTACACAATCTTACATTGTCTCACAAGCTGACAAGTAGAACTATCGGTTTATTTATAATATCAAAGACTTACCATTGACAAAATGGATATTCTTGTGCCCAAATTCTTGTTCAATTTTAGCCAGCGTCTCCGATCCGAACTCAGTTTCTCGCATTCGCTTTGTGAAGTGTATCGTACTGTATATGCTGTGTAACGTCAAGTCGCTAACACACACGACGTGTAATTATCAAACAATTGCTAGCACCTCTTTAGAATGTTTGGATTTCCGCGCGAACTGTTTTACTAAATTCATTATAGATTAGTTGATTTTTTAAGTAAAATGGACACTGATTAATAATATCGATGGCTCAAGATGATTAAAACAGTATGTAACTGTGAACCAACAATGTTTCTGCTTTAAATCATCATCATTTCGCTGTCCAATGTCGGATTTTATCGAGCCGTTCAGAATGTAAGCTTTAATCTGATTGGTCATTCAAGAAAAACGTCACAGGGAAATCCCGCCCCCTACTATATCATTGCGCAAAATATCAACATACATAACAAATAACTCATATTAATACATAACAGTTAATAGTTTATAAAGAATACAAAATATTTTGCAATAACACACATACAGCACAAAAAAGCAAAACACACATGTATTACGCTGAAACGGTAAGATAGCTCGCTGTTTTAATGTTGTTGAACTAATTTTTTATGGCGTAGTACCGCGTGTTTTTCTAAAGCTAAACCCGCAAACAGTGACACTGCGACCGCCACTTAGCTTATTAGCATATTATCTGCAATGACTGAGAATGTCCATATAATTACTTAATCCGAGCTAATAGCTCGGATAATAACGCTGCAATAAGGAAGCGTCCTGGTGCCAATGCTAAAATATTGTTATATCCTAATTAGGAGATATTCAATTCCTAATTAGGAGATACTATCTAATTAGGAGTTAGTATCTCCTAATTAGGACGACTTATTATCTCCTAATTAGGACACAATAAGTCCTAATTAGGAGATAGTATCTCCTAATTGGGAGTTACTATCTCCTAATTAGGACGACTTAGTATCTCCTAATTAGGATATAATAAGTCTTACTTAGGAGATAGTATCTTCTAATTATAAGTTAGTATCACCTAATCAGTAGATACCTATTTTTAGCATTGACACCAGGACGCTTCCATACTGTGTCTCAGATACTGTATGCCTAGAAATGATGAAACGGAATAGGAAAGTGTAGTTCAATTGTAGATTTGTAATACTTAAAAATAACAAATAACTATTTATTTTTCTGTATTATAAACAAGTTTTTCAATCAATGGTTACTAAATTATTTTATTTAAATTAATTACCTTAGCGTCTATGTTTATTGGAATGTGATCAAATAAAATGGTACGATTTATTGATATTTGCAATTTACTATCCATGAAGCAAAATCACAGATTGTATATCTGAGGCATCATCTAAGACACAGTCACTTTAATGAGCCGCTTCATGTTTGTAGATACAGTGGGACCTCTCTCAACCGGACACAAAGGCAACCTCTGTGATTTCAATTTTGATGAGTTCGTTTCTTGATAATTTATCACAGATGTTAATGTATGTTCATGCTTACAAAGCACGCCACTACATTTCAGATTGTTCATCTGTCTACTTTACAGTGGAAACTCTCTAAACCAGACACCCTGGGGACATCAGATGTCCTGTTTAGAGAGGTTGCACTGTATTTGCTTACACCAGTGACCCTAATGTGTCATACGGCTGTTGATGTATATATTGATTTACATTTTTCTACATTGATAACAAAACGAGTTGTTTTTAAATTTGTAGACAAATTATGAAAGTGTTCAAACATCTGTGAATCCTTGAGAAACTGCTCATGAACGAATTGTTATATCGTGGGAACGAATTGTTATATCGTGGGAACAAATTGTTAATTCGATGGAACAAATTGTTAAATTAAGGGAACGAATTGTTATTTCGTGGGAACGAATTAATAAAAAAAAATCCATGTCCCCTGCGGGGCTCCGTAGAATTCAGCGGTTACGTGTACATGACGACTGAAAGCCAAGAATAATCCAATATCTGAAATATGGCACCTCTTGACGAGCAACAAAGATGACATCGGAGTTTTAGCCCTTAGGATGCGGGAAATGGTAAGTGTCGTCTACTGAACTGTGTTTATGTGTTGTCCTCTTTCTCAATAACAACATGGTTTGACATCACTGTAGAATCATTTCCAATGGAAATGATTCTAAAGTGTTGTCAATCCATGTTTTGAGGGAAAAAGTGGAAAATGGAAACAGGAAACAAATATAATTCAGAATTTAATTTATTGATATATAGAAAAGCCAGGAGAACAGACTCCTATCAATTATATTAATATTTATTGTTGCTTGAAAAGACATATGAACAATGACGCAGTAAAGATATACAAAGTCACGTATACTTATGTAACAAGCTAGACACGCTGGCATATATGTCCCATGATCTGCCACAGCTGGTGTAGGTAATTAGGAAATCAGCTTCAAAGATGGAATTTGATACAGTTAAATAGGCCCTATCAGGACATTGGCATCGCAACGTTTACAACCTGTGTCCAGTTGGCGGCACATTGTCGCGACAATATTCATCATGGGTTCGCGCACGCACATGTCGGTCAGAGACACTAAAGAAATGCGAACCCTCGACTTTATCATTATTCACTGGAACAGTTTGCGCCATACGTATTTATATGCCCTTACTAGTCAATGCATTAAAGGATAAGGAGATAATACGTTATATGTCGGTCAGCGATTCCCTGTCTTAATATACAGTAAATCTACTACAATCCAAACATGCAGAAATCCCCAATGTTATTGACAGTTAATGACACGTTCTATACTTGATCATCGTTTGATTCAAAGATAATTGCTTCGTAGATGTGATATACTAGTATATGTTTACATATATGTGAATACTGTCTTGTTACTGTATCCTATACGTTACATGGAGTGTCAAAGTCGGCCATCTGTGCATGTTACAGCCATCAGCGAGTTTGACCAGTTCTGCCGTTTGACAAAGAACTCAAATTGTGAAGTAGAACAGATGATATAATGTATCTAATCACATGTAGAAACGCCAGGAGAACGGACTCCTATCAATTATATTACACCAAACTGTAAAATATGTCTGGACTGGTTTGTGCCGGTGTTTTAGCAACATGAACCACCAATAATTCCAGCACAAAAATATTTACACAATTCCCTAACATTTGATTGGTCCGTAGGAAGTCTCTGTCCAAAATTTATGTCCCTGTAAACTCCCATGCCGAACTACTTTCCGTAACCGCGAGGCGCAGTTAAAATAATTCTTAAGAAAACGGAAAATAAACACATTTTCTTGATGAATTTATTTAAAATGCTGGAATTATAAGGAATGAATGGCATTTTTGTGGAATTTATCGGGGATATAAACTTGGAAAAGTCGCGGGAATACTGGACGAGGCCTTCCGGCCTTCGTCCAGTATTCCCGCGACTTTTCCAAGTTTATACCCCGATAAATTCCACAAAAAGGCCATTCATTCCTATATTATAAGTACATGTAGCCTCATACACAGAGAATCGCACAGTGCATCACTTTGACCTGGTAAACCACACAACACATACCATATATACCCACTACTGTACTCCGTTATTAGCTATCAAATACAGTGACATGTAAGCAGTTACCTCAGTGTATTATCATTGGTGCCTACTTTGCGAGTAAGTATGGCTGTACATACAGTAGCGCTTTTTCTGCTCCTTACCTATTTGTATATACTAATATCGTATACATATCGTAATCGTATAGTATTGGTATATTTAACGAGCATATCGTATGATCATATAATATTGGTATGTTTGTACCGTATCATCGTATAGTACAAACGTACTATACGAATATTATATAAACATACGATATCCGTTCGTGTATACGATATATCCGTACGGATATGGTATGAATATACCATACCCGAAGTGTGGCTCTCTCATTTTAAAGAAATTCTCGACTCCAAAGAGGACCAAATATTAAGGGCGGACCAAATATTAGGGCAAATAGTACACGACAACACCGTTAATATATCGTATACATTTACAGTATTCTGGTACATTTATACCGTACACAAATCTGGTATGTTTGTGCGATACAAACGTACCAGATGTATACACATGTATCAAAATCGTATAAACGTACGATTTGAATGGTATATCTATACGATATTGGTTGGTATGTACGGTACAAACATACCGTACGTTTATATTATATGCATATCGTATAGAAAACATCTCGTGGTATAATATACGTATAGTATTGGTATAGTACGTATAGTTGACCTGCAGAAAAGCGCTACTACTTTACCTATGGGTAAAGTGTACACTAACATAGGATGTGCATCAGATTGAAAACTTTACACATCACATTTTATTTCGAGACTGATGGGAGAAATCCTCAGATATCTCGTCTTTTGTATAGTTTGCTGGCATAATATGTATAGCTTGTCGTTGTCATATCTGTCTATTATGTATTGCACCAACTATTATTTGGTGTACTGTCATAGTATTTGTTGTATATGTCAAACGTACGAAGTGGTGAAACTGTGCGATGGCTTTTACATAATTATACAAAGATGGCGGAGATGGCAACTCAATACTCCATATAGCATACAGTAACAAGACAATATTAACCCATTAGTGACGGGATACAATTACAGTAGTATGAAACTTTGAGGAACAAATTCCCTATTTTCTTTATTTCATCTCAGAAATATATGTTGTTACCATTCAGTTGAACCGTCTCAACGAGACGGTTCAAATGAGTGGTAACAACATATACCTATATGGAGTAATAAACACTTTCTTGATGTTTTTTCAACTAAAATCATTGTGTCCTTAGGCTGAAGTGGGTTAACATATGTTATATTCATATATCACATCACTCTTATGAAGCAATCATCGTTGACGTCAAGGGTATCTATCTATGCCATATTAAAATAAAGGTTTAACTGTAATGTACACGTACGCGTAATGTTAATATAGGGTTAACTGTATTGTAATTTTCAAATTTGGGGCGTATATCAGAAAATGATAGGTCGGAAAATCTGTTTAATGGCGACGCGCTAGCGGAGCCATTAAACATGTTTTCCGACCTATAATTTTCTGATATACGCCGCAAATTTCAAAATTACAATGCGCTTAATAACCTATTTCTAATGCACTCATTTACTACTGGCGTATGAATACATATTGAAATAATTTGCGACCGTTCACCAACAATGATATACCTGTAATGTATGACCATCAGCCAATCAGATTGCGTGATATTTTAAGAGTGCATTAGAATGCAAGTCTATAACCACAAACCACTTCCATTGTCGATATGCTAGTATTTTACTTATATTGTAAACCCTATCTACAGGAAAATTTTGTTGTCAGTTTTAAAGAGGTTCCATGGTGTACATATTATATATTTATTCTAACAAACATGCATGCGTAATATTACTAGATGCACCTTGTGGGTATATTACAGTCGAACCCCTGTATTCCGAACAGAGAGACAACTAAGTTGTGCTTAATTTTTATATGCTTCGTTGCCATTTATCTCCGAGGATAATGTCTGTTCATGATCGCAAAGCAGCTATGCGTGTCATGAAGTAGTTATATGCAAGTTTTACAGTGGAAACTCTGTAAGCCAGACACCTGGGATGTCCCCAGGGTGTCCGGTTTAGGTATGTTCCACTGTATCTCCATTTATTAACGGACGCTTTCGTTGATTACATGTTCGATAATTCATTTCCAATTTCCCGCCGGAAATATTTAATATCGCTGCGAGCAGCCTGGTATGGCACAGATGGAAGACTCGGACCTGTGACACAAAATGATTCCCATTACAAAAACAATCATTACCCCACCCACCTGATCTCATACAGTATATAAAGGTGGGAATGAGTATGGTTATCATGGAAAAAGCCCCCTCGTTTCTGACTCGCACACACACAATAAACATCGTTTAATTTCATGACTTGTCTCTCTGGCAATCGAACATTTTCTTAGGTGTGTGATATACTCACTTATAATCGCTGTTTCCAGCCGTTATTCAGTTATGCGCATTGTATATACCCCATGGAAAGCAAAAGTTGCGTGTGCGAAAGAATCCCACACCGACTGGGAGGCTGTCCCAGGTAGATTGTCGGTCATATTTGGCCGCTAGCCGATTGCCAGCTCAAACTAATGGCGGGCAGAATGACCATATACACTAGAAACTCGAACCATGCAAAGTTCGTCCAATTGTGATCGTTCGCCGATCTAAAAAAAAACACATTTTTATAATTCCATTCATTATTTGGAACTGGGTCAACACGTTGTGTCTTCGATTACACATGCAGCTAAGCGTCAATGCAAGGACATCTCTGATTGGCGAGATCAGAAATAGTTACCAATCAAATGCATCGTCACACTATGATGGCGTCATTCAACTAGTTAGTCCGGCCGCCGGAGATCACTGCAGCTATTTGAAGCCAAACAGCGAAACGAGGCTTAAAGTTGTTTTGAATAATATATTTCTTTTCATTGGCGATTTTGCTTTCGCAGACCATCCAAATTAAGAATTTGACTGATGACACTCTGTCATCCTTGAGCATTTTGAGAAATGTGCATACATCCAAAATGGCCGCCAAACAGCTATAGTGTGCCGTATACACTGTATTTGTTTCCACGCGAGGTATTGACTTTAAGAGCGTAAAGTGGGTTTACCTGACTTGTCGAGATAAGTGGTCAACATTAAAGGTTCTTGTCCATTCAGTAGGCACAAACTGTTCTTTAAAGGAATTAAATAAGTGTATAATTCTGTCATTATTCCACCAGTTCTAAAAATTACGAGTGCCCGCTATACAGATATAATCATTTAGTAATATTTATTTTACTGATAGTGACGCGCTGCGGTATCAGGCTATTTTCATATGATATCAGTGTGGAAATTTAAGTCTGATATAAAATGTATAATAATTGCAATCATTACGTGGTGTAATGGTGAATAAATGTTTATTTTGCCAGAAAATGTCTCAGATGATGTCAAAGCACATTGCGTGACTACAGAGTGGGCATGTACATTTACAATTTAATTAAATTCACTAGTACATGGGAAAACTCCAACATGGTCACATATTTTACGTATGACTGCTCTCACACTCCATATGAAAACAATATGTATACTAATATTGGTTATATTGACATAACGAAACGCTTACCGTCAATTTAAATTTGAATCACAATTGACGGTACCCCCAATATCGCACTGTGATATCCACTGTTTTGTCAGTATCTCGTATGCCCCCCTCGCGCATCTGTCACAGCCCTGATTCTCTTGTGTATGGAATTCATCGGTGCATTTATCCTTCTTATTGGGATATTGTTCCACTCTTCCAACAATGCAGTCCTTAGTTGGTCGAGATTAGAAGGGGTATTCCGACACCCCCTTATCCTCCTGTCAAGTTCGTCCCACAGATGTTCGATTGGGGACAAATCGGGACTGTACGCTGGCCAGTCGAGTGGGTTAATGTCAGCGAGAAAGTCTTGACAAGCTCTGGCTACATGGGGCCGGGCATTATCATGCTGGACAATTAGTTGACGTTGTTGCACAAATGGAACAACAACCGGGCGGAGAATTTCATTCCTATATCTTAAGGCGTTTAAATTCCCGGCTACCACAATCAAAGGTGACTTTACCCCGTGAGATATCCCTCCCCAGACCATAACCGAGCCACCCCCAAACCTATCCCTCTCAAGAACGCAAGCGTCGGCGAAGCGTTCCCCACGACGTCGGTATACACGACGTCGACCGTCGGACGAAAAAGAGTTAACCGGGACTCATCTGTGAAAAAGACTTGTCTCCATTGCCTCATTGGAAATCGTCTGGGAGCATGTGCCGCCAACCAAGCCATACGACGCACTCGACGTGCACGAGTGAGAGGCAGACCAACGTAGGGACGACGTGCTCGCAGACCAACTCGCGCAATCGATTTCTTACAATTTTGGGGTGAATGTGGCGATTATGATTGCCTACCGTGTTAATAGCGGTTTCAATGGCAGTAACGTGGCGATTACGTAGGTGGGTGAGACGAATAGCCCTGTCTTGACGTCGCGACGTTACGCGCGGACGTCCCAATCTCGGTCGGTCGGCAACCCTTCCGGTCTCTCTCAGACGACGGTCAAGACGTTCTATGGTGGAAACATTCACACCGAACTGCATAGCAACCTGCTGTTGCGTTTGACCTTGCATTAGCAATGCAATAGCCTGACCCCTCTGAACTTCCGTCAGACGTACCATGATTGTGAGAGCTATACATTCAGTGTAAATAGCGGAAAACGATGTGTATACCTCAAGCGTATCAAGTGGTATGACAAAATGTTTTGACGAACTTATCATCATCATGCTGCACGTGTTTTTGGCTTTTTATCACTTTCTCTATGTGGTACGGTGCAGTACACGGTTGAGTAACTTTAGGCACCGGTTTGGGTGCACAGTGACCAAGATAGTCAGTCGCCTGACCGGTTTTCATAATTTTAGGCCAAGCATTTAAATAATTATTGCGTATATTGTTACCCTGCGTTTCTTTATCCTTTCAGTATATATATTATTATGGCCCCGGGCTATATTACAATGTATAATCTCGCGTTTTCGGGAACTCGACCTACACATGAGATAGTGAAAATGAGAGGCCAAATCGTGCAAGCGAGGGCGAGAATCAATCTCGCGTTTTGACGATTTCTTCTCGCGATATCGCATCGCGTGTTCACGATTTCGAGATCTAACCTTCCGCTTTTGGAAATACGGTGTGTGTATACGTGTGTAGAAAGCATGCGTGTTGGAAGTGAGTTTCGCGTCCTTTTGTCGCGATAACGCGAATTCTCGCTTCGCGATCTCGCCTCGCAATCTCACGATTTCGTTTCCCATTTTCGCGATTTATTGTATAGATCGAAATCTCAAAACGTAGGATTGTAACATGGCCCTTACAGGACACCGTACTGAACAAAAATTATTTTGACAAAACATGATAGCTGTCTCATAAAAATGATAATAGTCAGACTCCTGAAATATGAGAATCGTCTTAGGAGATGATTATCATGCACGATATGCTATAATAGTCAGTTTCCCGTTTTTTCCATGCATTTTCGCTATCTCGCCTTCCGCTTTTGGAAATACGCTTTATTAATAACTCGAACAAATGGTAAAAAAACATTAATATTTGTTAAAGGTGAGGTCCCATTGATTAGGCACAAAATATTCTTTATAGAAATGAAATAAGTGAAAATTGTGTAACTACTCCACCAGTGTTAAAATTACGAGTGCCCGCTATACATAGATAAAATGTAATAATTTAGTAATATTTATTTTACTGATATATACCATATGACTGAATTTCATAGCTAATAACATAGTATAGTAGTGGGTATATATGTTATGTGTTGTGTGGTTTGCCAGATAAAAGTGATAAACTGTACAATTTTCTGTGAATGAGGCTATTTATAATTGTGGTTCATGTTGTATAAACACCAGGCACAAACATGTCCAGAAAATTGACGTAGTTTACAGTTTGGTGTAATATAATTGATAGGAATCCGTTCTCCTGGCTTTTCTACATGTGATTAACTACATTATATCATCTGTTCTATTTAATATTTTGCGTTTTGTGTCAAACGCCAGAAGAGGTGACTGTGACTGATGGCTTGAACACACAAAGATGGCCGAGTTCGCCACTCCATGTGCCGTATAGGATACAGTAACGAGGCAGTGTTCACATATATGTTATATATATATTACATCACATTTACGAAGCAATAATCTTTGAATAAAACGATGATCAGGTATACAACGGGTAGAAATTACCCATCACATGCTTCGACCTGCCACCCACCTCACATACAATAATTCCAAAGATGTACCTGAGGGCCAAAACAGGTCTCCGGTCGGGATTTCGGCAAGGATGAATACCGACCATTAATTTACCCATCGCATGCTCCCAACAGCCACCCACCTCACATACAAGAATGCCAAAGACACGTACCCGGGGCCAAGCCAGGTCTCTTGTTGGGATTCCGGTAAGGATGAATACCGATGGTTAAATTACCCATCGTATAAATGAAAACACATCTTGGTATTTCATTAGAATTAGATTTCATGTGCTCCCAAACAACTAACAACTACAATCACAGTTAGGAAGGAATCATGTTTCAATCATTAACCCTTTCAATCCTAAGGAACTGGAATGGAATGTGATATGCTAATGTTTCGACCAATCCAATGGTCACAAAATGATTTTCTGATTCGTCCATTTATAAAAAGGGGATGTTTTTGTTCTCAAAAATTACTTTCCAAAAGTGCAGATCCTGATGAGACGGCTCGTTACGAGCCGGCTCATCTGGATCTGCACTTTTTGCATAAACCGATATAGCGGGATTTCGGGTTCAAAGTGTTAAAGGGGAATATCAGGATTTTTTTAAATAATACTATAAAAAAACGAAATAGTATAATTAATATAAATATGTTTTCATCATGGGCAGGGTTGTTTCTATTTCCACACATTGCAAATAGATACATAGATACATATATATGGGATGTCCTATCTTGTTTCGTTCAGTAAGATAGAAAATATGAAACTTATATACCGATATCAGTGAAAAATAAAACCACCCAGCAGTCATAGTATCGTCATATATCTTCAATTAAGCCACTTTACACAGGGCCATGATGAAAACACGTTTTTATTTTTGTCATAGTATGTTTTTTTTTTAAATCATGATATGCTCTTTAAGTAGACGGCATACATAGGCCACCATAGCGGGATCTATTTTACTAGAGTACAATGACGCAGATACTTCCGGCGGAGTACACAAAGTTGGGCGGAGTACTACACAAAGTTGGGCGGAGTACACAAAGTTGGGCGGAGTACTACACAAAGTTGGGCGGAGTACACAAAGTTGGGCGGAGTACTACACAAAGTTGGGCGGAGTACTACACAAAGTTGGGCGGAGTACACAAAGTTGGTGTCATATATCTCATCAGTATAGAAGCGTCCTGGTGTCAATACTAAAATAGTTTTATCTCCTAATTAGGAATAATTATGACTTAGTATTTCCTAATTAGGACTTACTATCTCCTAATCAGGAGTCAATGCTGTGTCAATGCTAAAACATGTTTGATCTCGTAATTAGGAGATACTAACTCCTAATTAGGAATACAGTAAGCCCTAATTATGAGATGCATAACTCATAATTCGGAGTCATAATAAGGAGATAATATGTATGTCATCTTGTTTGCATTGTCGTGATGATTGTATGTTTGTTAATTATAATTTTCATGTCCACTGTCTGTCATCTTGCTTGAAAAGTCATGTTGATTGTATGTTTGTTAATTACTTTTGTGCTCAAGAGCCAGCATAGCTTAAGCAATAAACGATTATTCTATTCTATATAAGAAATGCAATACTAGCCGACACTGGATCAACCATGTGTAGGCATGTACTTGTCCCAGTCACGTCAGTGAAACGCAGGCAGTCGTGCATTCCGTGGTGTCGTCGTAGGCAAATGTTGAATATCCGTCAGTGAGATCATTAAAGGTACATGCCCACTCAGTAGGCACAAAATGCTCTTTATAGGAATAAAATAAGTGTATAATTGTCTCACTATTCTACCAGTTATAAAAATTACGAGTGCCCGCTATACAGATATAATCATTTGGAAACACGGTTATCGCCCCTGATATCGGTGCGGAAATTTTCGTCTGATATAAAATGAATACAAATATCAATCATCGTAATAGTGAATGAATGTTTATTTTGCCAGAAAATGTCTCTGATATAAAGCAAATGTTGTGTCTACTGA
The DNA here is from genome assembly GCA_029237695.1 of Conchocele bisecta. NCBI lineage: Eukaryota > Metazoa > Mollusca > Bivalvia > Lucinida > Thyasiridae > Conchocele > Conchocele bisecta. Next base: position 59,635,651 of record CM055279.1, on the reverse strand, counting down.
GTGGGCATTTTCCCCATGTTAAATCCCCATAGACATCTTCACGGAGTGAGTGAAGATGTCTATGGGGATTTAACATGGGGATATACCTTTAACAAGCAGCCTCAACATGTGTAGCTTCCTCCAATTGATGACTGTCCACCCAGTGTCATTCGGGTGACCTTGACGTTTGAGACATTGAACTACGTGACTGGGTGAGACACTCGCCAGCGATCGCCTTGTTTACCATGTTGACTTGTGTAAGTTCTATGTTCAATAATGGGAGCTTCTATGTGCGAAATATTGTGTAAGAGTTGTCGCGCTTGTATTATGGAACATCACACGAAACAATGGACAGTTTTTCGTTGTAACTCCCAGGTTAAACCCGCAGTAAGCAGAGTAGCTGTTCGAGTCAAAGTAAAAGTTAGATCACTGTTCGTCCGCATGCGGACAAACGTGATCTAACTTATTTATCACATCCTCATGCACATACCTTACATGTACACACGAGCTGTGTTAATACAGAAACAACACCCGGAAGTTGGAACTCTAGTAACCGAACACGCAGCATGGGTTCGAATTGAACTCGATTAAGATCCAAAGGTCAAATTATTTAACTCGAGTTGGAACTCTGCTTGTTCCATTGGTGCTAGTGTTACTCGAGTTGCTACCCGCGAGTTACAATAGAAAACGTCCAATGGTATGGACGAAACTGTTCCACCGTAGGTTCATTTCATAGACAATTTCAGGTGATGTGGATTTCACTTGTTGGTGCCCACATTCCACATCGCCAGAGCGGGCGACGTTGGTAGTTTTTGTTGTAACCACGTGATCATGCACCTTGTATATGTGTGTTTATTAAAATCTCATCAATGTACATACATGTATCACAAGATATTATTACATAAAACAGTTAAACAGTACATTGTCATTCTGAATAAGAATTATAAGAGACTAGTCACATACAAATGACAAAATATATATGAGCCACTCATCTACTTGTCACTAATATTTGGAACATGATTTCTAAAAAATGCAATAAACCAATGGTATCACGTGTAGTACATGTACGCGTGTTCGCTATGACGTATTAAGATGTAACTGCATCGATTACTGGTCGAAAATGTGACGACAACCAACCTGATAATGACCGCTCCAGTGTCATGTGAAGTCTGTTTCTCGAAACCTGCCCAAATTGTACGGCCGTATAAACAATGCAAAAACAATATTTTTGCGATAATATTAAATTGTATCAAAATTTAAGAATGAGCCTTCTTTTTATTTCGTGAAATTTCGTGTAGAGAACATGGAAAAGGAGTCGAAAAACGAACAATTTTGGAAATTGATTCTGAAATCTACATGTAGCTAGATAGCTTGGAAATGATCTAACTAAGTAAACAAAAGTTACATTTTGAAAATTGGTCCACTATTTCTGAATTAAAAACATTTCCCCATGTTAAATCCCCATAGACATCTTCACTCATGTCTATGGGTGGAAATTGTTTTTACGCAATAAAATCAATATTGGACCAAATTTCACTAAATAAAAAGTAGGCTCATTCTTAAATTTTGCTATAATTTAATATTATCGAAAATAAATTATTTTGCATTATTTATATTGTACTGGTGTCAAATTTGGCCGGGTTTCGTGAAGCAGATAATTACGAAATTATCACTGCACATATGTTTCACAATAGCCGAAAATACCAACGAGATGACGTGATCAGTGACTAGCTAAGGTGATACGATTCTACATAAAGAGGTCGATGTCGTAAGCAGTATTATTTTTTGTATTGCTAATGTTCATATTTATATTACTATAAACTACAATTTTTCAAAACTAGTCACTGGTGTGGAAAATAACATCGGTGCCTAGAATCCAGCAATTTACATACGTGCGATCCGTTACTAACTAAATAAATTAGTCTGTTTCACGAAAGCTGCCCAAATTTTACGGCTATATAGACAATTCAAAAACAATATTATTTTCGATAATATTAAATTAAAGGAAAATTTAAGAATGAGCCTTCTTTTTATTTCGTGAAATTTGGTCAAATATTGATTTTATTGCGAAAAATTGATTTGTCTATGGGAATTTAACATGGCCCATGATGGGGGGAAAAGTGGTAGAGGAGTATGGGCGGAGTCAAAAAACGAAAAAATTTGGAAATTGACTCCGAAACCCAGCTAGATAGCGTGGAAATGATCCAATTAAGAAAACAAAAGTTAAATTTTAAAAATCGGTCCAGTATTTCTGAAATTCTAAAACATTTCCCCATGTTAAATCCTCATAGACATCTTCACTCCGTGAAGATGTCTATGGGGATTTAACATGGGGAAATTTTGTTTTCGCAATAAAATCAATATTTGACCAAATTTCACGAAAAAAAAAGAAGGCTCATTCTTAAATTTTCCTTTAATTTAATATTATCGAAAAAAATATGGTTTTTGAATTGTTTATATGGCCGTAAAATTTGGGCAGCTTTCGTGAAACAGACTATAATTATATCAGACAATTATCGAATAGATACGTGGTGTATTAGTATGCGATTATAGCCAGTTCGTGAATTATGGGTATACATGTATACATGTATTTGTATAAATATGTTTAAAAAACATGTACATAGTACATGCAACAGTTACAGATTATCAAAAATAATATAAAATTACACTAAGCTTATAAATAAATGCACGTTGCCATTATTCATAACATATGTTCGGTTACCTTTCGTCTGGTTATTACCCGATCTCAGGATGTTCCCGGCACCGAACAGACACTTGCTTTTAATTTAATTTTTCCAAATATAAAAAAGCGGAACCGGACATATATTGATGTTCAAAATGCACTAATTCTTTACTTGTCTTTAAACTTGAAGTTTTAGCATGTTGTGTGGCTGGGAAGCTTTAGGGAATATGGTTCTAAGAAGTGTTATATTGTAAGCAATGTACGATTATGTTCAATGGGAATTATCTGTTAAATCTGTTTATTTGCGGGAAATGAAGTTCAACTTGCAATTGGAATGATATGAATTTTATCCCGTCAACACAGTTCGTATGTGTCGTGAAACACTGTGCCGTGAAACATTTTTGATATCCAGTCAATACTAGTTTTGCATTTTACAGCCATTTGTAGGTGTTGACGGGATAAATGGAATAGTAGGTTAGTGCCGTGAATGGAAAAAAATATCTGGCGCGGCACGGAAACGGGATGTGCTCGGCAGAGCCTCGCCCATCCCGTTTCCTGAGCCTTGCCAGATATTTTTTCCCATTCACGGCTCTAACCTACTATTCTCTATAAGGTAATTATTAATGATGTTGCCACCCCACATACATGTATGTTTGGCCGTTGGTGATAAGATCGTTCTCACCACGTGATTATCGTATTAAGCTTGACCAGAGCTCCAGTTAAAATGCGTAATATGACCAAATATTGAGGTATTTTTTCTCAGTTCTTCATCAAAAATGGTAAGTTGGGAGTTCTTTAGAATAGTCTCAATGCGACGATTCTAAAGCACTCCCAACTTTCCGTTTTTGTTGAGGAAATAACAAAATCTCCCCACAGTTGATTAATTACGCACCTTAACTGGAGCTTTGCTAGATTAAGTGTTACTTCGGAACTATCTCGTGTTCTGCACATGTTAAACATGACAATGCCACATTCTGCTTTTCTCCTTGAAAATGTATCTGAGTTGTGCTGGTGTCAATCGTACCCAAATCATGTTTATCGTGACGAAATTGTGTTCAGGTCAAAGATACTACTCGAGGTAACTACATGTACGAGTGTATCATGAACTACACGAGCAAACTAAGAACAATACCGAGCCCAACATGAGCATAGTGCAAGCAAAACACGATGTCACGAGAATAATGCCATGCTAATTGTTAGAGTCCTATAATGATTCCACCATCGGCAGCCAACTACGACCGATTACATTTCTCATAAGGAGCACATGATAACTGAATAAACTATGTCTTGGACAGTTGTATAAGGACCAGGGGCCCGTTTCACTAAGCTTCGTACGACTAAGTGTAAATTTAGGATCGTCTGGAAATTTCAATTGATGGATCTACATTTATTGAGCATAGGCTGCATATGCAGCCTATGCTCAATAAATGTAAATCCAATAATTATTTACAAGAAAATATTGCTAATGTGAAATAATCATAATTTTGCACTTACGAACATTTTAGTCGTACGAAGTTTAGTGAAACGGCCCCCATCTTGCTTTGTAGATATGGAAAATCAGAGCATGGTGATACACGATAATGTTCGAGGTGTCACGGGAGCCATGGTCCTCCAGGTCAGACAATTGCCTTCCGAATTACTGCACCTTGCACTGATCGGCTGTAATCGTTTGACCGTCTGAAATAACAGACATAACTATTCAAAATACTCGCTGTAAAGATAAATGTAATAGAACAGACTCAGTTAATAGTAAATCAATGTGTTGCCATTGCTATGGTGTTTGAAATAGATGCGCGTTGATTTTGGTCCAAGTATCAGCGCTCCAGATAAGGTGCGCATTGGCGTATTTTACGCACTCATTTTTGCAGAATACGCATTGATTATCAAAAGTGGGAGTACAAAATACTCACGGCAATGTGAAAATACGCATTGATTTTCAAATTGAGTAGTGAAAATACTGTAACAAAGTTGAAATTTACTTAGTGGAGCTGCAAAAAGGAAACAGTGTTTGCTTTTTGCAGCTCAAATAAGTTAATTTTTTGTTTTATTAACTCATCATTTGTTCCTTACTTAGTATGGAAGACAATCTATAATACATTTGTAAAAGTAATATAAGCATTGAATTTAAAATACGGGGGTATAATACTCTGTAGACACAAAACTTATTTTCAGCTCTGCCAAGTACAAACATTGAATTTCAGCTGCTGAAAATAAAAGTTCAGTGTTTTGTTATGACATAATCCGAATGCAATACCAGTGTGTGTGCTAAAATACATGCTACACATACATCATGTACATATATAAATACTATAACAAGACACATGCGATTTTCAGATTATGTAGAAACTATCAGTAAAAGTTGAAATGGATGAACGATTAAATCATACATGGTTCAGAAGTGGTTGCTAAAAATAATTTTAATGTAAATAAAAAAAAACGGATGACAAGCCGAACAAACACAATTATGTTACGTAATATCTGTCTACATAAACTCCACCCCATCCGGAAACATTTTAGAAAATTATAAATACTTAGCCTGTGGAATAAAATTACCACAATGGGAAAATAATTATTCAAACCAGAATCCCTGTTAAATACTAAAATAGAGGTAGTTCAATCATTAGCACCCCATGCCAGATAATTAGGCGGTGTATGGGTTGTGCTTATGCAAGTAGTGATCACCAGTTTTTTTATATAATACACGTAACTGTCCGACATTGTTTATGTGTTTATATACCTAAGGCCATGCCATTGTGTTTCTCTGTTAAACGTCCACCCGGATGGCCAAAACCTACTTACATATCCGGTAAACACAAACAAGGCCTTGAACAATAGACGAATGTAAATTTATGTTTAACTTAGAAACTTCCTGTGAGGAAGTTTTTAACATAAATTTAAATCGCTGCTAAATAATAATAAAACACTTTAGTCATGAACGGATTAAAAACTCCCAAATCATTGTTCATATGACTTTACCAGTAAATGGTGTATCTAGCATACATAGTTTGTTTTTTCATATAATTCCAGCACACAAATATTTACACAATTCTCTCACATTTGATTGGTCCGTAGCAAGTCTCTGTCCAAAATTTATATCCCAGTAAACTCCCATGCCGAATTACTTTCCGTAACCGTCAGGCGCAGTTAAAATAATTCTTAAGAAAACGGAAAATAAACACATTTTCTTGATGAATTTATTTCAAATGCTGGAATTATAAGGAATGAATGACCTTTTTGTGGAATTTATCGGGGATATAAACTTGTAAAAGTCGCTGGAATACTGGACGAGACCTTCCGGCCTTCGTCCAGTATTCCCGCGACTTTTCCAAGTTTATACCCCGATAAATTCCACAAAAAGGCCATTCATTCCTATAATAACCACACTCAAAACCTACCCGCAAGCGGATGCTTAACCGAGGAAGAACTTGGTATGGCCTAGTAGTATATAAGAGTCAAAATGATACCACCACCCTCTGGAAGCCACCGGCTACACGTGGTGCCTCCCACCAGGTGGTGCTATAATTAATGACTCTTATATACTACTCAGATTTTCCTCCATTTTTATGAGAATATTTATGAGAATGGGAGTAATTTTAATTTTTCAAAACACGAAGGGGGGAGTAGGCATAATTTTAATTTTTCCAAACACAAAGGGGGGAGTAAGCATAATTTTTTTAAAAACACACCTACTGTTCGGCGGGTATGTATGAGAACATATTTTTCATCAACCGCGAGACCATATATTTATGACATGAGAAGATACACCCTATTAGAGATAAGAATCCCTATGTTATACTCAGTATATATAATAACATAATGGTTCTAGTTAAGTGCGTGGTTGAAGACAGGTAGTCACGAGAGATGTTTTCGTACCGGTATTTACGAATATTGCAAACATCACCGTGCATGGATGCGAAGAGGTTCCGTTTCGCCTCGCCCCTGTCGACATTGTGGGGTAGGGACCAAAGCCGAGTCATTACTATGTCCACCATGCGGTGGCACTCAGGCTACTCATCGAATGATTAACAAGGGATTACGTGCTCGCAAGTATTATCGTTTAGTAATAATTCAAATCGAAAAGTCAGTTAGAAAGATATGATATGTTCAATTTTTTTTTAAAAATTAACCACAACTTACACCCAATTAAAGATAAGAAAACTATAAGTTATACTCACAAAAATGGATAATAAAATAGAATGGGAATTGGAATTTTATAATGACCTTATTGATGATATTACTATAAATTGAAAGCACTATATATAATTGAATACATGAAATATCAGCGTAATTTATTACGTTCCGATAAAAACGTTGCATTTACAATTTATACCGGAAATTATGTAAGCTAAGCAAGAGACATATTCGTGAAATGAAGCGACTAAATAGGATCGGAGAACAACTAGGTGAAGAGGGTGAAACTAATTTTATAAGACTGTTTAAAAACAACGATTCGTTTACGGATATAGAGTTTTACGATTCTGTCTGCGCCGAGTTACCGTATTATGTATAAACCCCAACGATTCGTTTACCCACTACTAATCAAATGTCTTGTAGTTGTGGCTGTAACATTTCCTCCGACTTTATTTCCAAGTTTTACCCTAAATTTATCCCAATCAGTACACTCAATTTTGGGCATGGTGGCGCGCGCCTTGATCCTTATATCATTTTTTAATTCTTCATATCTCCCCATTTCTTCCACCACGGATTCCAAACTCTAAATTTGATATTTTCTTATCGGCCAACGCTTTGGACACCATAACGTCGATGCTATTTTTCTTAGACCTAGCGAGAAACGGATATTCTATCATGTTTTCTACTTTTTTTCTCGAGTTTTCCACCCACCGCCCTAATTACCATACAAAGTGTTCCAGATAAAACGGTAATTCCACTCAAAACCCTGCAAGTGGAACCATTACAATTGTAGATAGCATTGCAGTAGTCCCCGCCCCACACAACACAGAAACACTTGCCAGAACCATACTAGATGCTTCAGCTATGTTTGCCGAGCGCCTATATTTGTTAGCGTGTCTTTTTCTATTTGCACATTCTCTAACTAAAATATCCTGCATAGCGACGATATTATTCAACCTAAAATCTGAACTTCTTTCGTTAATTGGATACAGTGTTGGTGGAGTGGTATTGAGAGTTGGATACAGTGTTGGTGGAGTGGTATTGAGAGTTGGATACAGTGTTGGTGGAGTGGTATTGACAATTGGAAGCGGTGATTCGTTCATATTTAAATTTTAGTTCAATATATTAGTATTTACAAAATAAGTTCAATTAACAATAAGACAATATTGAATAACTCTCTGGTTCACCGATTTTCGTAATAAAGTTAATAACACTACCTTGGGAAAGTCTAATTCGATCATCACCGGCAAACGAAACCACCGTCGAACTATCTCCAGAGATTTTTGTGACTCCAACCCCCCGTTCTTCCCCATCTACTACAATATTTATCGCGACCGCGCCCACAGGTTTACCACTAGCATTAACCGAGCAGACCGCCATTCTGACAACTTCACCTGCAGCTGTCATAGTGTATCCCCCATATTTATTACTCGCTTTGGCACCGAACGAATATTCATAGTGCCCCACAACCAATGGGCCCCGCTTCTCAGCCCAAACTGTTATGACACGTTTTGGTGTTTTCATTGTTTTCACTATTCCGGCAAGCGCATTGTTTGCGTTATATGCCTCAGTACGAATCTCATAGAGGCCTCCTCAAGAGCTTTGGTCGCGGCTATACGATCATGTTTCAGTTTATCGGTTATTTTTTCATCTAGTTCAGTAAGTGTCGCTTCTCTGTTGATAGAGTCCTCTGAGCGCAACACCTCATAAGCCTTCGTAAGGTCCGCCTGGTGGCCTTCTAAGACTTTATCAATACCCGACCGGGCCTCTTTTTGAAATTCGGTTATTTTTTCATCTAGTTCAGTAAGTGTCGCTTCTCTGTTGATAGAGTCCTCTAAGAGCAACACCCTATAAGCCTCCGTAATATCCGCCTGGTGGTCTTCTAAAGCTTTCTCAATACCCGTTCGGACTCCATCAAGATCAAACCGGGTCTCTTTTTTAAATTCGGTTATTTTTTCGTATAGGTCAGTAAGTGCCGCTTCTCTGTTGAGAGAGTCCTCTGAGCGTAAACGCCCCATAAGCCTCCGCAATGGCCTCTGTGGTCTTCTCGGACCCCCTCAACCCCCGACCTGGTCTCTTTCAGAAATTCGGCTATTTTTCCATCTAGTTCGGTAAGTGTCGCTTCTTTGCTGTGAGAGTTCTCTAAGCGCAACGCATCATAAGCCTCCGCAATGGCCTCTGCAAGGTTCGACTGGTGGTCTTCTCGGACTTTATCAATACCCGACCGGGTCTCTTTTCGAAATTTGGTTATTTTTTTATCTAGTTCAGTAAGTGCCGCTTCTCTGATGAGAGAGTCCTCTGAGCGCAACACCTCATAAGCCTTCGTAAGGTCCGCCTGGTGGTCTTCTCGTGCTTTCTCAATACCCGACGTGGCCTCATTTCGAAAATCGATTATTTTCCCGTCTAATTCAGCAAGTGTAGCTTCTTTGCTGAGAGAGTCTTCTAAGCGCAACACCCCATAAACCTCCGTAATGTCAGCCTGACGGTCTTCTCGGGCTTTATCAATCCCCAACCGGGCCTCTTTTCTAAATTTGGTTATTTTTTTACCTAGTTCGTTTAGTTCCGTATGCGTTTCTTCACGACTTTGTGTATTCACAGCCAGGGCATATTCTCTAAGTTGTGATAGTAGACTCATGTGAATCTCGTCCGTGGCCCTCGATATAGTTCTATTGATCAAGGCCTTTGTTTTTTGGGTAGTTAAAAAGTCGCCCTCTGTCGGGATGAATCCCCCTTCTGCCGGTTCCAAATTATTTGAATTTGTCACCCAATCGGAAGAACTACCTGGTCCGTATATACTCATAATGTTGATAATATATATTACGAACATGCGTTTAATTCTAAATAATTAATTTGAAATTTCTAGGACGACCGAAATCGGGTAATCGTTCTTCAACTCTCTCCCTTTATCATCAAGAAAATAGAAATCTTCAACTCGTGGATGTGTCCCGATTCCAAAACTTTCATCTCGGGGTGTGGGAAGTCTAAGGTCACAGTCTCGCCATAGAAACAATCGCTGGCGGGCACAGTTTTCAGTAATGTGCTGGGGGATCCGTCTATCGTGTTGTACGATGTGTTCACCCGATCAAGGTGCACCCTCAGAGTTTTCGTGAAGGCGAAGTTTACTGGGGTATCGCCGCGGTGATAATCCACGGGGAAGACAAAGTGCAACGGGAACATTCGCCCTTCATCCTCGTTGTAAGGGGGTGCAAATTTAAATCCTAACATTGAGGCCAACCCCGGAGTGATCTTTATTTTTTTATCAACGTCCAATGTCGCAATCCCCGTGGCTTTTGAGACTGTGAGAGTGACATTATCAGGCATATTCCTTGCGATTAAAGCTTGGACATCTCTGAAACCCCAAAGGCCAGGACGTAATACGACAGCTGCTTCCCGAACGCGTCTCTCTACTTCTACAGGACTATCGGCGGTCTCTAGATCTAGACCATCTGCGGAAAAGATAACCTCTGGCCGTTCTATTACCTGCCCGACTGAGTTGATATCCTTATACAGTTCAATGTTTTTCCATCCAACCGTGAAGGTGATTGATCTAAGGCCTACACGGCGTTTTCCGCAGCAGTTGTCTATTAATTTTTGAAGTTCACAACTCCCTTTTTGAACATTAGTTATAGTAGCAAACATAATAATATCTTTCAATGGATACCAAAGCATTTAGCTTTAACTCTAATGTAAAGTACGCGGTCGGAGGTAAATACACACAAAAAGACGTTGTTAACCGCCTTGTACACCCAACCGTAACGGTTAGACCGGACAGTGGCTTTGCCACCAACTTCCCTAACATCTTTGAACAATATAGGCTGCCCAAGATTACTACGATGGAGGTGGTAAACGGGTGGAAAGCAACACCGATGCAGTTTTGGCAGAACCAAATAAATTTCGCTGTATGGTGCGCAACAGCCGGGTGTGGAGTTTCACATAAAGACCATCTGACATCCAAGAATGTCATGCTCCGAAGTGTCTACAACTTTCACACGTATTATACTATTAGGAGGATTCTCAAAGAACTAGGTATTTCACTACCTCAAGACGACGCCTGGGATCCCATTTCCAACGCATACGACCGTATGGCCTTTGAAAGACTGTGTAACGAATTTAACGTTTCAAAAGACGCGGACTGGAGACAGAAAGCATTTCCTACCAGCACCGGCCTCGGGGACGTTCTCATTCACGGCCAGTCCGGGAATTGGACACAGACTGATTTTAGACACGATCACTCCGGTGACCACATCGTCAGTCGGAACGCCGGGAATTTTGACCCCGCGACGATGACTTTCGGGCCAGAAGTGTCTGGAGGTCGGCACTGTGGTGTGTTTTCTTGTAAAATGTTTACCTCCGAAACGGGCTCACGTCGATTACATACAGCAGGCTGCTGAGGTTCAGGACGCTGGGGTGGGGACATTTATGTTAGATAAGGGTATAGGGTTCACGCAGGCCGGGGTTACTCACGTCAACGAATCTATTCGCACGTACGTCTGGGCCATCCTCGGCGCACAGAAGCAAACTCGCAGTTCTATACTGGGCATGGGAACAGCGTTTGATGCACAAAAACAATTCTTGGCACTTGTAGAGGACGCCATCTCGGCTAGGGTGGACCTGGAGAAGGCGATCCAGAATTATCAAGACGTTTTACAGAATGCCAGCACCCCAGTAGACTATGTATTTGGAATAGGTCTTTATATGGCGCCGAGCAATATGATACTACGAGACGACCCGGTTGACGGTTACAATAATCATATCGTAATCGCCACCGCCAATCAAAAAATCGGCCACAACGGTAACGTGAACACGGATATCATCAAGCGCACCCCCAACATGATCGGGTTCAACAGTGGAACCGATTTCATAAAACACAAAATGGATACACCTCCCCCAATTCGTAAATCGAACCCAGTACCCCCAATTCGTAAATTGGATGCACCATCGAGTTCCATCAACAGACCAATCGCGATTGGAGAAACACCAATCATCAACACCAATCGCAGATTGGGTGAAATTGGAAGCACAACACACGAGGAGGAGAAATTAGGGCTCGTCGTCGCCCTCGTGGCGATCGGATTATTTACGCTTTGGTTGTAGGAACTCTCTGGCGAAGAATAGTAGGAGACCGGCGATTGTCACGATTAAAGCCCAGGTATTTTTGGCTAGCCATCCGGCCGTTTTTGATAATATAGATAGCAAGTAAGAAACGATACTTCCGATCAGTCCAGGTAGTGCGGCAGCCGCCTTTCCAGCTAATTTAGCTAGAAGACTGGCGAGGGCTTTTAGTTGTTTTTTTATCCACTCCTTGGCTCCACCGGATGGAGCGGGTGCTGGTGCTGGTGCTGGAGCGGGTGGTGGCGCCGCACCACCAGTGAAAGCTAGAACTATGGTCGATATAGTCATGCCGATAGCAACGAGGATGCTTGCTATCGTGACGCCCTGCTCTCTGAACAGAGTGCGAAGACGCTCACCGAGTGTCGTCTCCTCGTGCAGGACCCTCGAGATTGATTCACGGATCCGACTTATTTGTGTGCGGAGAGCCTCACGGTTAGCCGAGGCGGCCTCCAAGCGAGCTTCTCTTTCATCCCGCAAAGACCGCAGTCGTTCGGCGATCCGCTCGGTAGATTCTCTATCGTCACCGGCTTCCTCCAGTTTTCTTTCTTCTAGCGCGATATGTTCATCCAGCGCCGTGAGTTTTGGAGAGGTTAAGGACCAGTTCGCCCCGGACCGTTTGTAGAGCCTTATCGAGTCCACGGAGTTCTCGAAGAGGTAACGGTGGGTCATCGTTGAGTATTTTCCCCAATTGCGATTGGACACTGAACGTGGTCTCCATCGTGTTAATAACGTCGGTGGCTATTTGAGGGACCTCGGTGAGCTTGACCTTTTCTATCGCGGTGGCCGTCTTCGCCATAGTTTCGTCGGTAGACTGTAGGGCCTCTACAGCGCGGGCCGGCACAATTGTTTTACCACGCGTCCAATCTGGAAATCCTAGTTCGTTCTTTATGATATCGCCACCGCCCCGGTTTCCGGCAATGGTGTTTAGCGATAGGGGTTTTCCGTTCTTCATGTTGACGATCGGGTTATCTGATGCTTTTAGTCGCAATCTACCGTTCAGATCCAATTCGAATTTGGAGTAGTCGCGACCGACAGACGGGACCAGACCGATTTCTGAAAAATTGTTGTAGTAGTCGTTTACAGCTCCCTCAAGTAATTCCTGACTTTGACCAACGCTGCTGGTAGCGCCAACTATTTTCCCCAATTGCGATTGGATTGGAGGGGGTGTTTTGTCGAAGGTTGTGATGGAATCCTCGAAGTTATCATCATTATCATCATAATCATCGACGTAATCGTCTCTGCCGATTTCATCCATGTCAGCATCGTAATCAGCCATCTTTAATAATGTGTTTACAAAATTAATTATGTATTAAAGACAAAACCATACGGGTTTAATAGTTTCAATAATTTTGAAAAAATTAATTATGTCTTCGAGTCAATACGGTCGCAAACTCAATCCATACCGCAGACTGCGTGAGCCCCTCGGGGCAAAAGGCGTGAGACAGAGTGTCGTTATTACGAACAACCCATCGACGATCGACCAGAACCAGCAGCTCTTAGTCCGCTTCCCCAACCTCGGAGCTAACGACGTCATTGTTCCGGTACTGTTCGCCTAGCTTTCACTATTTCGCTAACGTCGACGGACGCGGACCGAACCGTCGTTCAGAACCTGGGTCGCGCCATCGTCAAGAAGACCATGATAAAGATTTCTGGTAATGAGGTGATGTCGATCGACGACAGCGACGTCTACCATTGCTATCAGGACCTGTGGAAGACGTCACACGAGCTTGAAAACGCTGTCTATCAAGGTATTGACACCAGCAAAAATAAGAACGTAACCAAACTTAGAATCGGGGCTGCTAACAAGGCAGATAACAACGCGAGTGACAACGCGGTCGCGGGCGCTTACGGCAACCGCTTCTACATCCCGCTCGACTTTGAGTTGCTGGAGAGTCACATGCCCTACTATCAGAGCGCTTTGGCTGACCGCCTCGAATACGAACTAACGTTCAACGACTACGGCCGAGTTATCATAACCAGCGACATGTTATCGACGTATACGATCGATAATGTTTCTCTGGAGTACGACATGGTCACGATGCCCGAACTCGCGCGATTGATCAGAACCCAGTATGCCGGGCGCGTTGCCATACTTTACGACCGAGTTCTTCGCCATCGCAAGATGACGAAAGACAAAGGCGACACATTGTGGAATATTAACGTCAACGTACCCGCCCGCTCGATGAAAGGTATACTGATGCTGTTCGAGGATGCTCGGTTCGCGTTCGGTGCTAGAAAAACCGACAGATTCTATAACGCCAAAATCACGAAGGTAGAGGTGACGATCGAGGGAGTCCCCAATCAACTCTACAGCGCGGGTCTTCGCGCGCACCAGCAGTGGGATGAAGTAAGAAAGCAGTTTGCTGCCGGCTCTAAGCGCTCTCCGGAAGTTGCAGCAGTTGCAAAAGACCTGCATCTCTCGGCCGTCTCCCTCGCGGAGTTCCTGAATACCAAATACGCGTTATGGCTAGACATGCGAGCCAGCGACGATGACCAAATACACGGTAGCGGACGCCAAGTAGAGAACGCTAGTGAGGGTGTGACGATCCAGATAACCAAAGAGGCGGACGGAGCCGGGCCATTGAACGTGTACTTATATATAATTACAGACGCACAACTCAACATCGAAGATGGTCGATACGTATCAGCGATCTACTAAATCTAACGATTTATTAATAAAAAATAAAAAAATCATCTAACGATTTATTAATACATAATTTTGATAATTCTAAAGAATTAATTAAGAAAATTAACAATCAATACCAATTCACGATTGGAGATGCTCACTCTGCCATAATATGTGGGCAGACAGGATGTGGAAAAACGGTTTTCATCCTCGACTTGCTCGAGGAGTCCTACCGCGATGCCTTTCGTCACATTGTGATCCTGTGTCCCACCTGTGCGGCACAACGATACTTATCAGCGGCGCCCGTGGATATGGACCGACCCTGAGGTATACGTTATTGACCCGGGTGATAGGCTTCACGATTGGTTGCGTGGTTTATACCAAAGATTCCAGGGTGAGCCCACCCTATATGTGATTGACGATTGCTCGGCCAAGGCGGCGATGACCAAAAAGAAGGACATGCTCTCCGAGCTCGCATTTTCTGGCCGCCATGCGAGGCAAAGCGTATGGATCTCCACTCAAAAATACAACGCCGTCCTCAAGGATCTGCGCGAGCAAACGAAATGGGTCGCCCTCTTTCACTGCAAGGACCGAGACTCATTCGATGACTGTCTTCGAGAGAATGACGTTATCCCAACGCGCGAGGAGCGCCTGAAGGTTCGACAGATGCTTTCCGAAACTAAGCACGCCAAGCTTCTGCTAAAGACTGATCAACCAACTGCTTATAAAGTTATCAATTAATTAATAATTAATTTTAAGAAATTATAAATTAGGAAAATTACAAAGTAATAAGCTATTGCAATGCTTAGCAATTGCTGAACAATGCTTAGCAATTGCTGAACAATGCTTAGCAATTGCTGAACAATGCTTAGCAATTGCTGAACAATGCTGAACAAATACTGAACAAATGCTGAACATGGTTAACAATGTTAACAATTTGGTGCTCCGCTGCTAGCTTTGTTGCGAGCATAATGGTGATCATAAGTATCGGGTGGTGCGCTTGGCAATATGTTAAAGTGATGAGAGTTGTTAGAATAGTAAATTAATTTTAAGAAAAAATGAACTGCGACGAACTTCTCGATCAGCTAATAGAAGAAACCTCAACTCCGACTGCCAACAATAATGATCCGACAGAGCAATCGGGATCAACTCCAACTCCAACTCCAACTCCAACGGCAGTTGGTATTGGGTTGAGTGCAACGACTCCTAATGAAAATGAAAATGCGGCGCGACGAGAGCGGCTAGCTGCGCTGGTTGCTGGGGGACAATCGGAGCATTATCTCGGTAGGCGTCTCTCAGTTTTTCAGGTGGATAAGATGTCAGATGCGGAGATCGATAAAATGTATGCGCGATACGAATCCAAATTGGGAGCAGAGATGACAAAAACTCTTGGATCGGCGGCTATTCATTTGTACGCTACCGCCGTTAGTAGACTTCTCCCTATACCAAACACTGCGGGGTTGATTGATGATCTAGAGACTGACCCTTTTATAGGACACACTCTTAGAACAGCATGCTGCTCAATTTATCACAAGTTTGGAATGTACTTAGCTCCGCTGACAACCGCGTTGACCACGGGTAAACACTGTCAATTTGGACATATATGCCCACGAACTATAAGCCCTGAAAATGATGACACAAGACACACCCACGAGAGTGACGGAGTTGAACCAGATTGCTCTAACACAATCGAACCAGAGTGTTACTCCGCCACTGGATGACATACCGCATATACAAAATCCTAAAAGACAGGCAGCTGGGAGGGCGGCGGCTGCCACCCGAAAAGTTAAACAAGATAAAATACTCGCCGAGCTTCGAGAGGCTAAACTCCAATCGAGATTGGGGTTGCAATCGGGGACGGAGACAGCAAACACTGAAGACAGAGTTGAGTACAACAACACCCCCAATTCACGAATTGGAAGCACACTCAAATTCAAAGAATTTGTCACCCAATCGAGGTTGGGCGAATCCGATTGAACCCAAATTCGTGAATTGGAGTTGGTTTGTTGGTGGTAGTCTGGCAGTTGTTGGTGCCCTGTGCGTGTGGAAATACCCGAAAAAACAACCACCGCCAGTGTTCAGAAGAAAGTTACTAAACACCAATCATCAACAATGTTGAATTTGGATGCGCCCCATTTAAACATTGATCGCGACCCCTTTTATATGCAATAATTATAACAATGGCTGAACAAGATGGTAAAATGTTAGTGAATGCGCTTTATCACGCCGTGGTGATATCGGGTTTCAGTATCGGGTATGCTCGACTATCAAAGATGGCCCTAGGAGGAGGAACCGCTCCCAAATTGGACTTTACTGTGAGAGACGTAGGGCTCGCGACCTTAGATGTAGCGGCCGCAGTTTGGACCCGAGATTATCTAGTTAAAGCTGGAATTCTACCAGTTAATATATGGAAATAAATGGCTTCAATCGCAGTAATAGTAGGTGGTGCGCTTGTAAACGCATTGGCGTTCAGCGGTAGCAACTTTATATTCTCTAAAATGAAAAGCTCGAACGTGGATGAGGAGCGTAAGCGCCATGATTTAGCTGTAGAACAACTCAATAGCGCAAAGGAAGCGTGGTCGAAAAAAACGAACCGCCCATCTGGACTGGGTCAATGAAGAGCTTCGCCGCGAAAATCACGCCGCACAAACTTTTCAGAACGTTGAAGAAGCCAACCGCGAGTACGCGCTGGCATATCCGCACAAAAGTCTCGATCCAATGGATCCCGAGCCCCAACTTTCAGATTTCTATGTACCGTCAGAGGCCCAAAAGGACCGCGAGATCGCGTTCATCGTCGTGGGAATGGGTGTGGTGGGTCTCGTCGGTACTATATAATAATAATTAATTAATTAAAAAAACATTTTTTTTTATAAATATATATATATGAAACGAACGATGGTTAGTTGACGGAACTTTTATGACGCTATGATCGATGTAGGCTACACTGCCCAAAAACATCGTTTACCTGGTGCAAAGAGTATGATTCGTCTGGCCCGAGATTCTCTCGAGACGTGGCGCCAGGACGAAAAAGAGGCCACCCTTTTCGCAAAGCGGATGTTAGATTCCTCCACCAATCCTGGGGGATTGGACTCCCAATCGAGATTGAATGAATTAGATTCCCCTCTCTGTTCCAACCCAAACGCGACTGGGGCTGCAGCGAAACTTCCAACAAAGGTTTATTATTAACGACGCAGTTACCGGACGAACTGGCGAGGGCATGTTGGAGATTGTCCGATATATTAGAATACTTCGCATACGATGAACACGCGCAAACTTGATACCAAACTAACGCGCAAGCTGTCGAATACATACTATAGCCCACGCGGCTACTGGAAGGGACTCACGGCCATCAAGAACCTCGCGGCGGCGACCAAGGTTTCAGAAAATGCTGTCAAGGAATGGCTCAAGAAGCAGGCCATCTGGCAGATCTATTTACCCGCGCCTCACAATATTCCGCGGCCGAAATTCGACGTGCCGGTGCCGAACCAAGTTCACCAAGCGGACCTCCTGTTTCTACCTCACGATCGCGTCGGTCGCAAGACGTACAAGTACGCACTGACAATCGTTGACGTAGCGAGTCGTTATAAGGGGGCTGAGCCGTTGGCCACTAAAGAGTCTAAGGAAGTGGCTGAGGCTCTTTCCCGAATTTATAGAGGAGTCCTCTCAAATGGCCGAATCTTCTCCAGGTCGATCCCGGCCGCGAGTTCATGGGCGCGGTCTCTCATCTATGTCTAAGCATAAAGTTTCTATCAGACGCGGCCGCGTCAACATCCACCGGGACCAGGGGATCGTGGAACGCTTCAATCGAACCCTGGCTGAGAGACTGTTCGGACACCAATACGCCAAAGAACTTGTAGACCCCCATTCACGATCGACCGAGTGGGTGGCCAGACTGCCCGCCGTGGTCTCCGCACTGAACGGAGAGGTGACCAGATTGATAGGTAAGAAGCCTGTAGATGCTATCAAGTTTAAAAGGGTGACGAGCAAGCCCTCTGCCGTCTCGCGCGGGCGACCCGTTGGTTTAGAGGAGCAGCGGCTTCCATCAGATATTGACGTCCGGTACCTCTATCAACCGGGAGAGCTTGAAGGTGGCAGCCGCCGCGCGACTGATCCCGTGTGGTCAATGAATGTATATCATCTGGATCGATCTATTACCAAACCTGATGAGCCCGTGCTCTATTATTTGGCTGATGGTCCATCTCGCGGTTTTGTTCGCGAAGAACTTCTTATGGTACCTTCTGACACCCAGTTACCCCCGGATCGTTAGAGTCTTTAGTATTCTATCCTTTTTTCAGAGTTCTTTTTTTTACCTATCCTATAGGCTCTGTGTGCAACCCGTCTTCCATCACTCTCCTCTTGTCGTAGTACGCCGAGAGTCCTAATTTTTGTTGACAGTACGTCTTCATCACCCCGTTAATCATTCGGAATCCCCTGTTCTCCGCCATATCCCTACCCCCTTCGAGAGCACTCTTATACCTTCCCCAAGTCAGATCGTTAGATCTCTTCGACATCCCCTTGGCGAGTGCTTAGATTTTCCATCACCACTCACGTAGTAACACTTGCTACACAGAGCGATGGCTCTATCTCCCTCGAATTCCAGCTTGAACAATCCCGGAGTTCTGTTGCTCCACGCGTCCCACGCCAACCACTCGGTCTTCTCCTTATTAAACTTTCTCTTCATATTCTTTCTCACCACCGCCGCCAGCGTCTTCTCCGACAGCGCGAAGTACATGCTGTCAGTGTCCATCTGTATCAGTTCGAAATCTCCGCGATCCACGTACTTGTCCAATAAATCGTAGTAGAACTCCAGCATCCGGAGCTTGGCCAACTGGTAGACCGCTATGCCACACTGAAACGTCTGTTGATCACCACTCGAGTCTTCCTGCTCGATATCTCGTAAGCCTCCCCAATCTCCTCCAGGTCTTCGAACCACGCCGACCTCAGTGCCCGGTCGACAGTCTTCTCATCCTTCGTATATGTGGTGTTCAGGTGTCTCTCTTGTGCCTTTTTTCTATTAGCTTGCCACAACACGCGTTGCCAACCAGTTTGAATATCTCCGCCAACACCGTCTTGCTCTTGTCTACGTCCCCCGTCCGTCTGGCAGCGGTGACCTCTTCCACGAACCACTGAAACTGCGGTTTGCCGGGCGTGCAGTCTATCACCCTATGCACCGCCTTGATGATCAGACCGTGCTCCAGATACCACTTTAGCAGTGGGGAGTATATGATCATCTTCTTGGCGGACATTGCCCCCACGAGCTTTCTCTGTCCTTCGACCCTTTTCCTCCCGGTACCGGCCAGGTAGTCCTTCATGTGCTGCGGAACATCGTTCTCATCGATTTCTTGATTAACGAACAGCGGTGACATTTCCGAGAACTTGTCTCTCAACGTTTCCGGGACCTCTATATCCAACTCCGCAAATCCGAACCACTTTTCACTCCTGACCTTCCTCACGAAACAGTCTATATACGACTGTCTTTCCGGGTCGTCACACGTCCATATCGTCTCCTCCCCGCACGGCATGTCTTTCGACAGGGTAGACAGATACAGTGCATTGGCGTCGTACCCCATACCACCGCCTTGCACATCTTCTCCTCCCGACTACCTACCTGACCCCTGATCGTCGACCTGCCAGCCTCTGCGTATCTGGAGAACACTATGGACGGACCACCGACCAATCCCTGCTTCATCATCTCATAAGTTTCAGACTTCGGTGACCACAGCTCGGGTGTGTCCGCCTTCCCATCGATCGTCCCACGAAGTAGGTACTGAAGGGAAACAACCGGGCAGAGACACAGCATCCTTGAGTATATCCACACCTCTTCCTCTGTAGAACTCCGTCATCTTAGTTAGAGCCTCTAGGAACGGTCCGACATCCAAGTCGTTGTAGTGTTGCAACAATTCCTTGAACGTCTTCATCCCATTTTCTTGGAATACCTTCTTACACTCTTTCCACTCGGACAACGACAGTAGGAACTCACCCTTCAACTTCGAGTACCACTCGGGATAGTCTGGAAGCCCCGGATGGTCGAGCTTGTCCGCGCTATCGAACCACTCGTACGGGAAGAGAGACTTTTATCGTTTACCAGTCGTACGCCTTAACCCACCGGTCGTACGTGGTACCGGGTCCCAGATACTGGATGATGTCGAGAAATCTAAACTCCGGGGTAAACAGAAACATCGTCGTGCTGGCTCTCTTTCCGACCATCACCTTAGTCACGGTGGCCGCCAACTTCTCGACAAAGTACTGCTTGATGAGGTTCAGGTCGTACCTGCTACAGTTGAACCCCACCACCGGGACTTGGTCAATCCAAGAGACAATCTTTGCTTGCTGAGACTTCGATAGCATATCTATATCGGCCGGCAGATACTTCTTCCTAACCCCCTCCCTGATTGCCTTGCCTCTCATCTGTAGCTCGGTCACGAACTTCTCGACTAGCGTGTCAGGATCTCGTTCGCAGATGTGGGTTATCCCTTCATGCATCGTATCCCAAAGACACAGATATAGGAACGTGCTCGACCTCGAAGGTCAGGTCTTTGGTGGGTTGAGTGGTTTTTGACTTGTCGAGATACGCTCGAAGTCATAGACTATCTGGTGAGGGTACAGAGTCGTCTCCTCCTCGCGCGGTGATTGTGGATAGTAGGTATTAATTTTATCAAAATTATCATTCAACCACTCGCACTCCCACATCACCACCAGCTCGTAACCCGCCTCCCTTATCTTGGCGTCTCGAATTTTCGTCTTCCTGTACCTCATATACAGCGCTGTCTTACCGTGATGAATCGGACACCCGTGCCAGTAGCATCCGTGAAACTGAAACACGGTCTTGGTCTCGTGACAATATCCATCGACAGGATCGCCGGCCACCCACCTCTCTCCACCGTGACCGCATCTCGCGTGATGTATGTGCTTTCCCAATCTCTCTTCTTCTCTGCTCAACCATTGAATCGATCTCTCGCTCGCTGACCCCTTGGGATAGAACGCCTTCTCGTATGCAGACTGTGGTCTCTCTACGATCTTACCTGGACATGTCACCACGGTCTTCCCACCCATGCAGGTGGTCGCGTGCCTGTGCATGTTACACGACTTTGTGAACCGTTGTTGGCATCCGGAGCACCCGTACTCGTTCGTAATCTTGCGGAGGTTCGTTATGAGGAAAGAGTGACCTCCAAACATTCCTATCGTCATTGTCTTCAACCACATCGTAATTTGCCGGAACCTTCATGAGATACCACACTCCCTCGTCGGTGGGCTCGTAAACGCGAATGCCCATCTTGAAGTGCTCTTCGACCTTCTTAATATCTTTCAAGGGAATTCCCTTACTATCCGGTCCGTTATCGTGACCGAGATATTCGTTAGCTAGAGTTCGTGCATTCTCACAACAGCGGTCTGGTCTCCCTCCACGGTGGATGGCTATGCACCTAAACAGACACAAGTAGTCGTCGTACGTGTCGACGGAATACATTCCCTTTTTCTGTCTTAACCAGTCTGGGAGTTTTCCCGCTCCCATGAGAAGTTGTTGAGCGTCGATGATCATCTTCACCTCGACCGATATCCAACGAACGAAGGTCCATTTTTGTGTTTGGTCTATCAACTTTGTCGATGTCCATTCGACCTTTCTCTCTATCGGATATCCAACTCTCGGTTTTGGCGATCTCGTTTATCCACGGACTGCCCTTTGATTGTTTGTGATAGATCATAGTAGCGTCGGTCTCTATGTTCCTAATACGATACGAGCACGAATACCTCAGATAACACGCCGTGGTCATCTCTGGACGAATTTTATTCATTATGCGATTAGCGATCTCCCCATCTACCCCCCTCTCGAAAGTCCATACTATCTTCCTCCTACCCCTATCAACAGTTTCCCTAACTTCGGCTTCTTCGGCGAGAATCCTGGGACCCTCCTCCACCAAAGCTCTGGCGATATCTCTCCTACTCTTAGGAGGTCTCCCAACCAACCCTTGATAAATCTTATTGTAGTACGCCTTGAATAGTGGTTTTCTACGCGCGCTGGGATCTTCTTTTACACGCTGCGCGTAAGCAGTGGCGCGCAGACTGGCCGTCGTCTCGTTCTCCAATTTCTCGGAGCGTTTTTCAGGGTCAGCGGGCAGTCGTCCGGTCGAAAACCGCACGTCGCAGCCTCTCCTCGTAGACGATGGCTCGCGCGTCACTTATCCTATCTGCTATATCTTTTCTTGAGTCTCCAAACCTCTTAGGGAAATTCCCCAACTCTTAGCTTGCTCTCTCATTTGCTTTATGGTAGACATTATACTGAGTATAACCAATAGATTTTTTATCTTCAATAGGGTGTAAGTTTATTTGTAATAAATGTATGACAGATTGCTGTAATATACTGAGTAATAACATAGGGATTCTTATCTCTAATAGGGTGTATCTTCTCATGTCATAAATATATGGTCTCGCGGTTGATGAAAAATATGTTCTCATACATACCCGCCGAACAGTAGGTGTGTTTTTAAAAAAATTATGCTTACTCCCCCCTTTGTGTTTGGAAAAATTAAAATTATGCCTACTCCCCCCTTCGTGTTTTGAAAAATTAAAATTACTCCCATTCTCATAAATATTCTCATAAAAATGGAGGAAAATCTGAGTAGTATATAAGAGTCATTAATTATAGCACCACCTGGTGGGAGGCACCACGTGTAGCCGGTGGCTTCCAGAGGGTGGTGGTATCATTTTGACTCTTATATACTACTGGCCTAATTATCCAGCAAAATGACAGACTGCATACGGCCTAATAGTGAAATCACCGTTTCATTATGTTTATGCAACTGATACGCAACTAACATCCGCACAGACAGATCACAATCTGCACTGTTCTCCATTCCACCAATTAAACACCTGTCATGATGTTACCAAGCAACATCGTTTTAAGGCTGCAGGGGTGTGACACTTTATCAGGAAGTACACTACTGTCTGTTCCACGTTTTGCTGCCGACGAACTTTTGGCTATTATACACATTAAATATAAAAAATATTTAAAAGTACTTTTTTATCAATAAAAAAAAAGTCACCCTCCCCAAAAAAAATTATTTGATGAAATTTTGATTTTATTGCGAAAAAACGATTTTTCTATGGGAATTTAACATGGGGAGTCAATTTCCAAATATTTTCGAAAGATTTAGGAAATTGACTCCGAAACCTGGCGAGATAGCTTGAAAATGATGTAACTTAGAAAACAAAGGTTAGATTTTGAAAATCAATCCACACATATGTTTAGCCCCTATGTTAAATTCCCATAGGTAAATCATTTTTTCGCAATAAAATCAATATTTGATGGAATTACATCAAATAATTTTTTTGGGGAGGGTGACTTTTTTGTTATTGATAAAAAAGTACTTACATTTTAAATATTTTTTAGATTTAATGTATTTAATAGCCAAAAAGTTCGTCGGCAGCAAAACGTGGAACAGACAGTAGTCACAAACCCCATAAACAATATGTCAGTCCGAGAGTGTCATGAATTGATCAGGTAACCTGCCCTGTATTGACGTACTGACTGATAACATATTGTTGTATCAGTCATTGAACTGATACAAACATCCGGCTCGGAAATGGTAGGAATTCCTCGGCATGTCTCGGAATTCCTACGCGTTTCCTAGCCTTCACCGATAAACTTGATATCAAAAGACACTATCCTGGTATTCTCTATATACTTACCGACACCGTGCCGTTCCGCGATATGTTTGTCGCAGATGGGGCACTCCTCGAGTCGGACGCAGCAGCGTCTGCAGCAGACCTTGTGGCCGCATGGTTTAAATACGACGTTGGCCATATTGTCACAGTCATCCACGACGCATGGAATGCGCAGCATTGTGAACAGTTCCTGCAACAATGCACCCGATCCATCTCCCTGGTGCGTACTAAAAGTTAAAGGCATTCAATCTTAAGATTGAACCAATACCGTTCATACAATTTATTTCAAACTACCACAAAAATAAATACATTTCTCTTTTACCTAAATGGGAATTGAAATAATTTACGATGACTGATAGAAGGATCACGTTTTACTGGTTAAATAATACCACCTGAAGATACCGTGTCACATAGAGGATATTCCATCGTACATTTTGAATAGCGGGAAATAATACTCGAGTGTGCGTCGGCTTCCGCGTAAGCAACGAGTGAGCGTAGCGAACCAGTTGCTTGCACGGACGCCGACGGACACGAGTGTATTATTTCCGCTATTCAAACATGTACGATGTAATATCCTAGCTATTACACTTCCACGGCGGATATACATGTATATGCACATTTAGTCTATTTATTAGATTAAAATCAATGTCTTGTGATGCGCATGAATAATTACACAATGATGTGTTTTCCCGCGTTTTGACGTTACGTTGTGTGACGTCAAATGTGACGTCATGTAAACATTTTGAAACCCAAATTACGCAGCTGTTTCTTTGAACCAGATATATTTTAGTGCATGTTTGGAACGTGTTCAATCACATTAACATTCTAGATTAGTCGAAACCCTTTCCATGTTTTCAAATAACTTTATTTGGACTGTAATAAAAAGTAAACAGTTTGCATGGTAGCTCGTGGTTTCCAACAAAACAGGCGCGCAATTACGGGTGTTCCCTTCACTGTGTATTATTTGTAAGAAGTTGATTACGGGTTTTCTCTCACAGCGAAACCTGTACAAATAACTCGCAAGAGTGTAATAAATCAATGTAATTACGCAACAAAGGAAGTGTTAAACATATTTCTTAGCTTCACAACGCCTGACAAATAGTACATTACGCTAGAGCCTTGTGATATTTATCTTATCATGCTCAGCAAGGTAACGGTGGAAATTATTCGGCGAGCCATGTAATTTATCGCGTTTCACATTTTGACTGATACCAGTACATGTACGTGTAATGTAACAAGACACGAGCTTGGTATTACATCTGCGTCCAATAAGGGGATACGCTTATTGTATCATATATGACGAATACCATGATTGTCGCAGCTCAAGGCGCAAGCATAGATAGAGAATAGTAGGTCAGTGCTGTGAATGGGAAAAAATATCTGGCAAGGCTCAGGAAACGGGATGGGCGAGGCTCTGCCGAGCACATCCCATTTCCGTGCCGCGCCAGATATTTTTTTCAATTCACGGCACTAACCTACTATTCTATTTATCCCATCATCACCTACAAATGGCTGTAAAATGCAAAAATAGTATTGACTGGATATCAAAAATGTTTCACGGCACCGTGTTTCACGACACATACGCACTGTGTCGACGGGATAAATCCAAATATAGAAACGATGCACCCAATAATTGAGACCGATGAACCCAAGTAAACAAAAGTGCAAACTATTAAAGACCATATAAAATATACAAGCGAACAGTGGTACTCACATATTAGTCAAACAATAGTAATACAGTCACGTGTATACTTGTGTAATTATTCAAGGCACATCTGAAGATTTGATGTTGAACAAACAATTAAAGAAAAATAACCATGGGCAGTTGCGTTTACTGTATTATGAACAACAGTTGTTCTGCTTAAAGTTTGTGAGGACTCCGAAGTGTTTAAAGTGCGAAGGACTCCTCGCAAACTTTAAACAGACCAACTGTTGTTCATAATACAGTAAACGCAACTGCCCATGGTTTTATTACTTATATTTAAACTGCTTTTTCGGATAGTTTCAAAGATGTAAATAACCATATCCGGCATAAAAGTTAGGAATCTTATTAATTTATGTCGTTTTGTCGCAATTCATGCAACAGCGACGTTGCCGGTCAATAGCGTTAACGTCACGTAATCTAATAACGTCAAACAAACGTTAACGAATCAACAACGTCGCGCGACGTCACGTAGTGCTAATGTAATGTACTGGGATATGAACGCAATACGTTGAATGGGAGTTTCCATTATGAACTCAAGGACATTGTAAGTAGTGTGTGATGCATGTGTATGTGTGTGTTCACACGTCACACGGAGCACTTGTATTGTGCGATGGTCGTCGGTTGAAGACTCACGGTGAGTGCGCGTCAGCATACGTCTTCACGGCGTTTCTCAGCTGGTCGTTGGAGCAGCATTGCAACGGAGACTTGCCCTTGTCGTTTGTGACGGTGACGTTGGCCCCCTGGTCGATGAGGAAACAGGCGAGCGTGATCCGGTCTTGTATCTCCTCGGCTGTCCGTACCGTTACACCGATCAGCCGGGCCAGCTGAAATGTGGCTGTGACTGGAGAAATGGGCTTATGGGATTTGTGACCAGTCTAGCCATTGATTAAATAGTACACTCCCGTAGCCTGGCAATGATATATGCTGCTTGTTAGGTTAGAAGCATGACCGGTGTTTCAGCGATGCATATAACGGATGCACGGGTTGATCTGGATCTACACTGGTCGCAAAGCCAATTAGCCCCGTTTCTCCAGTCACAGCCACAAATGTGGCCGTGACTGGAGAAATGGGGCTATGGTATTTGTGACCAGTTTAGCTCATGATAAAATGGCTCACTCCAGTAGCCTGATACATTGTACATGCAGTGATGCACGTATGTATTACTTGTTAGAAGCATAACCCGTGTTTCATTAATGTAATGGCGTACAGTGCAGATTTTGTTCAGACTGTGCGGATCCGGATCAGTACTGTTCGCAAAATAACACATCATAAGCCACATTTCTCCAATCATGATCAAATAATAAACTCTTGTAGCCTGATAACGATCTTAGTTGCGTATTAGAAGAATGACGAATGTGCCATTGATGTAATGGCAAACAGTGCATATTCTGATCAGACTGCAAAGTCTGATCTGGATCTGCTGTGTTCGCTAAAAACCCATAAGCCACCGATTTCCGTCATCTTTACATGTAGATAGAAAACTCATGTGCCTGATAACGATATTTATCCCGTCAAAACAGACTGTATGTGCCGTGAAACACGGTGTCGTGAAACATTTCTGATATCCTGTCAATACAACCTAATCACTGCGTATGAATATGTGCGATGGCTGGGGTTATATTTTTGCATTTTAAAGCCATTTGTATGTGTTGACGGGATCAATAGAATAGTAGGTTAGTGCCGTGAATAGGAAAAATATCTGGCGCGGCACGGAAACAGGATGTGCTCGGCAGAGCCTCGTCCATCCCGTTTCATAAGCCTTGCCAGATATTTTTTCCCATTTGCGGCACTAACCTACTATTCTCTCTCTATATTGCTTGTTGGAAACATAACCGGTATTTCATTGCTATCATGACGAACAGTGCAGATACTGATCAGACTAATAACAACATACATGATTGTATTAGCATACCCTATCATTGTCGATTTAATTGTGGACTTGCAATTGGAACAGTAGACTTTCTTTAGGGAACGGGGGGTTGTCTAGTTGCGAAGGTAACTCTTGCAATCTACTCCTGTAGCTAGCTACGGACGATACGGGAGTAATTGCAAGAGTTCGCAACTAGGGGGTTGTCCTATTTTCGAGCTCTTCGAAATGCACTTTCCTGTGTTTTACGGCATTTAAATTCAGGCTCCAACTGGTGGTAAACTGTGATCGATATAATCTCCGTGGCTGAACGAGGGGGGGGGGGGGGGGGGGCAACCCCTCCCGGACCCCGCCCCCCCCCCCACCCCCACCCACTCCAGACCCGCCCTTGTACATGTACATGTTAATGTTGTATATCGCAATTGTAGCGACTAGTTGCGCCAATTGCATGATACACATGCATCGTGCAACGTGCTTCTCGGTGTCAACTATTTAGCAAATTTAGTATGATCGAAGTTCCTTAGACAGACGCCATATTGCCATAAACTGGCATTATGCCGGTGGTATTCGTCACAAAAGAGGTGTGAGTTACATTATTGTCATATCGGATAAATGACGGTTCCAGTGTCATTATATGTTTCTCTGTAAAGTTGATAACATGCACAACTATATGTATAGAATATATATATTACCACATCTAAATTTCCACCCGTCCTATTTCCTCTTAAGCAGTTGTGTAACGCCGTGTCGCCGTCCGCGTCAGAGACTGATAACGATGCACCTGCATATATAATAAGAAACACGATACAAAACAATTCTTTAGGCACTCAGTAGGCACAAACTATTCTTTATATCGAAGACAACATCTGAGACATTTTCTGGCAAGATAAACGTTCTGTCACCATTACCCCACGTATAGATTGGCATGATTATTAATTTTATATCAGACGTAAAATTTCCACACTGATACCAGGGGCGATAACCGTGTTTCCTTAAAATGTTAATGGCCATTACTATTTATTCTCTGAATTTATTTTTTGATATGCAATGATCATACTTTATAATCTGTCGAACGAAAATATGTTTTCATGTGACGCATTTAATTAGCATAACTAATTAAAAAATATCATGCCTCATTTGCATATGAAAATAGCCTGATACCACCGCGAGTCACTATTAGTCAAATACATATTACTAAACAATTATATCTGTATAGCGGGCACTCGTACATTTTAGAACTGGTGGAATAGTGACACAATTATACAAAGATTTCATTCATATAAAGAACAGTTTATGCCTACTGAGTCGGCACGTCTTTAATGCGCAGATATATAATTAATGCATGAATCGTACATATATAAGTGCATATTAACTCGTGGTGCTGAGGTACGTGTGAACATTATACAAATATTGATTCCCCTCCTGGTTTTCTAAGTTAGATACATGTAACCTATTTATCACTCGGGTCTATACACAAATGGCTACTCACCACCTTCAATAAGCAGTTTTGCAGCATCTACATATGCCTCATCACACGCCACGTGCAACGGTGTCATCTTCATTCTGTTGGTGGGGTCAATGTTTGGTTTCCGCTGAATACCAACATACATGTACAATGTATAGAGAATAACAAGCTAGTGTATTTTGATATCAAGTTTATCAGACAAGGCTAGGAAACGCATAGGAATTCCGAGGCTTGTCGAGGAATTCCTATCGTTTCCGAGCTAAGCCTGATAAAGTTGATATCAAAATACAGTGGCCTGGTATTCTATTTATCCGGTTACGTTTTTTCTAGAACATGACCACAGATGATGTCATTATCTATGTACAGAACGCGCATTTGTTGACGTTGCGTCATTACACTGACGTCATTCGGTAACGTCATGTGGCGTCATCCAACCAATGGGACGTCAGTTTTCACTTCATTGTAACCCGGATGTTGTATCAGGTCAATACCTGATACAACAATATGTTATCAGTCAGTACGTATTCGGTCAATACAGGGCAGGTTACCTGATAAATATTAATATTAGAGTGGCAAAAAACAACAATTTTTACATCTTTAGTTTGATCAGATGAAATGAATGCTGAAATTGCATGTGCAAATTACAAACACTTCAAAAGTTACAATTTGTCAAAAGGTTTGGAATTTGTAATTATCTTAAATATGCTCGTTCCACTATGATTTCATCAATTAATTTCTGTAATTATTTATATTGAATATCAAAAACATGGTTTGGCAGCATTTTAGAATCATTTCCAATGGAAATGATTCTAAAATGCTGCCAAACCATGTTTTTTTTTCTCATTAGTGTATTGCATGGACTTAATAATTTGATTGTTTTAATTGGTTTGGAAAGAATTTGCATAATTTTTCATAACATGTACTGATATGAAAACGTCCTTATATTATATTTACTAGTTTATTATTGTTATTTACTTCTACTTTAAATCTACCAGGCACGGCTAAGACACGAGTAGGACTTCTGGGCTTGACAAGGAATTCCTCGAGTTTCCGAGACGAGTCTCGTCAACTTGATGTCACAATATAAACTACTAGTCTGGCATTGTATGTATGACATTCCATGTGACCGAATGAGTAATAGTCCAATAAACCTAGCTCAAATGTTGACAAAGTTCTAACACAAATAGTAAAGAAATGAAACGCCATATGTATTAAACATGCTTTGAGCCTCCTAAACCCCAAACTGTCCGAGGTGAACTTTTGCCACCAACTGGTAAAATACAACATGCACAGCTGTGTCTAGTTATCAGGAATAAACGAAGAAACAATAGTGCATCACTACCGTATTTATTTTCAAAATGGCCGCCGTCGAAATATATTTTATCACATTGTAAGATATCAGTCTTATCAATGATAGCCAGTGTGCACAAATGTGTCTTTTATAAGTAGGGAACTTGCATTTAGACATCGTCTCTCATATAAAAATAGTGTACCTCGCTCCATGTAGATCCCAAGATGGCCGCGATTATTGGTACACTTATTCCTATAGCTTAGTTAAACATCACAATGAGTAAAGATGTTTACTGAGCTAGTTAATAATATAATAAAAACACATTCTATTTGTATAAGCACGTACGACTAAAGCCATGCATACATGATAGCTGCAGATATACTACTGTCTTTTCCACGTTTTGCAGCCGACGAACAGTTGGCCATTAAACACATTAAATATAAAAACTATTTAAAAGTAAGGTATTTACAAAAAAGTCACCCTCCCCAAAAATAATTATTTGATAAAATTCCATCAAATATTGATTTTATTGCGAAAAAACGATTTTCCTATGGGAATTTAACATGGGGAGTCAATTTCGAAAATGTTTCGTTTTTTGATCCTGAAGGATCCTTCATGAAAAAATTTGGAAATTGACTCCGAAACCTTGCGAGATAGCTTGACAATGATGTAACTTAGAAAACAAAAGTTAGATTTTGAAAATCGGTCCAAAAATAAAAAAAATATTTTTAAAAAATCTATTTTTAGCCCCCATGTTAAATTCCCATAGGAAAATCGTTTTTTCGCAATATAATCAATATTTAATGGAATTTCATCAAATAATTATTTTTGGGGAGGGTGACTTTTTTTGTATTGATAAAAAAGTACTTACTTTTAAATATTTTTTATATTTAATGTATTTAATAGGCAAAAGTTCGTCGGCAGCAAAACGTGGAACAGACAGTAGTAGATGTTCGGCTATATGGTACTTAAACAAAGCGCGATATAGTCGGCACATTGGCGTGCGTACCTACACGTGCGTACGCACGCCCGTACGTGCGTCCGCATAACGTTTTGTATTAAAGGGTTTGGTTAATGTGTTTCGGTATATTATCAAAGCTCGTCTAGTACCATCAAATGCCTCGGCGGGCGCGACATGTGGGCCGTGGCTATCTCGTTATTAGTCGATAGTCTATTGTGGCAAATCCGACATCAAAGCATTAAGATGTAAATAACCCGTTACACCACACAGCCGAAACCATAAGTCACTAATCAGAATTGTAACGCAATAACATTTGACACTATGACATATACATGATCACGGAAGAGAAGAAACTGTTACCAGAGTAGTAGAGATACATGTTACACTTGTGTGAAAATGAAAGCTATTGTAAGTAAGAGCCTGTCGAACAATGAGGATTGAGTACCGTCATATAATGTCCACCAAATATCTATGAGTTTTGCTATCATGGACACAATTGTGCAGTATGAACTCTGCTTTCTGACACATGGTGTTAGATTGTCAAAGTAGTATATTATATTATTGACGAACTCAACAAACAACTCATACTCATTGTGATATACTAAGCTATATAGAAGTGTACCAATAATGGCGATCATCATGGAGAGCGAAGTACAATAATTCTGAATGGCGGATGTTGTCTAAATGCAAGTTCCCTTCTACTGAAAGACTTATTCGTGCACACTGATAGAGAATACTGTCTTACAGTTAGACATCATATTTTGAAAAACAAGACGGTAGTGGTGCACTTTTATTTCTTCTCATACTACTCTTAGTTGTTAAGTTATAGTTAACAAGAGTGTCGTAAGTCACAAAATACGCCCGCCGAAAACAGCGAAGATGCAGAAATGTGAAGCTGTCGAAAGAGGAGTTGTGTACACAAAGTATGTACCATATATAGAAATGACTAAACAAATGTAGACAGTTTGAGAGACCATGATATGTTGTTTGGCAGGTCGAAAACATGTTATCTACATAGGTTTCATTTCTTTACTATTTGTGTCCACCCAAAGTTGGTCCATGTTATAGTATACTCCAGGTATACTATAACATGGGCACACAGGTTGAAATAAGGGACCAAGGTCTATAAATACATTAAATATTCATACAAGTATCAATAAGTGGGAACAAAATAAACGGACAACGGACTCTATATTTATATATTTCCCACCAATTGCAGAAGGTAGGCAAATGTTAGCCGTCCGCAACATTTATCTGTAGTCGTAAGACTTCGGTAACAATGTTCAGGTCAATACTACTATATGGCAGCGCAAACTTCTGCTTCAAGCTACACGGTTACGTCGTCCGGGCATGTTAAGAAACAGATTGCATCGAAACAACATTGTTTCCAATCGTACATTTGATAAAACCTACATGTATGCCCGTCCAATGCGTCACGACAGACAATTCAATCGCATCGACATTTCTATCATTTCTCGGGAAGCCATATTGTCTAATTGTTAATGGGTTTTCCCGATGACGTCATCGCTAAGCTTATGATTGGTTCAGATTCGTGGAGTGTCACGCATAAACGTCAAGTTACACTGAGTCAGACTGGTTACCAGCCGGTCACCGGTTTGCCTCGTAGATGTCTTCTTACTAGAGTCAAATGTTGAACTTTGTTGGAACAAAATAATCTATAACTAAAAAACGCGTTGACATAGCGCATCGGAGAATACATCATTGCGGAGGGCTAACATTTGCCCAACTTCTGCAATAGGCGAACATGATATAAATCGGTTAATTGTTTCGTGTCAGTCCGTTATCTCGAGGATATATGAACCTTGGTAATGAGTAAACATGTTTATTTAAACTTATTTTGTTTTTGACTTATTGATACTGTTAGGTATATTTAATGTATTTATAGGCCTTGATCTGTTACGTCAACCTGTGTGACTTCATTGAACAGAACATGACCTTACATCGGTGCCACTCATGTGTGAAGTCGGTCGACCAAGGAAACGGCCGCCAATGTATGTGTGAATCCGTTGTGATAAAGATATGTGTATATAGACAATGCGATAATTTGCTATTATTCAGTACATAGTATGCCACAGGACTGCTACTTAGACCGATAAGAGCGCAATATAACAGCCAAACGCAGACGTCCTAAGCGTTTGCTAGCCTTGCCTAATAAACGTAATAGTAAAGGACAATACTATGTTATTGTCGCACCAGCTAGCGGACAGCGCGATATAGTCGGCACATTGGCGTACGTCCGTACGTATTTACGAACGTGTGTCCGGGTTAAAGTTTTTGGTTTAATATTTTGGCTAAAGTATTTAGATATACTATCAAAGCCTCTGTGTTCTGTATTTAGTTTGCCATAATTACGACATTAGCATCGTACCTTTATTAACACCTTCAGTGCATCCAATCGGTTATTCAGTGCGGCAATATGGAGTGGTGTAAACCCATCAGATTGTGGTTTGTTTAAAAGATGGGGAGCTTTCGCCAGCAAGGTGGATAACGTTCTGAAATAGAATAGTTCCAGAGTGTATGGAGTAATTTCATCTGTTCAGGATTTTGACAAAGTACGACAATGCTCTCAAATATGTAATTAGGTTACGAACACTTGCTATGGTAATATAAAACTACTCTCTGTGTAAACGTTCCCACATTTGACTTACTGCTTACACACTTTAAAACAATAATTTTGATTGCTATTACTTTTTAATAACAACAATTGAGACCCAACCTATTGTTAACGTATTGTTTTGTAAACTATATGGGTTTGATTACACTAATATAATTTCCCTATGCGAATGTAGTATGTTTCAAAACATTATAGCATGGAGAAAATATTTAAAAACAATTCTGATTTCGAATATACGTAGTGGATCCTATTTTCGAAATGTAATATAGGAATGAATGGCCAATTTGTGGAATTTATCGGGGTATAAACTTGGAAAAGTCGCGGGAATACTGGACGAAGGAGTTTACTGTGATATAAATTTTGGACAGAGACTTGCTACGGGCCAATCAAATGTTAGGGAATTGTGTAAATATTTTTGTGCTGGAATTATCTAGTATTGTGTGTTTTGTTAGTTCTATGTACACGTATCTAGTTAGCTTTCCAAAGTGATACTTTCAAAATGATGCAATATTTCGTTGTTATTATTATATAATTCCAGCACAAAAATAGTTACACAATTCCCTAACATTTGATTCGTCCGTTGCAAGTCTCTATCCAAAATCCAAAATTTATATCCCAGTAAACTCCATGCCGTTTAAAATAATTCTTAAGAAAACGGAAAATAAACACATTTTCTTGATGAATTTATTTCAAATGCTGGAATTATAAGGAATGAATGGCATTTTTGTGGAATTTATCGAGGATATAAACTTGGAAAAGTCGCGGGAATACTGGACGAGGCCTTCCGGAAGGCCTCGTCCAGTATTCCCGCGACTTTTCCAAGTTTATACCCCGATAAATTCAACAAAAAGGCCATTCATTCCTATAATAACATTTATTGCATAAAATGGGCGCCCATCGTTTATTAACGCAGTGTAATATAATCATAATACACTACACTAAAAGTGTAATAAATATGCAAATGAGCCCGCTACAGAAGACATGCTAGGTAATCAATACAGCTTCACATTATCATGATGTGCTCATGCAATAAATATAATCTAACATTTGTGTTGATTTAATGAATATATTTATTAAACTCGTTGACTGTTGTCATAAGAAAGTCGGCATAGCCTCGTTTCTTAAGAAATCAGTAAACTTGTATATCATATTAAATCACCATTCGTGTAAGATCCTCTATATACAACACACGTATAATATATAATACAACTACATTTCGTCATCCTTGCCGGCAGCCAGATGAATCGGGTTATGTCCGTGGTTGTTGCACAACGTCAGGTCGATTGTTGATGCACTGAGCAGGAATGCAACTCCAGAGTTGTTTTTCTTGTGAATAGCACAATGGATAGGTGTGTCACCATCGGAATCCTGTTAAACATAATTACGTAATGTCTACAATTGGTGAGACGTAAATAAACGATTTATCTGCGAATACAGGGCTCCATATAAGGAATTAGTAATTGAGTATTGTCACTCCATCATTTCTGAAGCAATTGGGTATTTCAAAATGTTAATTGTGTCAAATAGAATCACATTTATGTTTACACAACAGCAAACGGCATGTATTGAATAATTTGCTTCTAAATGAAAACACATCTTGGTATTTCATTAGAATTGTCTTCTTGGAGACAATTCTAATGAAATACCAAGTTCTGTTTTCATGGACAAATATAAACATATGCTATATTTGTGGTCTGTTTATTGTTTTCTGTAGCATGATAAAGATACCGCAAATATTTCATTGCTTTTTGATACTCACTACTTCTGAGTTCAATTGGGTTTTTGGCAATTTTAATTGGGTATTTACGCAAATACGCAGCTTACTTGGAGCTCTGGAATAATTAAGCCGAGACTAATTGGCAATTACACGGTGGGTATAATACGTCACGGGAACCTGTTCCACGTCAAACCATACTTTGTTTTAATAGCAACTACTGAAGCGATGTGGACATGCTAAAGCGCATATACCCTGGAAAATGTATTAGGTGCTACAGAAGGAAATATGGTATGTACTAGACTAGTGTTTAAACATCGGAATGTCCTGACGGATTTGTGAACGGGCAGTATAATTGCATGTTAACGCAAGTCTGTATCAGGGTCAATGAATGTTTGTGTGTCTCTGTTGGTGGCCATAAACTGCATTTTCTGCCGATTTTGGGGCATACTTAGGATCGGAGTATAGCCCATTTTCATTACTTCCAGCAAAATGTATATTTTCTCGAAATAACTATTACACGACTAAATCACCGCGGACATGGACATTGGCATGTGTGGCTTTTCAATTTTCCGGCGTATCTGCGTTATCACGTCACATTAGTAATTTATTCAAAACGTGACACATGTAATTTAGCTATGTATTGTTCAATTTGTTGGGTGTTTCACGATCTCTGTATCTATGGCCTTCTTTAGTTTCCCGTCTTCATTTCTTTATAGTCCTCTTTTCTGATTATTATTTGTTATACGTTTGATTTATCATTTTTGTTTGCGGTAGATTTCCATTCCATGTATGGGTAAATATCCATATACGGCGTAAACATTAGGAATCTTATTGTTTTACGTCGTTTTGTCGCTATTCATGGAACAGCGACTTTGCCGGTGAAAAACGTGACTTTATTGACAACGACGATGAACGTCATGAAATCTAATGACGTCAAACAAGCTTTAACGAATCAACAACGCCGTGCAACGTCACGTGGAGGCTAATGTAATGTACTGGGACATGAACGCAATACGTTGGATGGGGTTTCCATTATGCATTCAAGGACAGTGTAAATATATTGTATTTGTAATGCTCTTCTTCTACGCGGTGCAGTCATAAAGTTCTAGGACTTTGCTTATATCTACATAACCATTGGTGAAATCGGTTTGAAAATAGAGAATAGTAGGTTTAAGTGCCGTGAAGGGGAAAAAATATCTGGCAAGGCTCAGGAAACGGGATGGGCGAGGTTCTGCCGAGCACATCCCGTTTCTGTGCCGCGCCAGATATGTGTGTCCCATTCACGGCACTAACCTACTATTCTATTTATCTCGTCAACACCTAAAAATGGCTTTAAAATGCAAAGATAGTAGTGACTGCATTTCACGGTACATACGCACTGTGTTAACTTAGAAAGCGGGTTCATTTTTCCAAACAGTAACGTATCGGTTCCATGAAGTAAATCACAATGTTTCGTAAAGTAGTCATCTACGTCAGCATGGAGCAGTTTGACGTGGTC
The DNA here is from genome assembly GCA_029237695.1 of Conchocele bisecta. Taxonomy (NCBI): domain Eukaryota; kingdom Metazoa; phylum Mollusca; class Bivalvia; order Lucinida; family Thyasiridae; genus Conchocele; species Conchocele bisecta. The sequence goes on along the minus strand of CM055279.1, from coordinate 59,598,321 downwards.
TAACGTTACGTAATGCTTTACTTGCATCGTTTATTATTGTTTTCGAAACGCTGTCCGCAAGCCAAATAAACATATTCATCGCCCATGCGCCGTTTAGTTAAGTAAGCGACTTACATAGTTGCAGCACGTAGCACAAGGTTGATTACATATCGTTCTCGTATAGTATAACGTCATTCAACACTTGATGCTGTCTGTCATGGATTAAAAACCCGTACATATTCCTGCATACATGTATAATAGACAATAGACATGCACAATATTTTGCCACGGTATCAGACTACACAAATGTGAGTTGAAGTCACTATGCAGCCAAACACAGAAATAACCGCGGAACGTTGCTCCATCCATTGCCGCGACGTCACAATTTTCTACTTCATACTACGTTTGTTTTCAAACGAATAACACAGTCGAAACTATGCCATTACATAGTTCCGACATTTCTTTTGTGGAAAGAGCAATAAAGTTAGATTCCTGCATCATATACTCCTCACAATTATGAAAATCGAAGCACAGGTATTTCATGAAATGTTGGATTTTTCAACTGCTCCTTAGTGACGATAATTCATTGCTATAGTTACGCATTACGGATTGTCAAAGTATGCTCTTATATGCCAATCAATACAATTTTACCAAAAGTAAGTGTCATATAAAGATGACCAATGCGGCAGGTATGTTAAACTATTTATCAAGAAAGTCCGAGAACTTTATGACTGCACCTCGTAGTTCTCTGAAGGAAATGACGATAATATTTGTAGTGGTTCCCTGAACTAGTTTAATACGTATGCATATTAGTAAGTGTACTAAGTACATGCATTGTAATATGTAAGCTCGTCATATTTGTCTAACATGACATACATTATCAGTTTGTAAGACGTTTGTAAGTTTATAATTTATCCCGTCAACACAGTGCGTATGTGCCGTGAAACACGTTGCCGTGAAACATTTTTGATATCCTGTCAATACGACCTAATCACTGCGTATGAATATGTGCGGTGGCTGGGATTATTTTTTTTTGCATTTTAAAGCCATTAGTAGGTGTTGACGGGATAAATAGAATAGTAGGTTAGTGCCGTGAATGGGAAACATATATGGCGCGGCTCTGAAACGGGATGTGTTCGGCAGAGCCTCGCCCATCCCGTTTCCTAAGCCTTGCCAGATATGTTTTCCCATTCACGGCACTAACCTACTATTCTCTATATTCACCTTCAGCAAACTATATTTATTTCAACAATACCTTTTGATTGACGTCGCAATGTCTCTTGACGAGTTGCTGTAGGGAACTGTTCGCCCCGTTTAGTGCTGCATGGTGAAGAGCATTCATGCTATTCTGATTCACAATGGTAATGTTTGCCCCTGCGTCTAGGAGAATTATCGCCACATCTTCACGTTTCCTGTAAGCACACATTGAGCAGGTGAGTATTTAAACAATAATTCCAGCACAAAATTATTTACCATTCCCTAACAGTTGATTGGCCCGTAGCAAGTCTCTGTCCACAATTGATATCCCAGTAAACTCGAACGCCGAACTACTTTTCGTAAGCGTGAGGCGCAGCTAAAATAATTCTGAAGAAGACGTAAAATAAACACATTTTCTTGATGAATTTATTTCAAATGCTGGAATTATAAGGAATGAATGGCCTTTTTGTTGAATTTATCAAGGATATAAACTTGGAAAAGTCGCGGGAATACTGGACGAGGCCTTCCGGCCATCGTCCAGTATTCCCGCGACTTTTCCAAGTTCATACCCTGATAAATTCCACAAAAAGGCCATTCATTCCTATAGTAAATACGGTACAATTGCTTGTAAGGCGTACTGTTTTGGAAATATCCTTACATTACACATTTTTGATATCCAGTCAATACTATTTTTGCATTTTACAGCCATTTGTAGGTGTTGACGGGATAAATAGAATAGTAGGTTAGTGCCGTGAATGGGAAAAAATATCTGGCGCGGCACGGAAACGGGATGTGCACGGCAGAGCCTCGCCCATCCCGTTTCTTGAGCCTTGCAAGATATTTTTTCCCATTCACGGCACTAACCTAATATTCTCTATATCCGTTATACAATTGTCTATCCCTTGAAGAAAACCCGGCGTTCGTGGCGTTGCCTCGCTTCTTGTTCAATAAACCAAATGTTTTTCTGAATCCGAAAGGTATTGCACGTGATTTACTTAGTTTTATGTTGCATGCAATGCATTATGCTACGGAGCCCCGCAAGGGACATGGATTTTTTTGTTATTAATTCGTTCCCTCAATTTAACAATTCGTTTCCTCGAATTAACAATTCGTTCCCACGATATAACAATTCATTCCCTCGAATTAACAATTCGTTCCCACGAAATGACAATTCGTTCCCTATTTCACAATTAGTTCCCTCGAATTAACAATTCGTTCCCACGATATCACAATTCATTCCCACGAATTAACAATTCGTTCCCGCGATTGTCCGGCTTAGAGAGGTTTCACTGTAAATCAGACATTTCATCATTGTGAACCATAGTTGTGTGTTATGCGATCACGAACAGACATTATCTCCTGAGATAAATGACTAAGCAAATGACATCCATCACATGTGTTTTCCTGGGCCAGGTTGCTGAAAGCTTCTGTTAGCTTAACAGACTGTAAAATCCTTAGCATTGCTAATGATTTAACAGTCTGGTTAAGCTAACAGAGGTTTTGAGCAACCGCGCCCAATTGTCCTGTTTAGAGCGGTTCCTCTGTATTTAACTTACTTCATTAAAGCTGCCATCAGTGCCGTGTTTCCCTTGTCATCAGTAACGTCCATATCTGCGCTGCCCTGCATGAGAACCCGCACAACGTCCACGTGACCTTCGTGGCTGGCAATTATCAGCGCAGTGAGTCCTTGAACTTTCACATTAACCTATTAATTGATTAACGGAAATTGATTACGTATGTGACGTCAATTACCTATATTATGGTGAACACAAAATATGTGACGGCTGGTTCCGTCAGATCATGGTCTTTGCTTGAACCTGTATTACTCTGTGTATATTATATTCTTCTACTAGATTCATATTTATAATGTCTTTATTTCCCAAACCTATAATATGAGGTGGAATGGGGGTGGGGAGGGGATGGGGAAGGGGTTAAAACAAAGAAAGGAAAAAAAAACGCACAAAAGCAGAGATTTAATATAGCACCCGCAACAAGCTCAGCTGAAGATGAAATCTTATTTTGGTATTTTTTTTACATAAATTAAACTTTTGAAATGATAAAGTCTTCCCAAATGTTTGTAAAGTGTTCAAGTTTGTTGGCCATTATTGCTGCCTCCCTGGATGTTTCATACAATAGTTGAATTCGATGCTTCAGTACGCTGAGACTTGGAACTACTTTTGAACACCGGCAATAATAGAGATAGTATTTAGTTTCTAATAGTATTAATTGTTTGAAGATACTTATTGTTTTTTCGTAAATCCCAAAGATGAATGATTTTTCGTTACTTGTAATAGTTATATTTTTGGTCGCTAAACCATTCTTGAAGTTCCCTAAATATGTTTTTTGTAACCTTACAATCCCAAAACAAATGTTTTATTGTTTCCGAAAACTTCTTACAGAATGTACATAATGGACTACTGACAATTTTAATCTTATTTAGGAAATCATTTGTGGCCAGAATATTGTGGTTTATTCGGTACTGGAACCATTTTCGAGTTGTGTCTTTTGTTATGATATGCGTTAATATTATAGGTGGAGTTCCATTTAATTTTACCAGCTGGAGTTTCAGAATTGGAGTTTAATGCGAGGTACATGTCTTTTGTCCCGGTTTAGTTTTGTAGGTATACTTTTAAACAATTAATTCCCACGATATAACAATTCGTTCCCTCGAATTAACAATTCGTTCCCTCGAATTAACAACCCGTTCCCTCAATTTAACAATTCGTTCCCCTCAAATTAACAATTCGTTCCCTCGAATTAACAATTCGTTCCCACGGGAACGAATTGTTAATTCGTGGGAACGAATTGTTAAATTGAGGGAACGAATTGTTAAATAGAGGGGACGTATTTTTATTTCGTAGGAACGAATTAATAAAATAAGAATTCTACGTCCCCTGTGGGGCTCCCTCCTTAGATACATACTAAACTAGATTGCTTTTGTATCATGGCTTTAACAATGCTACTCTGATTGTTAGCTGCCGCGGACACAAATTCCTTCGGGCCGACAGTGGCCTGTGCCCGTGTCGCGCCCAGGAGGAAGAGCTGCGCCATCAGTCGTTTTAGCGGTTCGCTATCGTCGTCCTTGTCTTCGTTGTCGCCGGCTTGGGATCCACCTACATATATAATGGAATCATTCAAACATCGACTTACTTTTATAATGTAACAACTCCAACTCAAAATCATTTACATAATTACGATCAACCGGTATGAGACCGAATGTGGCCATTAGCAGCTTGTTACAAGCTGCGAATGGCCACATTCGGTCTCGTACCGAGCAATCATTCATTAATAAACTCCAGAACAGTTAATTAGAGTGCATCGAATCGACTTTTCAAAAGGGAACATGATAATATTGCCAAGAGTGTATATATGCTGCGTTCACATTCCATTTGATTGGAGTGACGTTCTGTTTTCCACCATATTGGTATTTTGATGTTATGCATTTGGTTTAGATGTGAAACACTATAACTGAAAGCAAGTGAGGATACTTTTTTTCGAATCTGGAAAACTTATACATATATAAATATAAGCTTCGACAATGTCCAGGTACTTTGTGTTACAGCCGCATCGATTTCAAAAGTTCAGTGTGACCGTTGTCAACTGGTCTGGTGACGTAATGGCGCGTTCTAGTAACGTCATGAGACACATGCATTACGTAGGTGTTGGCTTTGCCCCGTAATGAGCATTGTCTACAGCCATGGTCAAACAGCACACGCTGTTCGTTTGAACACGGCTGTGAGCGGTTTCGAACAACGACAGTCATGTAACAATGTGTCCAACAACGACAGTCATGTAACAATGTGTCCAACAACGACAGTCATGTAACAATACGACTGCTCGAGCAGTTGTCCGGTCATAACTTTCAAAAAATCAAAACAATCCGGACTGAAGACTTTCCAGTCATAATTAAGTATACATGTAGTTTACTTTGAAAAGTAGATCTATATACACGGATACTGTTTCAATAACGTGTCGTTTACGAACCACCACTTGTTTGGGATCGTCTGTCCTTCTCAATAGTGTCCACCTTCGTGTTCCCTGGTACCGGTTGACAACACGCTGCATTGTAAACAAAGGCGGTACCGCCGAAAGCCACAGCTACATCGCCGTCCGAGTCGATCTTCACCACCTTCCCCACCTTTCCCAACGTCTGAAGGAAACCCGTGTTATAATCAATACTATACCAGATGGCCGCGGTCCGCATGTCGTAAAACGTACATCAAATTAATGCAATTTCATTAATCTAACAAGCAGTAGACGTAGTAATTTGCTACAACAATACAAATAATACATGTACCAGATTACTACTTCAATCCAACTTTCAGTCAGCGTATGCCATTCTGTCTCGGTTTATTCCCTCGCCTGCTATATATGACATACGTACTGTTATAAGAACTTACTAACGTGAATTTTAATGCATCGAAAATAGAAACGGCGCATCAGTTGAAATCACAGCATATACAATATGAAAACCTACAGCATATATAACCTCCGTTTTACCAGTCTGTGTTTATTGACATATTTATATAATCCTACGTTTTGTAAACAATGGTGGCTGGGAATCCAATGTTTTCACAAATCATTTTCGGCAAATTTTCAGTTGTCTATTCTGCCATCTTGAATTGTACAACTCAAAGCGGAAAAATAGAATCAACCAACGACTGACGACAATGACTTCATGGTGGCCAGACAACAAATTCTCATAACTATTCGGTGCCCCACCCACTCAATATACATGAATCCAGAAGAATCTAGTGATCAACTCAAATGCTCAAATACAAACTCAATATGCGCAGTACCATATTGCAGTGTTAAAATTACAATGTGCACATACATGAATATGCATGATACACTGTATTGCAGACGGGTAATCACCTGAATGAGGCGTAAAGTATGTCAAGCATTTTCATTTCTGGGTACCGTTTCACTAAACTTCGTACGACTGAAATGTTCGTAAGTGCGAATTTGGAATAGTCTGGAAATTTCAATCGATGGTGTTACATTTATTAAGCATAGGCTGCATATGCAGCATATGCTGAATAAATCTAAATCTAATATGTGTTTACAAGAAAACATTGTTAATGTGAAATTTACAGACTATAATAAGTTTGCACTTACGAACCTTTTAATTCGTAAGAACTTTAATGAAACGACCCCCTGATTCTGTTTACACTTGCTGACAATTTCGTTGGCGTTTTAAAATTCATACGAACCCAATAGTGCGGCAGAAATGTTGGCATGCTTTTTAAAATGAATAAAAGCAATCAACTGTTGAAACTACACATAGAAAGTAATACAATTGATAAACTAATCGTTGAGTTGAGTACATGTATATGTGTGTAGAGAAAGTCCCATTAACCCTTTCAACACCAAGTAACTTAATAGGATGTTCCATGCCAATGTTTCACGCTATTTCATTAATTTTGTTCTTTCAAATTATCCCATTCTTCTAAAAGGGTAATCTGTACGACGTTTAAAATTATTAACAAACAGTGGAGATCCTGATGAGACGGCTCGTTACGAGCCGGCTCATCTGGATCTGCACTGTTTGCAAACATTGTCTCTATAGAGGTCTGTGGTGTTGAAAGTGTTAATCTCAATTTGAAATGGGAATATTCTTCAGCGGAGTTACATTTCTTCAACTACATTTGGTGTGAGGCGGTTATAGATGACGACAACAACCAGCTAATGTATTGACTAACATCACTGCTCGTGATAGGCTCCGACGTTTCGGAAAGCAGGGAGCACACTATAATGCGTTGGAATGGGGATAACCATGCTTTGGTTTTCGATTTGGAGCGGTATGTGTGAGGTTTGATGGCACGAGAATTAGTTTCACAGAACATAAAACCTCCCACATACCGCTCCAAATCGGAAAACAAAGCATGGTCATTATTCCTAATTGACATCTAAATTGGACTTATGGAATTTGTGACCAATGTAGCCCCTGATCAAATAGCACACTCATGTAGCCTGATAACGAACTATATTGCTTGTGAGAAGCAGGACGGGTGTTTCATTGACGGAATGGCGGACAGTGCAGATGTAGACTGCGCGAATGTGCAGTCTGAATAGAATCGACACTGGTCGCAAAACCCATAAGCCGCATTTCTCCAGTCACAGCCACATATGCTGACAATTTAGTTATACCATACCGGAGCCATATCGGAAACCCAACCGCCGTGTTGTCTTTGCATAGCCTGCACCTTGTCTTGGTTGTCAAGGATACGAACCGTGTCCCCAACTGTTACAACTGGTACCTGTGTGAGGACAGAAGCATGATTGGAATATGGAACATGTGGAACGCAATAGCTGTCTTACGTAGGCTTACACCATTAGGTTATGCGGTTCCGTTATTACGTCATGGGGTTTCATCATTACGTCATGTGGTTTCGTCATTACGTCATTACGTCATGTATTTCCGCCATTACGCCATGTGGTTTCATCATTACGTCATGTTGTTTCGTTATTACATCATGTGGTTCCTTCATTACGTCATGCGGTTTCATCATTACGTCACCTGGTTCCATAACTACGTCATGCGGTTTCATCATTATATCGTGTGGTTTCGTCATTACGTCATGTGGTTCCGTCATTACGACATGTGGTTTCACCATTACTTCATGTGGTTTCGTTATTAAGTCATGTGGTTCCGTCATTATGTCATGCGGTTTCATCATTACGTCCTGTGGTTCCGTTATAGCGTCATGTGGTTTCATCATTACGTTATACGGATCCGTCATTACGTCATGTGGTTTCATCATTACGTCATATGGTTTCATCATATCGTCATGCGGTTTCATCATTGCGTCATTTGGTTTCATCATATCGCCATGCGGTTTCATCGAACAATGACTTTATCAATAGCACTGTAAAAAGGGATTTACGGGGGTGTATGAATAAGTAGTGTCACTCGACTATTATCTTTCTAACTCATCCAACTAGAATACAATTTGGCACTTGAATTCATTAACTTTATTCGCATTTACGAAAAGCTCATGGCGTCGCTACAGTACATTACGTCATAATGACGTCATCGTTTATGACGTCATGTCTGGCACCGCGGTCATAATCATTAACGAAAAACAAATGCGGTGTATTTAAATAGAATGAATAAGAAAGGACACAACCGCAGAAATACGCCATATGCGGCAGCGCGTCTATAGGAACATATGGGAATTGCTGATTTTAATTACAGACGCATATACTGTTTAACAAATAAATTATACAAGTAAATGACATAGCTGGGCAACTGAAATGGGAATAGATTAGTCATGCATACAACATATCATATAATAACATATCATATTATTATACACTTTTAACACAAAGTGTTTGAAAATGAGAACAATTTCCGCAAGGTGGGCAGTTACGGATCCAGGATTCAGGGGGGCCCAGTCGAAATTATTTGAACGACTAATTTTCAGTACATAATGCACATGTGATAATGCACATTGTGAACAGGTTTTCTATATTATCTAGACCTTAATTAGTTGCAAACGGTAACTCTTGCAATCTACTCCCGTACCGTCCGTAGGCTATGGACGGTACGGGGGTAGATTGCAAGAGTTACCGTTCGCAACTAGACCTTTATCTGATAATATCACCGTTATTTGACTGTGCTTGCTATGTTTGTTAACAGAATCAGACTGCTTCTCATTTGCGAACACAAATGTGGAATCCTGAAAGGGGGCGGGCCTGAACACGCCCCTGAATCCGCCAATGGTGGGTGCTTCACAATCTTCGTTCAGAGGAAAAAGAGTGACATTTTTAAATCGTCAAGAAATGGTCAAAACTACATCGTAATGAAGAAAACACCTCCATGCCCTCTATCAAACGGAATTAACAAGCCAGTCTAAGGAATGCGACGATTTGAAGACTCACTGACACGTACAATTCTGGCAGAAACAGGAAAAATACAAACTTCTGACACGATTTTCGTACGATTCAGGTTGTGTAATTATAGTGCCTTGGTGTTAAATTCGTAGAGCTATCAACACAGAATATCACAAAACATTTTTTATTCCAATCTTTCCAGTATACGCCCTCCATAAAATACTAAAAGAACTGGACGTGGAACCCATAATTTTAAACAATGACGTGACGTCATTCCTGAGCGTGCGGGATTAAGACGTTCTACCATATTCTGCCCATTCATCAGACAAATACTACACAAACATAGTTATACTCCATTATTTGAAAAATACACTACACAGTATCCGCTATAGTAACTTATATCACATTCAGTCACACGTGACCGCAAGCGTCGAATGTATCAACGCCGGTTGCTTAGCAACGATTATTGCGGCACGGCGACAATGTGCATATTCTGTCATAGACCCCACGAAAGACTACCCTGACGGAATATAGAACGACAAATGTAGTTTTAGACATACGTTTAATTGAAAGTTATGTATCATGTGACACTACTTATTGACCCACCCTCGTATACTGTCATTCTACAAACGTCTAGGTGGCTGTGACTGGAGAAATATGCCAATGTAGACCAATGTAGATCATGATCAGTATAATGTACACCCCTATAGTCAGTGCAGGGTCCATTAATAAAACAGCTAAGATCGTTATCAGGCTACAGGTGAGTGTTATTTGATCAGGAGCTATTCTGGTCGCAAATTCCGTAAACCAAATGTCTCCTGTCACAGACACAAATCACCATTGCACACTATGTCTGCCATATGTACCATCATTATCACACATTCTTTAAATATGTTTAATCAGAAATCGCACGAATGCTTTCAAATGGGTACAAACTCGCATGGCTTGTCCAGGGGCGGATCTAGAGGGGTGGTTCCGTGGTTGCAACTTCCCCCCCACCCCCCGTTCAGCCAAGGAGTTTACATAGATCACAATTTACCACCAGTTGGAGTCTGAATTTAAATGCCATAAAACAGAAGAAAGTGCATTTCGAAGAGCTCGAAAATAGGACAACCCAATAGTTGCGAACGGTAACTTGCAATTACTCCCGTACCATAGAAGCATGGTAGATTCATCATGTAATGATTTAACGATCAGGATCGGCACTGTTCGACATTCCATTAATTTAATGGAATGTCGAACAGTGCCGATCCTGATCAGACTGTGCGGATGCACAGGCTGATCTGGATATACACTGGTCGCAAAACCGATAAGCCCTAATTCTCCATTCACAGCTACACAGTTGAGCACACACTAATAGCCTTCAAAGTACACTGGTGGGTGGCAGGTGGGAGCATACGACCGGTAATTTAACGATCGGGGTTCATCCGTCCCGAACTGAGACCTGTAGCCGATTTCACCAAAGTATACTTTTTTGGGAGTACATGTAATCATTTATTTTTCCTGAAATGCATTATTTCATATAGAACTAACGACTGCATATATTTGATGATTAAAAGTATGCAGAATTAGTATACTGAATTTATTACATTATCACAGCAAAAATGGCTGTGATAATGTAATAAATTCAGTATAATAAAAATTATTAAATTTATCCTAAAATTGAAAATTTCTCCCTCAAAGTATACTTTGCTAGAAAAATATACTTTGCAATGTTGGTGAAATAGGCTCCTGGTTTGGCCCTCATGTACGCATTTAGCATTCTTGTATGTGAGTGTTTAACATGGTATAACCCTTGTATGAGTAATACGATTATTCATAATCGTATTAACTTTTAGAGGAAGGGGCCAAGTGACTTTGGTTATGGACCTGAAACCATGTCAGTTTATTATAATTTCAGGGCGGAATATATATTTATTTCGATGTAAATATTCCGTTCTCATTTTGTGATTTTCTCTTCAATACAGTAGGTTACATGCGGGGTCGCACCCGTTGACCCGGCTTTAAATGACCTTAGCTGTTGATAGGCCGTTAAACACCAATACATAAATCAATCAATCAAGCAAAGTACACTGGACGGCAGGAAGTGTACTGAAATATCATAATGTATATACTAGTATGCTAGGTCAAAAACCCAGCAAGATATATAATTGGGCCGCGCTCTGTGAAAACCGGCCTTAATGACAAAATTTTCAATTTGCATTTTTTACATTTTCTGATGCGGACACCTTTCAAAAACAATATTCTGAAAAGAAAATGCAATTATGTTTAATAGTTTTTGTTTTATGTCACTTTTTGTAGCACAATGTGAATCACGCACGAAAAAAAAACGTAACGTCATCGAGAAAATGAGGTTATTGAAACGGCGGCGTTTGTACAATGCAACTCAACAGCCTACAGTAGAAATGAGTGTTCATAGAATCATTGACGGTCATTGCTGTAAACTGTATTTGCTGATAAGTTGCACTAACTGTATCTACAAGTGTTAGTGTGTATACTATCAAACATTCATCAGAATAAAACTATGGTACATGTATGTACATGTAGTGAACAAAACAAACGCACAACTATTGATTTTAAATCTATACATGTAATTAGCCGACCTGTGGCTTCGAAATTTGCCACCATCGCCATAATAGATTCATATACGTGTGTCGTCAGAAAGATACAATGTAATGATTTAAGAATTGGCGTCATTTACAGTTAATTGTGACGTCATTTATTGATTTAGGCAATACGTCACAAAAGACCAAAAAACAAAACGGCTTTCCTGGAGTTGGAAATTGTAAATTATATGCACATCGTATCGGTGATTGAAACAAATGCATTTTATTTCTGTAGAAATGAATGACCAGAATTTGGATAGGTCTATGGCTGCACATATCAATGACTTCAGCGCCCGATGGGGTCTAGAGGGTAATCGGACGCCCCCGGGCATTTTTAAACAAACTAAAAATCGACTGTTCATTCCCCGACTCTCGGAATTAAATGTACATCTCAGAAAGCGGCACTGTGTAGCCAATATGACTGGCGGACGGGCTAATGTACATGTACCCCGTACTAGCAGGTAGCAGGTCTATGGGAAAATGTTGAGCTGACCCACACTCCCTCGACTGGCACCACCGCCACTGACGGGAAAATGTGGAGATGTAACATACATGGTTGTATAATTGTTACATGTCCCGATAAAAATACCGGCAGTATATTCTTTCGTCGGGAATAATTAATTTGAAAATGAAATGTGCAATTTAGTTTTGTTGTGTTTCAGAAAAAGTACATTCAGCGCATTTGTAAGCAAAGAAACAGCCATGCCAAAAACAAGGGCGGTTCATGTAGGGGAAATCCCGGCGCCCCCCCCCCCCCCCCCCACCCCTAAATTCGGCGAGTAAAGATATTTTTGCTCTAAAATGCGCCATAACGCAGCAAAATGGGGTGTAAATATTAAACATATTCCGGAGGGCATACCGCCGGACCCACCTAGCAGTCTCCCCAATATAGGAATGAATGGCCTTTTTGTGGAATTTATCGGGGTATAAACTTGGAAAAGTCGCGGGAATACTGGACGAAGGCCGGAAGGCCTCGTCCATTATTCCCACGACTTTTCCAAGTTTATATCCCCGATAAATTTCACAAAAAGGCCATTCATTCCTTATAATTCCAGCATTTGAAATAAATTCATCAAGAAAATGTGTTTATTTTCCGTTTTCTCAAGAATTATTTTAACTGCGCCTGCCGGTTACAGAAAGTAGTTCGGCATGGAGTTTACTGGAATATAAATTCTGGACAGAGACTTGCTACGGACCAATCAAATGTTAGGGAATTGTGTAAATATTTTTGTGCTGGAATTATCTCCTCTTGATCGACAAACAAACGGTGCTAGTTCGAAAGTATAGTAAACTATTTCAATTAGGAAGTCCCGCCTCCCCCCCCCCCCCCACACCCTAACCTGAAATCCTCGATCCGTCCCTGAAAAGCACCGTGGCGTACGTACATGTATTTTGCATAACTGCACACTATAACACAGTCAGTGATTTACACACTAAATTTGTCCCGATCTCAACATTGATTTTGTTGAAATGACCTCCACACCCTGCGACTATTGTTCGAGGCGGCTCATTTGAATGTAGACGCGTTTAAGGTGTGCATGTGCTTTTGTATTATATTATTTACACGCCTCCGACTAGAACGGCCCTTTGATAACAAATCACGCAGACGTACAGTATTTAGTACAATGTAGTACAATGTAAGACAATTAACAAAAATCTGGCAAAGTCGGACTTCTTAAATGTGCAAATATTGGAGACATGTGCATCTATGCCGTCTGATCAGTGTCTGCAATGATTGCAAATATACTAGTAAAATTAATATACATTCATATAACCATATTTACAAGTGGTCATTTTAAATAATATTTACATTGTTATCAAACGACAATCATACGGCTGATTCAATGCGATATTTTTGAAAGTCGCTAATATTATGTGACACCGAACACGTAAGTGGTGGAAGATACAAATAGAAATCAGTAGGCTACGTCCTTGTGTGGCTACAATTATTTATTACAATAATCTGATATAACCATGATTATTGTGTCACAGTAAATATGCATGTGACACAATACCAACACACTAAATACTAAAACATGTTTGGCCCAGTGTCACCATGATGCGATATGCCAGGAGCGGCGTATATGTTGGCACTACCATAATTATACATCTGTGATACGCTTATTTTTCTGAAAGTTTCCAAATCGTATTTTTATGTTGACTTTTGAAACAGTTGACAGGCGAAACAGTAAATTAAACGAATTAAGCCCTGTGCCCAGTTCTATTTGTTACCTAATACTGATTCCGTGATGGTGTTATCTAAAAACTACTGGTTGTATGGTTATTTAGTTTCAAATGTCGTCCATATATGAAACAAAATTCGACAAAATCACTACGTGTTTCCTGAAAGGAAACCGAAAAAACAGACAACTGTCTGAACCACTATGGAGACAACTGTCTGAACCACTATGGAACAACTGTAAAATTATGCTAAGCGTATCCAGCATTAAAATGTTTCTGAGCCACAAATAGTAAAACGTTCAGTACGGTTATATATAGGACAACGTCAACTTATTGCAATGACGCAACTATTCCAAGTGTCAAAATCCGACGTGACGCTGGTTTCAAGCGTAACTTTGCGACGTCATTTTCAGGCTTTCATGACGTTGTCATTAAGGCCGGTTTTCACAGAGCCCGGCCCAATTATTTAAAAGACTCTTCCGAAACAACTGACAGAGTAGCATAATTCACGTGCATGTACAATGTAGTGAGTGAGTGAGTGAATAGGGTTTAACGTCCGCTTTTCTGACATAGAGGTACAAGCCTCAGGGAGTCTACACGCAGACGGGTCAACGGGGTCATGTCCCGTATCCACCTGTCTGGAGGGGGGTAAATCCCAACTTCAGAACTCAATATTTACAATCAAAATATATATTCAGTCCTGAAATTAGAACAACCTGATCTGGTGCCAGGCCCTCGCCACACCAGCATCATTTATCCCATCCCCTAAAAGTAATAGGATTAGCGCTAATCTTACTTTTATATATGGGTCATAGCCCGACTCAACTCTCACATACAAGAAAGCCAAAAATGTACATGAGGGCCAAATCCGGTATAGTGGGTTCCGGAAAGTATGAACTCAATCGTTAAGCCAGTTTAGTCGCCTTTTACGACAAGCAATGGCTACTGCAGCACTATTCTCAGGATCAGTTGATCCCGCCCCGGTGCCTGCACGGGGCCATGTACAATGTAGTACCTTTCTCGCGGAACTGGAGTTGAGTCTCCATTCCTTGTCATCGAACGTCACAACGACGTCACCATTATCCTCCACTTTCTTTACGACGCCATGTTGTCCAATGACCTGAAATTGAGAATACATGACTTTTGTTGTATGTACGTGTATTACCAACGTGGTACTTCATTTAAGGAATAAAACCATCAAACTTTAAACAGACCAAAAGTTGTTCATACTACAGTAAACGCAACTGCCCATAGTTGTATTACTTATATTTACGCTGCATTTTCGGGTAGTTTCAAAGATGTAAATAAACATATGCGGCGTAAAAAATAGGATTGTTTGTGTCGCAATTCATGGAACAGCGACGTTGTCGGTCAATAGCGTGACGTTATTGACAACGACGATGAACGTCATGTAATCTAATGACGAATCAACAAAATCGCGCGACGTCACGTGTGGCTAATGTAATGAACTGGGATATAAACGCAATACATTGAATAGGCGTTTCCATTATGAATTTAAGGACAGTGTAAATATTATGATTTGTTTTTATATGTTGTGACTGGTAAAATAATTATGGTACATGTGGCAGACATAGTGTGCAATGTGGTGATTTGTGTCTGTGACAGGAGACATTTGGTTTACGGAATTTGCGACCAGTATAGCTCCTGATCAAATAACACACACCTGTAGCCTGAACACTCTGTAATTGTCGCGGGGCTTTCGTTGCAATTTAGTTTTATGTTTATGTTTTTCGCTTAAATGTTCCATTGCTTTTGTTTTAGGACCGAACACAGTGTGACCGACCGAGTGCATGTTTGTTCCGCATTTACGGCTCCTCGACGACAGTTGTGCGCGTGTCACGTGGTTAGCATAAAATGATGCGTTAGTTTCTTCTCTACATTACGGAGTCCCGCAGGTGACATGGATTTTTTTTATTAATTCGTTCCAAAGAAATAAGAATCCGTTTCACGATATAGTAATTCGTTCCTTCGAATTAACAATTCGTTCCCACGAAATGACAATTCATTCTCTCAATTTAACAATTTGTTCCCTCGAATTAACAATTCGTTCCCACGATATAACAATCCGTTCCCACGAATTAACAATTCGTTCCCGTGGGAACGAATTGTTATTTCGTGGGAACGAAATGTTAAATTAAGGGAATCACTCTGGGATTTAACATGGGGAAATTGTTATTTCGCAATAAAATCAATATTGGACCACATTTCACGAAATAAAAAGTAGGCTCATTCTTATATTTTGCTATAATTTAATATTATCGAAAGAAAAATCGTTTTTGCATTGTTTATAATGCCGTAAAATTTGGGTATATTTCGTGAAACAGACAGTAACGTGAAATCAAAATCGAGATGCCCAAATCCGGTATCCCTACATAATCGTTTAATGCTAGTATATAAATATGTGAATGTGAATGTCGGAATTGTCAATGGGCTTATTGGATGTGTGACCAGTGTAGCTCCTGATCAAATAGCACACTCCTGTATCCTGACGCTGATCTATCATAATATTGCTTGTTGTAAACATGACGTGTATTTTAGTGCTTGAATGGCGAACAGAGCAGATCGTGTTCAGACTCTGCGGATGCTGGTCTGGATTAACACTAGCTACACTTATTCACCTCCGATATGTTTTCTACGGCTACAATTTTACCCATTCAAAAATGTGAGCAACCGAAGTAAATACCCAAACCTGTTACATGTATGTCAACATTTAGTAAACTGTACATTTTATACAACTAAACAAATAATCTTTTCTCTTATTGTTGTTCAACATTCAACATAACAAATTTGTAAGATGCACATGTAAATCTCAGATAAACACCTTGACACGGTAAAATAACCAATTTATGCATGTGGTACATGTGTGTTCTTTATTAATACTTTATAGATACAGCTTTGGCAGTTTTATGTCGCTAACATATCAAACACGCCGGATAATCGGTTGCAAAATCACTCTTCCATATGTCACAT
This sequence comes from Conchocele bisecta, assembly GCA_029237695.1. Classification (NCBI taxonomy): domain Eukaryota; kingdom Metazoa; phylum Mollusca; class Bivalvia; order Lucinida; family Thyasiridae; genus Conchocele; species Conchocele bisecta. The sequence continues at coordinate 59,581,531 of CM055279.1, read as the reverse complement.
TAAAGATATGGGGTTAAATTGCTACATTTCTCGAGTCACAGTGAAGTATAATCGTACCTCCACCATCCTCACACTCCATCCACCGTGTCCCTTCTGTGTCTCCTTCAGTGCCACCTCTGGTAGTTGTATACACACTTTGTCCCCCTTCTTGAATGTCTCACAGTCAACACTTACAATGCCTGTTTGACGCTGTGTCACCTTTGGAATGTTCGATGTATCTGTTAAAGAAAACGAAATCTAAAGAAAACAGGGGGAATGACAGACTATCCGCTTGCGTTTACGCACACAATGTGTCACGTATACATATGTGGCTGTGACTGGAGAAATTGGGCTTATTGATGTTTCCACCTGTGTAGATCCCGATCAGCCTGTGCATCCGCAGTCTGATCGCGATCTGCACTGTTCGCAATTTTCCGCAATGGCGCACCCGTTATTCTTCTAAGAAGCATATATAATACCATCACGCTCCAGGACCTACTCTGTCACAAATGTCATAAGTCCCATTTCTCCAGTCACAGCCACATACATGTATGTGTTGCGTGTTGCATTCATTAGAGGCGTTACATTCCTGTGAGAATGTTTGCAGTAATAGCTGTGTAACAGTAAGAGAAACACACAGTGGTATGGATATACACAAATAATTCCAGCACAAAAATATTTACACAATTCCCTAACATTTGATTGGTCCGTAGCAAGTCTCTGTCCAACATTTATATCCCAGTAAACTCCCACGCCGAACTACTTTCCGTAACCGTCAGGCGCAGTTAAAATAATCCTTAAGAAAACGGAAAATAAACACATTTTCTTGATGAATTTATTTCAAATGCTGGAATTATAAGGAATGAATGGCCTTTTTGTTGAATTTATCGGGGATATCAACTTGGAAAAGTCGCGGGAATACTGGACGAGGCCTTCCGGCCTTCGTCCAGTATTCCCGCGACTTTTCCAAGTTTATACCCAGATAAATTCCACAAAAAGGCCATTCATTCCTATATTATTACCTTACAGTGACAAGTATGGATGCGCCCTGGTGCCAATGCTAAAATATATTTATCTCATAATTAGTCCTAATTATGAGATACTAAATCCTAACTAGGACTTATTATCTCCTAATTAGGACTTATTATCTCCTAATTAGGAATTAATATCTTCTAATTAACAGTTAGTATCTCCTAATTAGGAGATCAAACATTATTTAGCATTGACAAAGATAGTAAGTCCTAATTAGGAGACACAAATATGTTAGCATTGCCACCAGGACACTTACATAGCCATGTGTCTGAGCAGTTATCCCAGTATATCGTCACTCGTGTCTCCTTGCCTAATATGCGAGTAAATACGGCTTGCATGTAGCAATACTTACAATAATCAAAGTACTGAAAGTACTGAGCATAGGGTACTACAAGATTAAACTAGATTAATTGATTGATTGTTGGTGTTGCAGTTTCATTAACTGCGCTAGAAACGACAATTGCCATCTGCTGTTTTAAATATTTTTATATTTTCTCCTCAAAAACATACTGAGACGATTCTACTGCGCTGCCAAAACAGGTTGTTTAAAGAGAAAACAATTAAAATATACAAAATGAGCAGACGGCAATTTTCTTTTTCAGCGCTTTAAGAGTTAAGGGGTAAGCTATTGATATGGCACAAGTACAGTATGCACTGCTACAGTATGTACCAAAACATTCAACAACATTACAGATTATGCATAGCAATATCAGAAAGATACGGTAACAAATATACAAGACATCATCAATTCAAGTATAAATACAGATTCCAGATATCTGATCATTATAGATATATTGAAAACTGATGGAAGAGCAATAGTTACAAGAATTCCGCCACGGAAGCGGTGTCGCGCCTGAAAATGCCTTGTCGGTACAAAACAATGTTGTAGCAGGATTTTTGTTAAAGTTTCTGCATTACTTTGACATCGCCATGTTTACTTCTGTTTTGTGAATGAAATAGTTGGCCCCGGATCGAGTATATTAAAACATACAAATGACGTCATTGGGGAAACCGCTGACAAAAGTTTCAATGTATGGAAGCCCAAACTTTGTTTTGTCGTATTTTGAGTACTTGCATTGATATGGGTATTAATCTACGCTGGATGTGTTATACTGTCATTAATTTGTTCCCTGACTGTAATGTATCACTTACTGACGTATTGACCCCCTTCCCTGAACGTAGAATTGACACTCACGTTGGATTGTATTGGCCAGCATAGACAAATGTCAATCAGGCCGAATTCGGGAATGTCACTAAAATCCGCTGTAAATCCATCGATAGAATGAGGATTAACGTCAGTTAGACCCACACGTGCGAGTTTTGTTGCGACACAATCGCGATTATTAAAACAATCTGGGTCAACAGGTAGCTGTAACCGCTCGACGGAGGTCGCTAATTCCTTTAACACGGCTTTGTTGAAGCCCGTCACGTTCACGCCTCTGTTTCTCAGGTACTTCTGGAGGTCAGGTAGTTTGTAGCTGTCAAACGTTTGACTCATTTTCGCACAGGTGAAAGGGCTTAACAATATTCACTTTTCATACTTGCCCGGCCAATTATAATCTACTTGACCAGACAAAAAAGCTACTTGCCCACGACGGAGGTCGCTAATTCCTTTAACACGGCTTTGTTGTAGCCCGTCACGGTCACGCCTCTGTTTCTCAGGTACTTCTGGAGGTCAGGTAGTTTGTAGCTGTCAAACGTTTGACTCATTTTCGCACAGGTGAAAGGGCTTAACAATATTCACTTTTCATACTTGCCCGGCCAATTATAATCTACTTGACCAGTCAAAAAAGCTACTTGCCCAACATTTTAGGAAAATGTAATTATTAATACCTTTAATAAATTAGCTTTTGTACCAACATTAACACTAGACATTATGTTTGTAAAACATGGATATGCCCCTCTGGAATACTGGACTGTAACTGGAGAAACTCTTACAATCTTTTTCATGTAAATGTACAGACGGACGGACATACGGAACCTCAAGAGCAAGGCAATATGTCCCCCTGGCTATCGCATAGGGGCATAATGAACCCAGGCAGTGCAATCAGTAGATGCAATATATGTTTATTAAACAAATATGATAGAATAATTATGTTGTTACCACTCATTTGAACCGTCTCCTTTTGGGCTTGAACATTATTAATTGTTCAATGGGGGGAGACCTTGAAAATGTAATGAAAAGCTGTGGGAAGGGGTGGGGGCTTATACTTGTCTAAGGTGAGTTAACAAAATTTATCCAGCCCCATTCCCACCCCAACCCACTTGGTGATAAATATAATGACCAGTCCCTTAGATTGGTATTGGTATTATAATTGTTCAAAACCTGAAGCATGAGAACATAACAATTTTTTGTACGTAGAACATCTGTTGTTGATATTGTTTAGTGCAAGTAGTTTTTCATAATATTATTTTCAATTAGCTGTTGCGTATGACAGTTAAACTTTGAGTAACACAATTTTGTTGTTATGGTTACTCCAAGATATCACTACGGACTAGCCCATCGAGGGGGGTCTGGAGCGTGGTAAACTGTCCGAGGCGATTCCAATACATAGGTTACCATATTTGAAAACTAAAGTTTGCACATTGAAATATATGTTGAGATTGATGGGAGAAATGCCCAGATATATAGTATGTAGTATAGTTTGCTGGCATGACCTTTTTCACATGCTGTTATCATACATTTGACTTCCATGCGCATGATTATATGTTATCTGATGTTAGTGCACAGTTAATCATTGGACATGTTTCGTTGTAACATATTGCTTCACGTTATATATTCATGTGTGGCACAGTAGCACAGGATCAAGCACAATCGATGTGCCAGTCCAACTCGAGCTGTAACTCTAGTAACCCACAGCACGGCTGGGTCCGAATCGAGTTACTCGAGTTAGGTTCAGAGGTAAAATGCCGTAACTCTAGTTGGAACTTGTTCCATTGGTACTCGTGTTACCCGCGAGTTACATTGAAACACGTCCAATGTGCGTGATTGCTCACGTACTAAGCGGCAGCAGATGGTCCCTATAGTAGTCGGTCCCAGTCGTCGCCTCTTCACAAAGCACGTCCACCTTGCCGTTGTAGCCGAGCCGGTAATGGTTGAGGTTATTGTTCGTCCAACAGACCGTCACTCCATTTCTATCCCCGGTGCTGTCCGACCATTTTTTAATCTGCACCACGGAGCCAGGTTTGCCATTGCCACCTAAAATGAATAAATGATTGAATGTCCAGTATAGCACCTGATCACCGGCTATCTCACCATGCCCAGTATACCACTTGATCAGTCGGCCATTGCACCATGACTAGTATAGAACTTGATCAGTCGGCCATCGCACCATAACTACAGCGATGGCTGACTGATCAGTCGGCCATCGCACCAGGACTAGTTTGGAACTTGATCAGTCAGCCATCGCACCAGGACTAGTTTGGAACTTGATTCGTCGGCCATCGCACCAGGACTAGTTTGGAACTTGATCAGTAGGCCACCGAACCATGACTAGTATATCACCTGATCAGTCGGCCAAGGAACCATGACTAGTAGTCTGCATTTAACTTAACTGTCTGTCCCGTCCCGTCCCGTCCCGCCAGGTTCCGTCCCGGCCGTCCAGACGGACGGCGGAAAAATAAATGAGTACTCCCTCAAAGTATACTTAATGTAGCTAGATAAGTATACTTAGTAATATTGTTGAAATAGGCTATTGGTACATGAGAACTCCAGGAAATGTATGTACAGTGGAACCTCTCTGAACCGGACACCAATACTATATATGTGATCTCAGTGTGATGGGTGTCTTGGTAACGAATGTCAGATAATACTGCATGTTTATGATTTCAACAAAACATCAGTATGTCACAGAATGGTCACATTTACAGTGGAACATCTCTAAACCAGACACCCTGGGGCCCTCCCATGGTGTCCGGTTTAGAGAGGTTTCACTGTATTGCAAACATGAACACTCATTAGCATCAACTGTAAACTACATACCATCCAGATAAATGGGAGTGTGTGTTTAGTGTAGAGGAAATTCATTTACTTTCTCACTCACCATCCTGTTTATCATATCTCCAGTCGGGTCCCCGTTTGACAGTTGCTTCCTCGAATGTCCCCCAGGACCGGAGGCGCTGGCTGGTCGATCGCTTGGGTACGCGTTCCCTACAGCAAACTTTAAACTTAAGGTGGAAATATAACTTTTGTCGTTTGAACGTAGTGAATTATAAACAATAAATGATCTGGCGGTCGGCGGGACAAGCTTATACAATATGTTAAGAATATTGATTGATGGTAGTTAACCTACTTCCGCGTGATAAGTCGTGCGCGTTTTTGCGCCAAACGTGGTCACTAGGTGTAACCACTGGCTAAATATTGTCATTCAAGTGTTGACGGACACAAAAGCGACACGCAGTTTTGTCGTAATGGTTATACGGTAGAAATCAATTGAATTATGTACTTATTTAGGTCAGGATATTGGATGGTATGTGTTTATAGTAAAACATGCGTGTTTCTCAAATGTCGCGTCGCATACTTGTCTAAAATAATACATGTATATGAAAAGTGCTTCATTAAATGCTAAATGTAAGCGAATGTCGTGTTTGTACAGTAGGTGGACAGAAGTAATTTCCCGAAAGTTGAAATTCCATATACTTTATACATGTATTAACATATTTACTCTCAAATATGTAGCTCAGTACATACTTTACCAATTGAAATGAAATATAAAGTGTAAAATAGATTTATGCAGAATATGAATGTTTTGGTTACTGATTATCACAAGCAGTTCGATAGATACATATTTTTAAATATAGTATAATTATTTGACAACACTTTTTGAGCGACTTCACAATTGACGTCATTGGGAACAGCATTTCCAAAATTATCCATAAATGTAACTGCATGCATATTGCAAACTACTTTGAACATTGAATACACATTTGAATCATCTTCTGATCAAAACTATAGGCTGCTCAATGTATTTTATTTCATTAAATGTTTTAATGTTTATGTTACATGACTATCGTTGTTCGACACCGCTCACAGCCGTGTTCAAACGTACAGCGCGTGCTGTTTGACCATGGCTATAGACAATGCTCATTTCGGGGCCAAGCTAAAACCTACGTAATGCATGTATCTCATGACGTTACTAGAACGCGCCATTACGTCACCAGTTCAGTTCACAACGGTCGCACTGAACTTTTGAAATTGATGCGACTGAATCATGCGACGTGTACTGCGGCCCCGGAACACGTATGTGTAAATCAGCTGTTTGAATGGAACGCGTTATCAAAGTACCAACAGTACTACATATATGCTCGAATTGCATGATATTTCCGACGGAAATGTAACAATAACGTTCGACAATGTCCAGCCGTGGTAAACGTTTGCTGTGACACTCGGGAACTGTTTGAACCCGCGGCCTACGGCCTTGGGGTTCAAACAGTTCCCTCGTGCTACGGCAAACGTTTACCTACGGATAGACATTGTCAACCTTATATTTGAAGTAACATGATACATGTAACAAGCACAGTTACATGTACAAATACAATGATGTAGGTGTATGTGATTTCAATGGGTGGGAAATTACTTCTGTCCACCAACTGTAATGATGGTTGTTCCCGGAGGATGGCCAGAGAATAGCACTACATGTATACTAGTTTTGGGTGACGTTGACGAGACGTCCACATTTCGCCACGACGTCATAAGTTATGCATTCCACGTTCAATATAGTGCAGAACGTACATGTATATTACAAAATGTGCCAAAATATGAAAGTTGAAATTGCTTGAGCATTCAAATGTAACATTCCCCGTGTCGGCAGTGGGAAGATCACTCGTACAAGTCCGTCAGTTACAACTTGGAAACAAATGTCTGGCAAGGCTTAGGAAACGGGATGGGCGAGGCTTTGTCGAGCCCTTCCCGTTTCCGTGCAGCGCCAGATATGTTTCCCATTCACAGCACGAACCTACTATTCTATTTATCCAGTCAACACCTACAAATAGCTTTAAAATGCAAAATAATAACCCCAGCCGCATCCTCAAAATCGGAGAATCGACTAGTATGACAAATGCACATATTCATACGCAGTGATTAGGTCGTATTGACGGTGCCGTGAAACATTTTTGATATTCTGTCAATACGACCTAATCACTGCGTATGAATATATGCGGTGGCTGGGGTTATTTGTTTTGCATTTTAAAGCGATTTGTATGTGTTGACGGGATAAATAGAATAGTAGGTTAGTACTTTGAATGGAAAAAAATATCTGGCGCGGCACGGAAACGGGATGTGCTCGGCAGAGCCTCGCCCATCCCGTTTCCTAAGCCTTGCCAGATAGTTGTTCCCATTCACGGCACTAACCTACTATTCTCTATGTACTTGTACAATGTAGCAATATATAATTTAGACAATGTCAAGAGATCGATGAGAATCACAGAACACTACAACAAGACAATCTACATTGCAATGACGATTGCATTCAAGGTGCATGATCACGTGGTTACAACAACAACAACAATGGCTGAAGGTGTTGAACGCGCCGACTCCAAAGTAAGCATTATTTGACATTTTCCTTAATAGGCAACGGATTTTTATGAAATATGGAGCAGCAAACGCGTCTTCATGAGCTTCATTTGGTGATCCCAGGAGTTCGGCACATACTTATGTCGTTTTTGTCAGTAGACACGGAAATCGATTCTTCGAAATCACTCCTACCAGCGGCTTCAGCAAACCATTTATGTTGACGGCGAACGCATCAGGCATATACGAAATGATGCGGCTGCAACCATTGTAACGTGTATGTGGAGACAATCGTGCGGTACAATACACGTATTATCTGGGGACACATTGTGGCAACTCTTGTCTTAGTACATGTATTGGCGACCAGTAAAATCAGTTTGTCTGAGTTGTGACAGTTATTACAAGGACTGTAGTCGATTTCAACAAACTTTCAAAGTATACTTATCTACCAAAGTATACTTTGAGGGAGTAATCATTTATTTTTCCCCGAAATGCATTAAGTGATATAGAACTAACGATTGCATATATTTGATGATTAAAAATATGCAGAATTATTATATTGAATTTATTACATTATCACAGCCAAAATGGCTATGATAATGTAATAAATTCAGTATAATAAAAATAAATAAATTTATCCTTAATTTGAAGATTTATCCCTCAAAGTATACTTTGCTAGATAAGTATACTTTGCAATGTTGGTGAAATAGGCCACTGAACAGTGAATAGTGTGAGCGGTGAATGCTTTGCAAACATTGCACGGTCGACGGATGACGTTACAAAGTCAATGAATCATGCTTTGCCAGATCGAATTGATCACATGAAATCCTTGTTTGTTATGCCGTGCGTTAACTCATTTCATGAATGTGTTATTGCACACATGTAATACCACCTGGAGCGTATGTGATTGGCTGGTTGTATCACCCTAATTACGTATTCGTATTATGCGCCACCGTTAAGTCAAATTAATAAAATAGAGACGTTCCAAATGACATACATAATGGCGCGACAATGCAATGATGTTTTGACGGTGACGTAATCATGATTTTAATGCTGTTAGAAGCGTCTGTGCCTCATTATAATCACTGCAATTATAAGGTTTGATCATGTCCAGCCGTGTGCAAACGTTTGTTGTGGCCCGAGGGAACTGTTTGAACCCCAAGGCCGCAGGCCGCGGGTTCAAACAGTTCCCGAGGGCCACAGCAAACGTTTGCACACGGCTGGACATGCTCAAACGTTATTGTTACATTTCCAACAAAAAACTGATGTAATTTGAGCATTATATTCAGTATTTTCAGTACTTTTATAAAATCGTCCCATTCACGTAGATAATTTTCGGTATGCATATTCCGGGGCCGCGTCATGAACGTCATGAACGTAATGAAGTAGTGACGTCATGAAGGCACTTCCGCGTAGTGACGTCATGAAGGCACTTCCATTACGCACGGCCCCGGAATGAGCATTGCCTAAAGCCATATGCAAACAGCACGTGCTATTTGTTTGCACATATGTGCAAACAACGGAAACCATGTAACAATGTCAGAATAAGATCCCATGCGTTAGTATGGAGTGTTTACAGACAGGAGCATATTACATGGCATATTTATAATCATTTTAAAACTAGGATTAAAACTATGTTTCTCTGTGGAGATTTGCAACTAAAGGTGTGAAAATAGTCAGTGGCGTTTTCTTCTGGAAACGTATTGGATGTCTCCAAATTGTCTGCTTTTTTTAGGCTTCTTTTAGTATGTGATAAACAGAATCTCAAACTCGTTTCCCTTTGATATGAGATTTATGAAACTCGCCCGCAAATTTATGCACATCGACAGAGGCTCGGTACATAAATTGGAAACCCGTTTGAGATCCTATATTTACCCATTCATTCCAGGCGCGTCGAAGCGAAAGAACGTGTGCTGTATGTTGTGCCTGTCCTTGAAGTAGCAGGGAGAGCAGAGATCAAAGTCTGTACACTGGGAGCAGTGCCAGCGAGTTCCTGCGAAGTTGTTTTCACCGCAGTCTCTCGCGTCGCATTTGAAATTGTTGTTCCTAACACCTAGAATGTCAGATACAGTGGAACCTCTCTAAACCGGACACCCTGGGAGGTCCATTTTAGGGAGATTCCACTGTAATTAATCACTCGATGACCAATGTTTGCCAGTTTCAGTCATGCACAGACAGGACAATGAAATAAATTACATTGAAACCCATCTAAATGAAACACAATGGGGTCCCCAGGGTGTCCGGTTTAGAGAGGATCCACTGTACATAAAATACAGTGAATATTTGTTAAAGATGCGAAAACGAATGGAATACGAAGAGTAAACGATCGTTTTGTACAACGATATGCATAGAAACGAACATCGTTTGGAGTTTTTGTGCGCGAAAATAATATAATATTCGTTTAAATACCCGGGTCCCTACTATTTATACGCCAATCGGTTCTTTCAATGTATGTCGCGTGGATTACTCCAAAGTACGTCGTGTCGTTTATACATCATGTTCACATCGTTGGCGCTTTTTAAATTAGAAAACGATGACACGTTTAAACCAAAAAACCACCCTCATCATTTTCTAATTTAAAAAGAGGCAAACGATGTGGAAACATGTGTAAACCACAGACACTTGTCGTTCGTTTGTGTAACAAGAATCAAATATGTACGTGCACATGTACAGTGGAACTTCTCTAAGCCGGACACAGAGAAAAGTTACTTAAGTGTTATTTCCATTTACCTACAATGGCAATGTTTGTTCATGATCGCAAAACACCCACGCGTGTTTGGAACTAGTCCTCTGTTTGTTTTAGCGTGGAACCTCTCTAAACCGGACACCCTTGGGACCTCCCAGGACTGGGGACCTCCCAGTGCGTCCGGTTTAGAGAGGTTCCACTGTATAATAATTTAATGTAACTATGTGACAATCATAAGGCAATATGTTGCTTGAATATAGACACACATCTACTAGCTGCCATGTCGGCCATAGGTTCATAATTCCAGCACTAAAATATTTACACAATTCCCTAACATTTAATTGGTCCGTTGCAAGTCTCCGTCCAAAATTTATATCCCAGTAAACTCCATGCCGAACTACTTTCCGTAACCGTCAGGCGCAGTTAAAATAATTCTTAAGAAAACGGAAAATAAACACATTTTCTTGATGAATTTATTTAAAATGCTGGAATTATAAGGAATGAATGGCCTTTTTGTGGAATTTATCGGGGATATAAACTTGGAAAAGTCGCGGGAATACTGGACGAGGCCTTCCAAATGAAGATTTATGTCGTGTGTAATGATTGAGCATTAATAATTGCACTATGTACATTACCCAAAACCAACGAAACTCACCCAAATCTACCCAGAATCCACCAAAAAGGCCCATATGACACCAACATACTGACCACCTGCCATATCTGCCAGCATTTGATGCGCGGACGAAAGTAGTGTTTACTACTCAGAATCACAGGCATTCGGCGTGTTTCGGCTTTCATCGGTATAACTACATATGAATAACAAGGCTTATAACTTTGGTCAGACACGTATCATAACAAAATAACATGTTTAAAATTGATGTTGCCTATGCATTATATGTATTTCTGCAGGATAACAATAATTCTCAAATGAACATATGAACTTTACACTACAATATTGACATTAGAGCCATAAATATATTATTTCATTTGTTATGATACTAGGTCGTGTAAGACCTATGATAACCAGCTGTAATTCGATATTCTTTGCATAATTATGTTCCAACTATGCTATTTCAGCAAGATAACAATAATTCTCAAATGAACATGTGCACTTTCCGCCAAAATATTTACATTAACGTTAATAAAATCGCGGAATTTGTTAGGATACGCGGTAGTGTCCGACCAAAATTATAAGCCTTGTTATTCATATGTAGTTATACCGATGAAAGCCGAAACATGCCGAATGCAGAATTGACGGAGGCATGATACGGCATTTTTCGATCGACCAGACTAGTGTGTATTTAGCCAATGATCTCTAGTTATCTGGGCCAGTTTACTTAAAACCTATATGTAGCAATGACTGGAGGGATTTGTGACCAGTGTCGCTTCCGATCAAATGTCCCCCTCCTGTAGCATGACTTGGACCTATGATGTTTGCCAGAAGCAAGACGGGTGTTCCGCTGACTCAATGGTGGGTATTGCAGATCCTTATCAGACTGTGTGGACGCACAGGCTGATCTAGATCTACACTGGTCGCAAAACCCATAAGCCTATTTATCCACTAACAGCCACATATTACCTTTGTTAACGGACTGTTAAATCCTTAAAGGCACATGCCCACTCAGTAGCCACAAACTGTTCTTTATAGGAATTAAATAAGTGTATAATTGTGTCACTATTCCACCAGTTCTAAAAAAATACGAGTGCCCACTATGCAGACATAATAATTTAGTAATATTTATTTTACTGATAGTGGTATGATATTTTTTAATTATTTGTACTACAGTAATTAAATGCGTCACCTGAAAAAATAATATTTTCGACAGATTATAAAGTATGATAATTGCACATAACAAAATAAATACAGAGTATAAATAGTAATGTCCGTTAACATTTAAAGGAAACACGGTTATCGCCCCTGATATCAGTGTGGAAAGTTACGTCTGATATAAAACGTATAATCATGTCAATCAATACGAGGGGCAATGGTAATGAATGTTTATTTTTCCAGAATATGTTCATAAATATCGATTTCATATGGTGTTGTGTTCGTAGAATATCTGATACGTAAGTACCGATATCGGTGACAATTGAATCCTGAAAAAACAATTTCAGTGGTCTCCTAGTATCGTAATAATATCTTCAATTGAACCACTCTAATGGTGAAAACACGTTTATAATTTGTATAGTATTTTTTTTTTAAATGTTGATGCCTCGTTTTGAGCAACCAGGGGCCCGTTTACTAAACTTCGTACGAATAAAATGTTCGTAAGTGCAAATTTATGATCGTCTGGAAATTTCAATTGATGGATTTACATATGCAGCCTATGCTCAATAAATGTAAATACATCAATTGTTTACAAGAAAACATTTTTAATGTGAAATTTACAGACTATCATAATGTTTCACTTACGAACATTTTAGTCGTACGAAGTTTAGTGAAACGGTCCCCTGGTCGAGCTAATGCATATACCTGCAGGAGCGCTATCTAGGATCCTCAAATCACATTTATCGTTCTTCCCGGTTCTGCACGTGGTCTTCTCGCCCATGTCCCACTGTACCTCCACGCTGTGGCCGGCGTTGACCTTTGTCACAGTGCCCACGTGACCCTCGCCACCATCAGAGTCACCGAGACTCCAAGCTGGGCCTCTTACTACTCGGACTCCTTCTATCGACATCGCTGAATACTCAGTAAGTCGCGTGTATCCTGTTTAGGCACCAGAGGGCCGTTTCACTAAAATGTTCGTAAGTTTATTTAGAACTGCCTGTAAATGTCAATTGACGGATTTACATTTATTGAGCATATGCTGTATTTGCAGCCTATGCTCAGTAAATGTAAATCCAATAATTGTTTGCAAGAACAGACTATCAGAAATTTACAGACTATCATAACTTTGCACTTACGAACATTTTAGTCGTACAAAGTCTAGTGAAACGGCCCCCAGAAACAACTCCATAAGTTCAATTGAATCACGATCGACTTACCCGTACACCCCTAAATATACAACATTGGCTTTTCCATATAAGACACGCCATGTGATTTTGTACCTTCGAAGATCTGAGTAATTTTATGATGAGTAGGAAATGTGAGTTCTGCGGCAGTGGATTCGTCTACTAAATTGTGTATTACAACGCTTTTTGCAATACTCCGAGGGGAAATCCCAGGGCTCTATTTTTAGAAGCCGGGAAAATCCGGGAAAATCCGGGAAAATCCTACAGGGTTTCTATTTTTAAAATCCGGATGAAAATCCCACTGGAATCTATTTGTAGAATCCGGTGAAATGCCACTGGGGTCAACGAGTGCGCTGGCGGATCCACATGATCCACTGCCGCATAACTCTCATTTCCTACTCATCATAATACTCCGAGGGGAAATCCCTGACTGCGCCGCATTCATTAGTAATCCCAGAGACATATTTATGATCATAAATACGTTTTCAAAATTTACAGTATTTTCCGTAAATGACGTCAAAAGTTCAAAATATTTTCAGAGTACATGCGGTGTCCGTCCGTATGTCAATGGCGTCGATATATAATTTATATTCTACATGAGATTATTTTTAAAAATGATTAATATTCAACATTAGGCCTGCAATTCCGTTATTTTAGAAATCAAATCACATGAAGGGAAATTAAAGTCATCATACAAATAAAAGTCCCTAGTGGGAGTCGATACCAAAGCTGTAAAAAATAACTAAGTTGTAACGTATGACGGACTTGTTATGACCGTCTTAAGTTTGTTTTGTGAAACCAAATAAGCAATGACTTAAGTCGGTCATAACTTTTGTCATCAATTATAACTTAAGTTCGAACTTATGAAAATTTAGATTTGTTAATGTTTTTAGAAAATTAAGATTTGTTAATGAAACGGGCCCAAGTGACTATACACAATCGATCGTTTACAACAAAGCGCATAATGTCTACTTACATTACTATAATTGTACACTTTAATAAAATGCTACACGCGTCCCGACAGTATAATAACTAGTATGATATCGGTAAACTAACGAATTGCTATGCGAGTATAAGTACATGTTTATATACACCTACTTTTGTGTATTTCCAATTATAAAATAACGAAACTGCAACAGATATATATGATTTTAAACATCACATCTCTTCACCAAGTTATGATTTCAACACTCACTAACAACAAGTCATGGACATTTGCCAAATCAATTTTCATGGAAAATAATAACAAATCCGATAAACGTAGTGGAGAAAACCCTGATGTAAATACAAATCGGCATTGGGGAACGTCGCATATACTTGTTTAGAACATTTACATGCAAGTTGGTGTCACTCCGTCGCTGACTTTGAGTAAAGTTACACTTTCGGTTTAGCTACATGTTACCTATTGACAATCCTCTACCGCTACTTCCTTGTTAGGTTTATTTACACAGGAAAATATGTCCCCCATGTGAATATGGAAGGTCATATCCGCCATAATTATAGTTGGCTTGATGCTTGCTGGCTGATGACATTTTAAGTTCTATCCGTCTTATTACAATTATATGTGGCTTGATGCTTGCTGACTGATGACATTCTAAGTTCTGTCCGTCTTATTACATTTATATGTATGTGGCGTCATGCTTTATTCATTCGTACTGTTTCAATGCGTTGTGTGTTGATTACATTCTAAGTAGCTTGATGTTTAACTGGTAGTGACATCCTGAGTTCCATTATTGATTATTGCATCGCTGTTTTGCTATGCTCGCTAAGCCACGCCCCTTGACAACAACAATTGCAACAGTAATTTGGGAACAACCATTATGACGCCAGGTGCGCTGCTAAAACTTAAAATAGTTCTCCCTAAAAGTATTTAATATGCTGGTACCTATGTAAGGTAATATCCGCCATAATTCTATGTGACGTGATGCTTGCGTGCTGATGACATTACAACTTATATTCATGTTATTTCATTCGTCATTTGTATTTATTGCATTTGAAATCTACTTGTTGTAATTGTAGTTGTCTTTCTTACATGCCCATTCTGCTGATTGCTTTGTTAATTCGTCTTATTTACATTACAATTATTGATACGTCCTTATTCGTGTCCCTGTTTTATTGCACTAAGCATTTGCAATAGAAAGTAAGAACAAAGCACTTAGCACTTTGAATAAGGCCGAAAGCAGTAACACAAAGCCGCATTAAGTAAGCATCAAGCTACAGTCCGAAAGCGGAAAGCCGCAAGCAGAAAGCATCAAGCTGCAAGCAGAATGATGCAAGCAATATATGGGTTAGTAGTGCGTCATTATGACGTCAGATGGCTACTGATGGCACTGCTGTCCGCTCAAGTAATTCTCCCTCTAATAAGTTATAGTCCGACATCTGATTGGATGTTCAAGTCACACCTCCAATGCCGGTGTTGATGTAAGATTTCAACCACAAATTATCACACCAACTAGTTTTACTATATACTTTAACCGAATCCCATCCAATAAGGCCAGTCTCTCCTACTTTCACTATTCGTATGGATGTTGTGGGACCTATTTGTACATGACCTGCAGCCGGTCTGAACTGGTTCTGCATGAATTAAACAATAGGTTCACTTATTCCTAAGAAAGAAAAAGCCAACCTCGTCATGGCCCCCAATATTGTTTACATTTGTTATTGGCCACGGAAGCTCTGTTTACATCACATGAACAATACCCCCACATGTACCTCAAGTGAAACTGGGTAGTAATGGATCAAGATTTGCAAGCAAACTGTGACCTCAAAACACCCGCACGATTTTGTTCATACTGGACTAATATTACCCCCTTAACGATTTCGCACCATTTATTATTCTCTAATCTGTATTAACTAAATTGCATACGCATGCATAGGCGTAGGAGCAAGGGGGGGGGGATCGGGGTGATTTACATATATTATAAAAATGTTATTTGATTTGTATGTGGATATAATTGCCACTCGTTCCGACTAAAGTCGCACAATATCGCATGCTACGTAGCTCATGCATATATCCACATATAGAAAACATAATAACCTATACGTACTATAATTATATCTATAAACAAACCCCGTCCTTGTGATAATCATTGTAAATGTATGAGGCTTTATATTGTATGAAGATTTCCAAATGAAATTATTTCCAATATCTGCAATACGCGACCTTAAATTATGTCAACACAATGATTCTAATTTTAAATCATCAATTATGAATAAAGATGAATATCGTTTTTGACGTTGCGTGCCCATGTATCAAATTTCTTAAAGCGGGGTCGTCGCGTGTAACACAGCAGTAATATCTGTTTGTCAGAAGTTGAAAACATGCCAAACACGCGTACGTCGCTTGTATTGTTTCGGTACCGGTGTGTCCTTCGTTCGCGGCTGGCAGCATGCTCAATACACGGTCTACATTTGGTGTATTCAATACTGAGACTTAGAGAACAAAACTAGCCAACATATAAACATGATAAAAGAAACGCATGTAGGACATGTTTTATACAACGGAGTTATACACACGTTTAACAATTACAACAACTGTCGATGTAAACGGGACAATAAACTATGTGATATTTAAATGTGTTTTCCCAGACATGGGTTGTCATGTCCGCATGATTGCAATACACATACACCTTTATGAGGTAGGGTCGATCATACACGGAGAATTAGACTAAATTGAGAGGTGGGATTATTTAACTTTTATCTAATTACCCATAAGTTTTCCGCCGCCGTAGTCTAATTCTATCCTAGCGCCCAAATGGGCACACCTGACCTGCATATTGTTTTATGTACGAATTGTCTTGAGAACGACGTGAGCAGTTGTCCAAGGGAGATAACGTGACCAGTGGTAAAAAAAAGGCAAAAAAGGAAACTACGTTCTTTGTTGCCGATGTATTAAACACAGGTAGATTTTCATACATCGTGAGGTATTTTTTTATTGTCAGAAACATTTCTTCGAAATAAAATAAAAGAACAAAGTAAGTAGGCGTATTTATGGAAATAAATAAAAAATATATACATAGACGCTAAATGTGACGTTTACTTTGTCAAAACAGCGCGGAAATTACTCCATCTTTGTAACGTTATAACTCGTTACGTCACGTTTTCCGATAAGGGAGGTTTTCGCTTGGCGCACATATGTGAATACTGCCTTATTAATGTATCCTATACGGCACATGACATGAATGGCCAAATCGGCCGGCCATCTTTGTGTGTTCTAGCCATCAGCCAGTTTCACCTGTTCTGCCGTTTGACAAAGAACTCAAACTGTGAAGTAGAACATATGGTATAATGTAGCTAATCACATATAGAAAAGCCATGAGAACAGACTCCTATCAATTATATTACACCAAACTGTAAAATATGTCAGTTTTTTGGACAGGTTTGAGCCTGTGTTTTTAAAAACATGAACCACCATTATAAATACCCTGATACACAGAAAATCGCACATTGTATCACTTTTACCTGGCTGGCCAACCGCACAACACATACCATATATAACCACAAAACACACATCATACATACATGTACCTACTACTGTACTCTGTTGTTAGTTATCAATCCAGTAATATGTAAGCAGTTACCCGAGTGTTTTGTCCCTGGTGTCTACTCACCTACTATGCGAGTAGATATGGCTTTACCTATGGATAATGTGTACACTAACAATAGGATGTGCATCAGATTGAAAAGTTTGCGCATCAAAATTTATTTTGAGATTGATGAGAGAAATGCTCAGATATCTCGTCTTTTGTACAGGCATTATATTTATAGCTTGGCGTTGTCACATCTGTCTATTATGTATTGCACCAGATTTTATTTGGTTTACTGGCATATTATTTGCTGTATGTGTCAAGTCAAACGCACAACGTGGTGGAACTTTACGATGGCTTGTACATACAAAGATGGCGGAGATGGCAACTCAATGCTCCATATCGTATACAGAAACGAGACAATATTCACATATGTTATATTCATATTGGTGAAATACATAATAGACACATATGACAACGGCAAGCTATAAATATTATGCCCGCAAATTATACAAAAGACGATATATCTGAGCATTTCTCCCATCAATATCAAAATAAATGTTGATGTGTAAACTTCTCAATCTGATGCGCCTCCTATGTTATTGTACATGCTACCATAGGTAAAGCCATATTTACTTGCATAGTAGGTTAGTAGACACCAGGGACAATACACTCAGGTAACTGCCTACATGTCACTGGATTTGATATATAATAACAGAGTACAGTAGTGGGTATATATGATATGTGCTGTATGGTTTGCCAGGTAAAAGTGATACACTGTGCGATTTTCTGTGTATGATTTATTTATAATGGTGGTTCACGCTGAAAAAAAAACACAGGCACAAACCTGTCCAGAAAACTCACATATTTTACAGTTTGGTATAATATAATTGATAGGAGTCCGTTCTCCTGGCTTTTCTACATGTGATTAGCTACTTTTATATCATAATTATGTTCTACTTCACATTTTGAGTTCTCTGTCAAACGGCAGAACAAGTGAAACTGGCTGATGGCTGGAACACACAAAGATGGCCGATGTGGCCACTGCATGTGCTGTATAGGATACAGTAACGAGGCAGTATTCACATATATTCTATCATATTTACGAAGCAATTATCTTTGAATCAAACGATGATCAGGTATATAACGGGTCCTTAAGGTTTTGTACCTATCTATTTGACAGGTTTTTCTCTAGCAGGATTGCTGCTCAAACGCTAATCAAAATAGAATAACGTATCATTGTCACAAAACATCTCACTCGGGCACCAATTCATTACAACGTACCCTCTCGGTATGTCATACATTGACCAATGTCACAGCCTGCAAACGTTTATTCATCCAATAATGTATCGTTAGAGGGAATTACAATCAGTTTATGTATGTAACTGATAATGTGTATAACATCATCGGTATTTTACAAAATAAAAAAGCTTACATTCTTTATATGTATTTGTTGGAGTGTAAGTGTAAGCTGACCATTTTTACGCCTTATCTTATTACGTGTAATGGGTTATGTAAAATTGTACTCTGTATTTCTGGTTACATGTTACGCTATTATAAGGGCATAACATAAAACTAACACAATCATGCGGTATATTTAATTGCATCACTACAGCATGTATATCTTTCCTATATATACATACATGTAGTACAGGACAGTGTACTGTAGCATATTAAGCAAAGATATACGGAACATATATAATTTTACATGTAGCAAAATAGATTGGCCCCCGACCCTATCCCCCCCCCAATAATTGAAACGCTCCTACGCCTATGGTATGTATGGTGTTTCACTTACTAATTTGTTTTATACATACATGTATCCTCATAATTAAATTACATAAAAATTATGTAAGTAATTGAAGATAATCACATTTTTATAGTAAGTTACACATATGGTAACTTACACAGGTTGACTGTCAAACTGGCCGTTACCCATGCAAACCAATAACCGTCAGGGATCAGACTAAGGTGGCCCACCACCATTGATTTTCGCTAAAACACTAACCCGTTGCCACACATTTTGCTATCTCTGCTACTTTCATTTTTGTATGGATGTTGTGTGACCTATTTTCCAATAACCTGCACTTATTCTGCTCTGGATCTTGACTAATTAATATATAGATTTAATTATTGTTGAAGCTGGGGTCCCATCTAGTAGGTACACATTTTTCTTTATGGAAATTAAATAAGTGTAATCTTTAATGTACTCATAGAGACTCGCGGTGGTATCAAGCTAGTTCCATATGCAAATGATGCATTATTTTTAAATTATTTATATCAACTAAATGCTGAATAAATATTTGTATCGACATATCATAAAGTATGATATATTGCACATCAAAAAATAAATAAATGGAATAATAGTTGCTTCCGTCATAATTTTAAGGAAACACGGTTATCGCCCCTGATATCAAACTGGCATTTCGCGTTTGATATCAAAAGTATAATAATGTCAATTAGAACGTCTGGTAATGGTAAATCAATGTTCATTTTGCCAGAAAAATGTCACATTGAAAGTATAAAGAAAAACATGTCTCCCTATATTATAACCTGGCATGTAGCACTCTAGGTTTAAGGTTAGAGAAATTGACACCAGTTTCAGCATATTTGAGGCATTTAAAAGAAAACACTTTCTCTTAGTTTACTACAGTTTTGGTAAGTACAAACATGTTCCGAATATTTATTATGTCTCCCCATCATGGGCCAGGGGATTTGCCTTCGCCGACTGTGCGTACACCTTTGGTGCAGTGTAGTGGTTCCGGAACATGTTTGTACTTACCAAAACTGTCGTAAACTAAGAGAAAGTGTGACATTCCTTGTTCTTGACAATATTGTGGTAGCATTTTCTGTAACCTCGATTCGGAATACACGCGCTATACGTTCGTTTATGACAAGCCAATGAAATGCCTTGAAATGCCTTGTTACAAAGGGAAACGCATTACATCATTCCGAAGGATAAAAATAGCACACATCGAATAAGAATAACAAGATAATTATACAATCACATGACATACAATACGAATGACAAGTTTTACAATGACAATAACGAAGTATAGAATAACAATAACTAAATATTGAATAACAATAACAAAGCATTGAATAACAATAACGAAGCATTGAATAACAATAACGAAACATTGAATAAGAATATCGAACATACAACGACAATAACGAAGCATAGAATAATAATAACGCAACATTGAATAACAATAACGCAACATTGAATAACAATAACGAAACATTGAATAACAATAACAAAACATTGAATAAGAATATCGAACATACAATGACAATAACGAAGTATATAATAACAATAACGCAACATTGAATAACAATAACGAAACATTGAATAACAATAACGAAACATTTAAAACATTGAATAACAATAACGCAACATTGAATAACAATAACGAAACATTGAATAACAATAACGAAACATTTAAAACATTGAATAACAATAACGAAACATTCAATAACAATAACGAAACATTGAATAAGAATATCGAACATACAATGACAATAACGAAGCATAGAATAACAATAACGCAACATTGAATAACAATAACGAAACCTTCAATAACAATAACGAACAATAACAAACATTGAATAAGAATATCGAACATACAATGAAAATAACGAAGTATGGAATAACAATAACGAAACATTGAAGAACAATAACGAAACATTGAATAACAATAACAAACATACAATAATAATAAAATAGATATGTAATATAGCAACGTTTGACATGCCATAGTTGGTCACGAGATTTAAACAGAGTTTCCGTTGCCAAATAATGTAAACAATATTGGAAAACATGCATGTGCGGATTCAGGGGGTGCGGATCCAGCTCGCCTCCCCCCCTTATAATTCGCCGAGTAAAGATTAGTTACAAGTTACAAGGCACGTTTCTAAGTTCGCGTTGTGAATTTATTGTTTATTGGGGGGGGGGGGAGTGCGGCTATAAACGCGGGACAGCAGCAGCAGCAGTAGCATCATCTGACAGCAGCCAACAACAACAACAACAACAACAACTTGAACTACTATCCTACGCTCGTTCGATAATATAGTCAAGTATTGCAAAATAGTTACGCCCCCCCCCCCAACCCGAAATAAATACTGGATCCGCGCCTAACTATTTTGCAATACTTGACTATATTATCGAACGAGCGTAGGATTGTAGTTCAGGTTGCTGTTGATGTGGATGCTGTCAGATGATGCTGCTGCTGCTGCCCCGCGTTTATTTTTGGCTGCACCCCCCAATAAACAATAAATTCACATCGCGAACACAGAAACGTGCCTTGTAACTTGTAAAAAAAATTTAAAAATTGGATGCACCATCGAGTTCCATCAACAGACCAATCGCGATTGGAGAAACACCAATCAATCGTAGATTGGGTGAAATTGGAAGCACAACACACGAGGAGGAGAAATTAGGGCTCGTCATCGCCCTCGTGGCGATCGGATTATTTACGCTTTGGTTGTAGGAACTCTCTGGCGAAGAATAGTAGGAGACCGGCGATTGCCACGATTAAAGCCCAGGTATTTTTGGCTAGCCATCCGGCCGTTTTTGATAATATAGATAGCAAGTAAGAAACGATACTTCCGATCAGTCCAGGTAGTGCGGCAGCCGCCTTTTCGGCTAATTTAGCCAGGAGACTGGCGAGGGCTTTTAGTTGTTTTTTTATCCACTCCTTGGCTCCACCGGATGGAGCGGGTGCTGGTGCTGGAGCGGGTGGTGGCGCCGCACCACCAGTGAAAGCTAGAACTATGGTCGATATAGTCATGCCGATAGCAACGAGGATGCTTGCTATCGTGACGCCCTGCTCTCTGAACAGAGTGCGAAGACGCTCACCGAGTGTCGTCTCCTCGTGCAGGACACTCGAGATTGATTCGCGGATCCGACTTATTTGTGTGCGGAGAGCCTCACGGTTAGCCGAGGCGGCCTCCAAGCGAGCTTCTCTTTCATCCCGCAAAGACCGCAGTCGTTCAGCGATCCGCTCGGTAGATTCTCTATCGTCACCGGCTTCCTCCAGTTTTCTTTCTTCTAGCGCGATATGTTCATCCAGCGCCGTGAGTTTGGAGAGGTTAAGGACCAGTTCGCCCCGGACCGTTTGTAGAGCCTTATGGAGTCCACGGAGTTCTCGAAGAGGTAACGGTGGGTCATCGTTGAGTATTTCCCCCAATTGCGATTGGACGCTGAACGTGGTCTCCATCGTGTTAAAAACGTCGGTGGCTATTTGAGGGACCTCGCTGAGCTCGACCGTTTCTGTCGCGGTGGCCGTCTTCGCTATAGTTTCGTCGGTAGACTGTAGGGCCTCTACAGAGCGGGCCGGCACAATTGTTTTACCCCTCTTCCAATCCGTGAAGCCTAGTTCGTTCTTTATGATTTCGCCACCGCCCCGGTTTCCTGCAATGGTGTTTAGCGATAGGGGTTTTCCGGTCCTCGTGTTGACTAATGGGAGATTTAGTGCTGCTCTTAGTCGCAATCTACCGTTCATATCAAATTTGAACTTGGAGTAGTCGCGACCGACAGAGGGGACCAGACCTTTTTCGGCTGCCAAATTGTTGTAGTAGTCGTTTACAGCTCCCTCAAGTAATTCCTGACTTTGACTAGTGGTAGCGCCACCCAATTGTGATTGGATTGGAACTGGAGTCTCTATGGTGGGTGTCTCGAGGGAATCCTCGAAATTATCATCATCACCATCGAGGTAATCGTCTCTGCCGATTTCATCCATTTCAACATTGTAATCAGCCATATTAATTATGTATTAAAGACAAAACCATACGGGTTTAACAGTTTCAATAATTTTGAAAAAATTAATTATGTCTTCGAGTCAATACGGTCGCAAACTCAATCCATACCGCAGACTGCGTGAGCCCCTCGGGGCAAAAGGCGTGAGACAGAGTGTCGTTATTACGAACAATCCATCGACGATCGACCAGAACCAGCAGCTCTTAGTCCGCTTCCCCAACCTCGGAACTCACGACGTCATTGTTCCGGGTACTGTTCGCCTCGCTTTCACTATTTCGCTAACGTCGACGGACGCGGACCGAACCGTCGTTCAGAACCTGGGTCGCGCCATAGTCAAGAAGACTATGATAAAGATTTCTGGTAATGAGGTGATGTCGATCGATGACAGCGACGTCTACCATTGCTACCAGGACCTGTGGAAGACGGCGCAAGAGCGCGAAAACGCTATCTATCAGGGTATTGACACCAGTCGAAATAAGAACGTAACCAAACTTAGAATCGGGGCTGGTGACAAGGTAGATAACAACGCGAGTGACAACGTGGTCGCGGGCGCTTACGGCAACCGCTTCTACATCCCGCTCGACTTTGAGTTGCTAGAGAGTCACATGCCCTACTATCAGAGTGCTTTGGCTGACCGCCTCGAATACGAACTAACGTTCAACGACTACGGCCGAGTTCTCATAGCCACCGACATAACATCGACGTATACGATCGATAATGTTTCCCTGGAGTACGACATGGTCACGATGCCCGAACTCTCGCGATTGATCAGAACCCAGTACGCCGGGCGCCTTGCCATACTTTACGACCAAGTTCTTCGCCATCGCAAGATGCCGAAAGACAAAAGCGACACATTGTGGAATATTAATGTCAACGTACCCGCCCGCTCGATGAAAGGTATACTGATGTTGTTCGAGGATACTCGGTTCGCGTTCGGTGCTAGAAAAACCGACAAATTCTATAACCCCAAAATCACGAAGGTAGAGGTGACGATCGAGGGAGTCCCCAATCAACTCTACAGCGCGGGTCTTCGCGCGCACCAGTAGTGGGATGAAGTAAGAAAGCAGTTTGCTGCCGGCTCAAAGCGCTCTCCGGAGGTTGCAGCAGTTGCCAAAGACCTGCAGCTCTCGGCCGTCTCCCTCGCGGAGTTCCTGAATACCAAATACGCGTTATGGCTAGACATGCGAGCCAGCGACGATGACCAAATACACGGTAGCGGACGCCAAGTTGAGAACGCTAGTGAGGGTGTGACGATCCAGATAACCAAAGAGGCGGACGGAGCCGGGCCATTGAACGTGTACTTATATATAATTACATACGCACAACTCAACATCGAAGATGGTCGATACGTATCAGCGATCTACTGATTTAATAAAAAAATCATCTAACGATTTATTAATTAATAATTCTAAAGATAATTTGGAACAAATTAAAATTAGCAATCAATACCAATTCACGATTGGAGATGCTCACTCTGCCATAATATGTGGGCAGACAGGATGTGGAAAAACGGTTTTCATCCTCGACTTGCTCGAGGAGTCCTACCGCGATGCCTTTCGTCACATTGTGATCCTGTGTCCCACTGTGCGCACAACGATACTTATCAGCGGCGCCCGTGGATATGGACCGACCCTGAGGTATACGTTATTGACCTGGGTGATAGGCTTCACGATTGGTTGCGTGGTTTATACCTAAGATTCCAGGGTGAGCCCACCCTATATGTGATTGACGATTGCTCGGCCAAGGCGGCGATGACCAAAAAGAAGGACATGCTCTCCGAGCTCGCATTTTATGGCCGCCATGCGAGGCAAAGCGTATGGATCTCCACTCAAAAATACAACGCCGTCCTCAAGGATCTGCGCGAGCAAACGAAATGGGTCGCCCTCTTTCACTGCAAGGACCGAGACTCATTCGATGACTGTCTTCGAGAGAATGACGTTATCCCAATGCGCGAGGAGCGCCTGGAGGTTCGACAGATGCTTTCCGAAACTAAGCACGCCAAGCTTCTGCTAAAGACTGATCAAACCAACTGCTTATAAAGTTATCAATTAATTAATAATTTTGAAAAAATTAGGAAAATTACAAAGTAATAAGCTATTGCAATGCTTAACAATGCTTAACAATGCTTAGCAATTGCTGAACAATGCTTAGCAATTGCTGAACAAATGCTTAGCAATTGCTGAACAAATGCTGAACAAATGCTGAACAATGGTTAACAATGTTAACAATTTGGTGCTCCGCTGCGAGCTTTGTTGCGAGCATAATGGTGATCATAAGTATCGGGTGGTGCGCTTGGCAATATGTTAAAGTGATGAAACTTGTTAGAATAGTTAAATTAATTTTAAGAAAAATGAACTCGATCAGCTAATAGAAGAAACCTCAACTCCGACTGCCAACAATAATGATCCGACAGAGCAATCGGAATCGGGGGTTGGTATTGGGTTGAGTGCAACGACTCCGAATGAAAATGAAAATGCGGCGCGACGAGAGCGGCTAGCTGCGCTGGTTGCTGGGGGACAATCGGAGCATTATCTCGGTAGGCTTCTCTCAGTTTTTCAGGTGGATAAGATGTCAGATGCGGAGATCGATAAAATGTATGCGCGATACGAATCCAAATTGGGAGCGGAGATGACAAAAACTCTCGGATCGGCGGCTATTCATTTGTACGCAACCGCCGTTAGTATACTTCTCCCTATACCAAACACCGCGGGGTTGATTGATGATCTAGAGACTGACCCTTTTATAGGTCACACTCTTAGAACAGCCTGCTGCTCAATTTATCACAAGTTTGGAATGTACTTAGCTCCGCTGACAACCGCGTTGACCACGGGTAAACACTGTCAATTTGGACATATATGCCCACGAACTATAAGCCCTGAAAATGATGACACAAGACACACCCACGAGAGTGACGGAGTTGAACCAGATTGCTCCAACACAATCGAGCCAGATAGTTACTCCGCCACTGGATGACATACCGCATATAAAAAATCCCAAAAGACAGGCAGCTGGGCGGGCGGCGGCTGCCACCCGAAAAGTTAAACAAGATAAAATACTCGCCGAGCTTCGAGAGGCTAAACAGTCGTTGCAATCGGGGACGGAGACAGCAAAACATCTGAAGACAGAGCAATCGGGTTCAACTTCAATCCCGATTGGGTTGAGTGCAACAACACCCCAAATTCACGAATTAGAAGCACACCCAAATTCTTTGAATTTGTCACCAATACCAACTCCAATTCACGAATTGGGGGTTGGAGTTGGACTGAACCCCAATTCACGAATTGGAGTTGGTTTGTTGGTGGTAGTCTGGCAGTTGTTGGTGCCCTGTGCGTGTGGATATACCCCCTATTACACCAATCCCGATTGGAAAAACAACCAGCCAGTGTTCAGAAGAAAGTTACGAAACACCAATCATCAACAATGTTGAATTTGGATGCGCCCCATTTAAACATTGATCGAGACCCCTTTTATATGCAATAAGTATAACAATGGCTGAACAAGATGGTAAAATGGTAGTGAATGCGCTTTATCACGCCGTGGTGATATCGGGTTTCAGTATCGGGTATGCTCGACTATCAAAGATGGCCCTAGGAGGATCCGCTCCCAAATTGGACTTTACTGTGAGAGACGTAGGGCTCGCGACCTTAGATGTAGCGGCCGCAGTTTGGACCCGAGATTATCTAGTTAAAGCTGGAATTCTACCAGTTAATATATGGAAATAAATGGCTTCAATCGCAGTAATAGTAGGTGGTGCGCTTGTAAACGCATTGGCGTTCAGCGGTAGCAACTTCATATTCTCTAAAATGAAAAGCTCGAACGTGGATGAGGAGCGTAAGCGTCACGATTTAGCTGTAGAACAACTCAATAGCGCAAAGGAAGGGTGGTCGAAAAAACGAACCGCCCATCTGGACTGGGTCAATGAAGAGCTTCGCCGCGAAAATCACGCCGCGTAAACTTTTCAGAATGTTGAAGAAGCCAACCGCGAGAACGCGCTGGCATATCCGCACAAAAGTCTCGATCCAATGGATCCCGAGCCCCAACTTTCAGATTTCTATGTACCGTCAGAGGCCCAAAAAGACCGCGAGATCGCGTTCATCGTCGTGGGAATGGGTGTGGTGGGTCTCGTCGGCTACTATATAAAATAATTAATTAATTAAAACAATTTTTTTTTATAAAAATATATATATAGAACGATGTTAGTTGACGAACTTTATGACGCTATGATCGATGTAGGCTACACTGCCCAAAAACATCGTTTACCTGGTGCAAAGAGTATGATTCGTCTGGCCCGAGATTGTCTCGAGACGTGGCGCGAGGACGAAAAAGAGGCCACCCTTTTCGCAAAGCGGATGTTAGATTCCTCCGAGTTAGATTCCCCTCTCCTGTTCCAACCCAAACGCGATTGGGGCTGCAGCGAAACTTCCAACAAAGGTTTATTATTAACGACGCAGTTACCGGACGAACTGGCGAGGGCATGTTGGAGATTGTCCGATATATTAGAATACTTCGCATACAATTAACACGCGCAAACTTGATACCAAACTAACGCGCAAGCTGTCGAATACATACTATAGCCCACGCGGCTACTGAAGGGACTCGCGGCCATCAAGAACCTCGCGGCGGCGACCAAGGTTTCAGAAAACGCTGTCAAGGAATGGCTCAAGAAGCAGGCCATCTGGCAGATCTATTTACCCGCGCCTCACAATATTCCGCGCCCGAAATTCGACGTGCCGGTGCCGAACCAAGTTCACCAAGCGGATCTCCTGTTTCTCCCTCACGATCGCGTCGGTCGCAAAACGTACAAGTACGCACTGACAATCGTTGACGTAGCGAGTCGTTATAAGGGGGCTGAGCCGTTGGCCACTAAAGAGTCTAAGGAGGTGGCCGAGGCTCTTTCCCGAATATATAAGAGGAGTCCTCTCAAATGGCCGAATCTTCTCCAGGTCGATCCCGGCCGCGAGTTCATGGGCGCGGTCTCTCATCTATTGTCTAAGCACAAAGTTTCTATCAGACGCGGCCGCGTCAATATCCACCGGGACCAGGGGATAGTGGAGCGCTTCAATCGAACCCTGGCTGAGAGACTGTTCGGACACCAATACGCTAAAGAACTTGTAGACCCTCATTCGCGATCGACCGAGTGGGTGGCCAGACTGCCCGCCGTGGTCTCCGCACTGAACGGAGAGGTGACCAGATTGATAGGTAAGAAGCCTGTAGATGCTATCAAGTTTAAAAGGGTGACGAGCAAGACCTCTGCCGTCTCGCGCGGGCGACCCGTTGGTTTAGAGGAGCAGCGGCTTCCATCAGATATTGACGTCCGGTACCTCTATCAACCGGGAGAGCTCGAAGGTGGCAGCCGCCGCGCGACTGATCCCGTGTGGTCTCTCAATGTATATCATCTAGATCGATATATTACCAAACCTGATGAGCCCGTGCTCTACCATTTGGATGATGGGCCATCTCGAGGGTTTGTTCGCGAAGAACTTCTTATGGTGCCTTCTGACACCCAGCTACCCCCGGATCGTCAGATTCTTTAGAGATGTTCTGTATGTATTCCGTCTGGTAACACGCGTCTTTTATCGTAGTATGCCGAGAGTCCTAATATTTGTTGACAGTACGTTTTCATAACGCCGTCTTTCATTTTAAATCCTCTATTTTGTGCTACATCTATAATGTGTTTTCCATCTTCTGTAGTTTCACTTAGTACTCGTTTATATCTATCCCAATTTAAATTGTTAGTTCTCTTGGACATTCCTTTCGCAGAGTTTTTATTAATTTTAATTTGTTCCAAATTATCTTTAGTGAAATTAATTTTTTCTACAAAATAACACTTACTAGATAACGCTATCGCCCTATCTCCGCTAAATTCCTTTTTGAAAAGTCCGGGCTCTCTTTCGCTCCATTTATCCCAAGCCAACCATTTCTTTTTTTCTTTTTCAAACCCGTCTAGTAAGTTAGGTCTAATTAATTCCTCTATCGTTTTTCCACTAACTCCTATATACATACTATCTGTATCCATCTGTATTAATTCAAAGTCTTCTCTTTTTACGTATTTGTCTAGAAATTCGTAGTAAAATTCCAACATTCTCAATTTAGCTAGTTGATAAACCGCTATTCCACAGTGGAAGGGGCTCTTTACTGCACACCGGGGTTTTCGGGAAGATATTTCGTACGCATCTCCTATCTCTTCCAAATCATCATGGAATGCAGATCTTAACGCTTTGTCAACACAGGTTTCGTCTTGTGTATATGTCGTATTTAAATGTCTCTCTTTTGCCTCTATCATTTTTCCACAACACGAATTGCCTAATAATTTCATTATATCCGCTACTGGTTTCTTATTTGGTTCTACATCGCCTGTTCGTCTTGCAGCTGTAACTTCTTTTGCGAACCATTCGAAGGGTTTACCACTAATATAATCTATAACACGATGAACTCCCGTTATTTCTAGGCCGTGTTTTAAATACCATTTCAATAGTGGCGCGTACAGCAGTACTTTGGTGGCCGACATAGATCCCAACAATTTTCTTCCATTTCCCCTAGTTCTTCCAGTATCTTCCAAATATTTTATCATGTGTTCTGGAACCTCATCAACATCTACTTCTCTGTTTATAAAAAGTGGAGACATTTCAGAAAACTTATCTTTTAAGTTGTGTGGAACTTCTATATCCACCTCCGCAAACCCAAACCAGTCTCCAGATAAAACTCTTTTACAAAACTTTTTAATAAATTTAGGATTATGTGGGGTATCTATATGGTGTATAGTTTCTCTCCCACACAGCATCTCTTTATTTAACGTAGATAAATATAACGCGTTTGCATCGTACCCCAAAACAGCCTTGCAAGGTTTGTTAATTTCATTTGAGGAATTAGATCTAATATTTGAAACACCAGCTTCTGCATATCGTGTAAATACTATTGATGGACCGCCAACTAGAGCGTCCTTCATCATTTCGTATGTTTCTTCTGTTGGTGCATATAGCGCATCCTCCGGTATAATTTTTTGTTCTTTAATGGTTCCTCTCAATAAATATTGTATAGCTACTCCAAGTAGTGTTACCGCATCTTTGAAAATATCCACACCTCTGTGTTTATAAAATTCACACATTTTATCCACCGCTTCTAGGAACGGTGCTACATCTAAATCGTTATAATATTTCAACCAATCTCTGAAAGTTTTCATATTATTTTCTTCGAAAATTCTACGACATTTACTTAATTCTGTTTCATCTATTAACATTTTCCCAGATAGTTTGGAATACCAATTCTCTATATCCGGTAGTCCTGGGTAATCCAGTTTGTCTGGAG
This sequence comes from Conchocele bisecta, assembly GCA_029237695.1. Lineage (NCBI taxonomy): Eukaryota > Metazoa > Mollusca > Bivalvia > Lucinida > Thyasiridae > Conchocele > Conchocele bisecta. Next base: position 59,550,785 of record CM055279.1, on the reverse strand, counting down.
AATCGAACCACTCATAAGGAAAGAAAGATTTCTGTCCTTTGCATTCGTAGGCTTTTATCCAACTATCATAACTTACACCAGGTCCAAGAAAAAGTATTACATCAAGAAATCTAAACTCTGGAGTAAATATAAATATTGTTGCGTTTGCACGTTTTCCGACCATTACTTTCTTTGTTGTTGATGCCAGTTCGCCTACTAGGTATTTCTTTATTAAGTTTATATCGTACTTACTGCTGTTAAAACCTATAACCGGCACTTGCTCTATCCACTGTTCGATCTTGGCGATTTGGTTTTTACGTAAATGTTCTGTATTAAACCCATATCTTGACCACACTTCTTCTCTTATGGCTTTTCCCCTGACTTTCAAATCTTCTACGAATTTTTCTATAAGTTTTGCGGGATCTTTATCACAAATATGAGTTACTGTTCCTGAGAAACTATCTCCTATACTAACGCTTACCGGAACGTGCTCAGCTTCGTACTCTAAACTATTACCTAGCGTTTCAAATTCTGGGTTGAGATACGCCTCAAAATCATATACTATCTGATATGGATAAAGAGTAGTGTCGCAACCGATCTTTATATCTTTACCCGTTCTTTGGAATTCGCATTCCCACATAACTACTAGGTTGAATTCTTTGCTTCTTCTAATAAATGTATCTCTTCTCATAGTGGATGCGCGTTCATCTTTTCTATGCTTTGCATGAATCTCACACCCGTGCCAGTAACAGCCGTGATATTGATATACGGTATTGGTTTCCGTACAGTATCCATCTACTGGAGCTCCTAAAACCCATCTTTCACCCCCGTGTCCACACTGTTCGTGGTGAATGTGAATTCCCTCGCGCTTTTCCACAGAATACATCCAATCGATCGCCCCATAACTGTTAGAACTTTTTGGGTAGAACGCTTTCTCGAACGACGAACGCGGGCGCTCTAAATAATTACCATCACATACTATTTTTGTCTCACCTTTCATACATTTTGGTCCGTGTCTCTTCATATTACTCGCTTTCGTGAATTTCTGTTTGCAATTATCGCAGGCGTAAATTTTAGATAGGTTTTTAAGGTTTTTTATCAGAAATGCGTGATTATTAAACAGTCCTATTGTCATTGGTTTATTACCTATTGCCTTATAGTGCGCTGGTACCTTTTTCAACCACCATACATTACATTCGGTGGGTTGATATACTTCTATACCGATTTTAAAAAACTCTTCAACCTTTTTCAGATCGGAAAAAGGAATTGGTGAAACCACATTACTACCGAAATATTGCTTACTAAGTTCTTTCGCTTTTTCTGTACATCTGTCAGGTCTGATCTTTTTATCAAGGTGCATAGCTAAACATCTGAACAGGCAAAGATCGTCATTATACTTATCTAAAGAATACATACCTTTTTTATTCTTCAACCATTCTGGAAGTTCTCCTCCTGCCGCTTCTTTAGATTGTAGTCCCAAATCTATTCCCCTACTGCCCTGTATTAGCTTTACAAAAACCTCTACCCATCTTACAAACTTCCACTTTGTATTTGGTCTGTCTATTTTATCGGACATTATTCGTGTTTGCTCCTTATCTGACAGCCATTTTTTAACGGTTTTCATTGATGATAGTGGTTCGCTACCACCGAGATTTTTGTGCATTATTATAGTTACAGGTTTTCCATTTTTAATTTCCTCCATATGTTCTAGCTTGTAAGAATATGAATATCTCAAATAAACATTTGTTGTTAGATACGGAGCGAGTTTATCGGACATGCGTTCGGACTCGTTGATGTCAATGTTTTTACGAAAGGATAATGTAACTACCCGTCTTCCATTTTCTACCTTTCCAATTTTTCATCGTGAGCTCCCAATATTTCTTCACCTTTTTCCACTATCGCGCGAACTATAGATCTTTTATTTGGTATTTGGTCACCTGTGTGTCTAATTTGAGACAAATTATTTGTGCTTGAAGGCAATTCTTTAGAATTAATTACACTAGCCCTTAGCTCCGCAATACTTTCTTTTTGAATTCTGTTACCAACTTCCTCCGCTAGTGAGAGGTCTTTAAATGCTCCTCGTTTGTGAGCGCGGGTAAACCGCTTCATAAACGCCTCATTCTTTGTGGAGTTTATCAGCTTTGTCAACCCCCTAACTCTCAACCGTTTACTATAAGTAATCCCTAGAGATTCGGCTTCTCTTCTCAAACTTTCGATTTCTGGCGTTATCATATTTTCTGTAATATACTTTTGTATAACCTATGAAATTTATCTGTTCAATTGGTCGTGAAAACATTATATTTTTTTTCACGTCCAATTGAATATAAACATATACATATATATATATATAATGGAGTGTGAGACTTGTTGTAAGACGTTTACGCGTAAAGACTATCTACGAAGGCATCTAGCGAGACGTTGAAAAATTCCTTGTGTCCCCCCGCAATTTCAATGCCCCAGATGCCCTTGTAAATTCGTTAGTGCCCAAACTCTTTGTAGACATAAGCAACTACGCTGTCAGGTAGCTAAAGGTGAACGTGGTAGACTAGAGCTGGTAGAATTAGTTGCTGATCTGCGAAATCAATTAGCTATATTGGAGGAGAAAAATGGGGTGTTGGAATATAAACTATCACTCGTGGGCACATTTAAATTGGAAACTTATTAGAAGAAATTCATAAATTTGCTGTCGGGAAAATATTCTGTTTTTTTTTTCACGACCAATTTTTCATTTTTCGTGGTTGGTGGGGGACAATTTCCTCGTTAACCAATTTATGGTTTTTCGGGGGTGGTGGGGGTATTATAGAGGGTTGTAAATTATATCACAGTAGGTGGTATCATTTTGACTCCCTATATACTACTTGGTCACGTGTAATGGCATATGTCAAATATGCATTGGTCTTAGGTAATTGAATGCAACTAATTAGCAACAGACTGGTCTTGATTTTGGGGAAATTGTACAGCATCCCTCACGCTGTTCGACAGACAACTGGACTTGAACAAATTAATCTCTCGTTACGAAACGACTATAAATTACGAAGTTAATCGCACGTTTATGTATTTATGGGGTTTATTTTTTCATACAGGGACACCCGACCAGACACTTCAAAGTATATAATCATTTCAAGCTACCTAGGACAAAGTAAATAACTAAATAAAGTTGTTGTTTTTTAATGTAGGGTGGGGGCCGTCGACGTAAAGGTCGAGGCTCGGTCCCCCCAGGTCGGGCGATTCAGTTATGCATGGGAGATGCCGGGCCATCAATGTGTCTCCACGCGAGAGTAGTTTCAATATCTCTCTCTTGGATCAAACCCATAACCTTCCCAAGCCCATTATTTTATCGATGGTTTGTGGTAATCAAAATAATCTCATCTTGTTTGCATGCATTTTACTAACATAGTATAAGACCAAGGATTCGGGATGAAACGGGGTGGTTGTTATGGTAGAATAATAAGACGGAACAATGTATACACGATACATATTTTATTATCTTTGTACAATGGACGCATGGAGCTCGGAGGCACACCACTTTACAATCATACATATACTTCTAATTGTGAGAGCTATCCATATCGTCGCTACAATAACATGTATGTACAACTTTAGAGTATAATGTATAATTTAAAATCCGTATGGGACTGTATATATGTGATCCCTCGTCACTCGCTTATCGTATCCATATTTGTACAATTTGTGTTCGCTTTTCGTTAGCAATTTTCGGTTTTTACTGTCACGACATATCTTAAAATTGTCTTTCACTGTCATTGTTTCATCTCTCGATTCTGTCACCATTCTTTTCAACGCATAGTAATTAATGTCTTTCGAATTCTTATAATTCAATGTGATTCCTCGAACTTTGTAGCATGTTCGATTCCCATCTTCTCCGGGTTTTTCTAGTTCATACCCATAATTGTTCGGACCCGCAGTCGCGAAGCTGATAATTTTGTTGTTACATATTTCGTCCGTAAGGTCACCAAGATAGTCTCCCAGGGGTGGTTTCCATTCCCCGGGCTGAGATGTGAATATTACAGAATCAGTATCTACATACAGAGTACGGGGCCCAAGTTTCTCTATGTAACTGTATAGCTTTAGCCGAGCCTGAGCTGTTGTGTATGCCGCTATCACAACGTTGGTTCTATCAGACATTTCTATGAAGTCGTCATTGTTTTTCCAGGTCATTTCTACCATTTCCTCGCTAACGAAATTCACAGACAACACTTCTTGTTGGTCACTGGTTAATTTGTCGTAGAATATCGCGGGGTCTGTGACATATGTAACTTGAGGCATATTAGGTCTCTGCCCAAATTTTCCATTACGAGTTCAGCATTAATTTTGCCAGAGCTCTCAGTCCAGGATTATTTTCTATATTACTGTACTCGAGATGGATTCCTTCACGCATGTGGTAATCATCTATATATTTATGTTTGTCATGTTCTGATTCACACCATTTCGGCCATCCACTGGCTTCCTGCTTCATTTTTAAGAACGTGTTTACGTAATCGATGAACAGACCACCGCTCATCGTGGATGGATCATATTGAGCTATCTGATCGAAATTCAACACTTCATAGATTTTGTTCTACTTTGTACCCCTTGCTCATGTCCATCTTCAACTCGTCTGTTACCCACGTGCCGATCAATGCTCTTTCCTCATCATTGTGCTGACATTGTGATTGTTGGTAAGTTTCTGCGCACGTTTTGCATAAAACGAATAAAAGCTTATCGTTCATTCTCATTGGTAGGACACGAATGTACAAGCCTCGCGGTGGCAGGACCTTACATTTAATAATTCCTTCATACTTGTTTATCTCGTCAAAATCCTCAGTGATGATAGACGGATGCCTAAGTGGTAGTTTCCCGGTTTTGTTTACCCATGGGTACAAGCTCGTGACGTCATAGTAATATATTGAACCGTCCCCAGATGCCTCCTTTAATAAAGTAAACGGCTCGGTTCTGCCTCCAAAGAACGGGTCTCGAGGTTCCAGCGGTGTTACAAATTCTAGCTTATATATAAACGTTTTCATTTCTTCGTTTTCACGCAGTTCGTTATCAAAATCATGTTCCCATTTCGCAATGTATGTATAGCCTAAGCCTTCGATGTACCGTTTCTTTATCAGGGTCCGCTGGTACAGTTCACCCATCGTGGTGTCGATTACCGGATTCAGAGTTGTTTTCGAGTAACACTTCGGGTTTCCGTGCCAGAAATCGCCGTGGAATTCTAATACCACCTTCTCACCATCTTCTGTCTCATAGTATCCGTCTACTAGATATTTTCCTATTTTCTTCTCCCCGTCATTCCTAGCATGTTGGATATTTGATCCATTGAAGAGCCTTGATTGACTGTCTCTGCTCGGGCTTGTAACCGCGATGCTTTATGATTCCGATAGTTTCCGATTGTAGAAACTTTGTACGAAATACTAAGTTGCAAGCTGACGCTATTGTGCAACAATGTTCGAATGGGTCAATACCGAGATCACCTTCCACTGATGACGTCATTTCCATAAATAATTCGCGGACTTTTAAGCAACACCTTCTCAATATGTCAACCTCTGAGCGGCAATATTTGAGTAATTCTTTTTGCAAATCGAATGTGCTGTTTTTGTTATCTTTGTACCATTCATAGAAACATTTTCTGCCTTCAGATTTCATCCCGTCTGGATTGTAGTACTTAGGTTCTGGGAGGTGGTTTAATACTTTGTGTTGATTCTCTTTTAGATTGTATAGATGTGGAAAATGTCCTTTACATAGCTCTGGAATTTGGAACATCCCGGGTAGCTTGGATAGGGCCATCGGCAGAAAATTCATACTATCTATCATTTTGATCTTGCATTCTTTTACGAATAGTGACATTATCTTTGATCCGTTTGAAATTATTTCCGGTTTAATACCATTTCTATACAGATATTGCATGACCGGATATGAGTCGTACCCTGTGAAATTATGAGCAAGTACAATAGCTGTTTCATTGTCTTCAGAAAATAACCACTCACAGAAATCGTCGGTTGTATTCGACCCAGAAAATACCCTCTCTCTCTCACCTCACAGTTCTCACATTCGTCTACCTCACGGTCCAAACAATCTTCACATACTTTATGAACTACACATAGGTTTGGTTTATGTTCTAACGAGCCGCATTGTGATTCACCACAATTCTTGCATTTCCCATTTGTCTGATCAAATGCATAACCTGTCTCGCACTCTATCATGTCATCCTGTGTACATTCCATATCATAGAAGATGAATGTCCTTAGTGTGTTAGGTTCACACTCATTGTCTATGTCTTTCTTTTCATCCAATAATGTATCGCCATCGTCGTGGGTCACTGTTTTGGAGGTCACTCGTTTCATGTAGCACTGATGTCCCTCTGGAAAATAGTCACTGCATGTCTTGCATAAGGTTTCCCCACATAAAAATTCGGTTTTATGTAGCCCGTGACAATGTCCACACTTATAAATGGTTTGACATGTAGACGTGCCCTTCTTTGTAGACTTCTGATGTAGGTCATAGCATTCCTGCCCGTTAAACCGGCGGTGACATTTCCTACAATCGATCAATGATCCCGTACTATCGTGTATTTTACGACAGGCATCACAGGCGTTGTTGCATTTGCGTTTCTCTTTATTACTATATCCCTTTTCACATTTGTAACAATAGTAAACACGACTGATAAATGCAGGCATAGACGTGAATACGTCATAGTGGTCATTATGGAGAAGGATATGTATCTTCTTCTCCGAATCGGGGCCTGTATAGATATCAGCCTTCACTTGGTCACGGACATGGATCTGATATCCACACATCACGGCTTGAAGTTTCTACAACTCTTCAATCCCACAACGTCCCTGTGGAACACCTGCACGATCATGTAGTTCCTCTGCAAGTTATTTCTGTATATTACCAGCATGTCTAATTGATTCCCATTGTTCGTGTTTGTCTAGTCTCGCCTTTGCCGTCACAATAGCACGAGCACAGCACAGTTCATCATTGTTGTGTATGCGAATAATGCACTGCTTATCCTTGAGAAATCTCTCAAAGTTCACGTACCTGCACCTTTTTCTGCTGCCTCCGCTTGTCATGATAACATGCGTAATTTCAATTTCTAGTGTTTTGTCCAGTACAAACTCTTCGTATGATTGTAGCACACGTTCTATCTCTGATAAAAACAGTTCCACGTTCAACACATGTTTTCGCATGAATGGCAATGTGATAGGAAAATCCAGTTCCGGGGGCTGCACCACCAATCTAATCAAGTCAGTTGGGCTGGCGAATGTTGTTAATTCTGCCAGAATCAAAGCGAAAATCCTTTTTAGAGTTTTCGTAATAGATGAGGTGGTGTTGAACTTTATCATTTTCACTTGTTTCGTCTTATTCATAGAGTAATACTTCTTTGGATCATCAATTTTGACGCGTTTTATATCCTGTGCTTCATCTCCCGCATCATGTTTCCTTTTAGCACCACCTCCTTGTTGATGACGTATCCGGATATGTCTCGCCAGATTATACGGTCTAGTAAATACCATCGAGCACTGCAAACACTCATGTTGTCTGAACTCTCGGTGTCTCGCCTTGTGACGTTCTATGTTGTCAGCACGGCCGAAGCACTTTCCACACGTCACGCAGGTAAATTTCTCCCAGTGGTTTACGGTACGTCGAAGTTGTAGTAACTGACTCAGCTTGAAGAACCCGCTCCCACATATTTCGCAGGTGTAAGTCATGTCTGCTCTCTTCGATGTCTGGAAGTATAATGACAAACTATAGTAAATCTCTCCTTCTTATGGACAACGGAAACACGTACTATGATGCGATTGGTCAATTTGTTACGCAATTTGATTGGCTGATACGAATGAGTACTCAAATTTTATTGGTTGATTGTATTGTGTCTAGCCAGATGAAACCGACTGGAACCGGTTTAAACTATTTTTGTTTGTTTTAGACCAAAATTCATAAGAAGGGTGTGTGCTCGTATGTAAAAGACATTTAATCATGGAGTGTCAAAAGTGCAACATCAGTTTTAGTAGTAGATTCAACATGAATCGTCATTTAACTAATAAACACTGGGAAATGACAGGAAGAGGCGTAACACACAGAAAGCATGGAACACATGAAGATATGGGAGCTCCGAGAGCTCCGGGAGAAATGGGAGCTCCGAGAGCTCTGAGAGAAATGGGAGCTCCGAGAGCTCCGGAATATATGGGAGCTCCGACAGCTCCGGGAGAAATGGGAGCTCCGAGAGCTCCGGGAGAAATGGGAGCTCCGAGAGCTCTGGGAGAAATGGGAGCTCCGAGAGCTCCGGAAGATATGGGAGCTCCGAGAGCTCCAGGAGAAATGGGAGCTCCGAGAGCTCCGGGAGAAATGGGAGCTCCGAGAGCTCCGGGAGAAATGGGGGCTCCGAGAGCTCCGGGAGAAATGGAAGCTCCGAGAGCTCCGGGAGAAATGGGAGCTCCGAGAGCTCCGGGAGAAATGGGAGCTCCAAGAGATCCGGGAGAAATGGGAGCTCCGAGAGCTTCAGAAGATATGAGACAGCCAGAAGCTCAGACGAATCAGGAATTGATGTCAGCACCTTCGAATACTATACAAGATACGCAATCAGACTTCGTTTTCAAACATCCATTTACATGTATGATTAGTGGACCGACGTCGTCCGGAAAAACCTACTTCGTAAAGCAACTGTTAGAACGAGCAAAGGAAAAGATATCTCCAACGCCACAGAGAATTATTTGGCTTTACAAAAGATGGCAACCGTTATACGATCACATCAGACAACGCGTATATCCCAAAGTCGAGTTCATCAGGGGGATTCCATTTAACTTAGAAAAGGACGAATTCATAGATCCAAAACTCAATAACGTTATTATGTTTGACGACATGGCATCCGAAGCTGCGAAGGATGAACGTGTTACAGATTTATATACGGAAGGAAGTCATCATAGGAACATTTCCGTCATCGCTTTTACCAAAACATGTTCTATAGTAAAAACCCAACCATGCGAAGAAATTGTCAGTATCTGGTATTATTTAAAACTCCCGTAGACAAACAGCCAGTAATGACATTAGCCAGGCAGATGTACCCTACTAACCCACAGGTACTTCTGCGTCAGTTTGATGAAGCTGTGAATAAACCATACGGCTATCTAGTGGTTGATTTAAAAGCCAGAACCCCGGAGCATTTGCGCATGCGCACAAACATTCTAAATAGCATAAGAAGGGCAGAGACAAACAATTCAGACAACAGCATAAGAGGAAGCGAATCGCATAGCAGTGTTAAACATGCAGACCATAGTATTATAAGGAACGACGTCTACGTTGACAACGTTGATTTTAATAAAGACATACGGCGATATAGCTCAGATATCTCAAGAGAAGTATCATATTCACAAAACGATCGAGACACAGAAGACGAAGTCATGCATTCTTGCGATAACTGCGGGTTGGTGTTTATGGACATCCACGATTTACAACGGCACGTGAAACAATGGTGTTATGAGGGACAATCCGCAAAACGAAAAGCGAATGACAACCACGAAGAGGAGCCTATTAGTAAGAAATGGATATCATTGGAACACGATAATATGGACGATTACTATGATGATATTGAGGAACATTTTCGAAAAATGGCGGATGAGGCGATAGACAAAAGCGAAGACATTTGGAATGAGAAAGTAGAGGAATTTCAGCAAAACGGTATCCCCTTCAAGAAGGCAAGGGCAAATGCATATGACTACGTTTTTGATATCGATAAAAGAGAATTCTTAAAGACGTACACTACATTATTGAAACGGCTAATCCCGATTACCGAAAGCGAAATACATAAGAAAATAATTGAGGAAAGTATAGATTTAGAGGATATGTCATTAAATAAGAGAATTAAAAAGGTTTTGAACAAACACAGTCATTGGTTCAACGATCTGTTTCCTGATGGCGATGATAGCGATGTCACATATGACGGGGAAGACACAGAAGACGAGAGTGACGATTAAATCTTAAAAAACATAAGAATAACATTATTTATATGAAGAATATAACACTTGCTTGAATACCAAAATGGAACATTATCTGCACTCAATATATTTCGATTCGTCAAAGCCTGCGAGTTTCTCTGGACCGGATAAATTGCACAATTATGTCAAGAAACAGGATCAATATGAAATAAGTAAATACAAAATCCGCAAGTGGTTACAACTACAAGAACCTTACAGCTTAAGCAAACCGGTGAGAAGACGATTCATAAGAAGTCACATGATTACAGCCGGTATTGATGATTTGTGAGAAGCAGACTTTTTCGATATGTCAAAATATTCTAAAGACAATGACTGCATTACTTTCATTCTACTGGTTGTAGATGTATTCTAAAAATATATATGGCTTAGACCGTTGACACATACGACTGGTGCTTCTGTTAGTACGGCTTTTCTAGATATATTTGCCGAAGGACGAATTGCTAGGCGACTATCCCCTGATAAAGGTCAATAATTCTGCTCTAAACTTGTCCAAGATCTAATGAAAAAGAACAAAGTTTTGTATTTTCCTACACAAAATGAAACCAAAGCGTCCGTAGCGGAGAGAACAATCAAGACTATCAAGATGAAACTGTACCGTTATATGAACTATAAACAAACGGACATAGTGTTACGCGCCGGTAGTGGTGCGTACATATGACAACGCATATGACCCTGTCTATGCTACGTGTGGGCTGCAAGCACCTGCACGCTGTTCCAAACCCTTGCAGTGCGTATACTACCCAGTATCCTCTAACACGCGTTGCGGGCTATAGATGACCGATTGGCCGACAAATGTGGTAGCGTCTGCCTATAGTTGTCAATCAGTATATCTGTGTAGCCTGCAACCTGTGTCTCAGATCTGGACTAAACGCTGCACGTCTGTATGTACTGGAACACGGGTGTAGCTGCCGTCTGACAGTCCAGGGAACAGATAATAGACTATATAAATTCAATTATTTATTAATTTTAGTCAGCACAAGAGATATCCGAGAGATGGTTCAAATGAACGTTACATTCGTCCGTACTACAATAAGTAAACTATCGTGTGGATAGACTAAACTGTTTATAATAATTATGCAGTAAAAACCGCAACGATCAATACTAACGAAAGGCAGCGTAAACACCGGCAAACACGGTGGTTTTAGAGGTAGAATTTGCTATCCACCAGATTTCGTTCCCGTACAGACAAATATGAATATTCACCTTAGTAGTTATGACTAATGGGGTCTCTGGGGACCCATGAAACGGTAATATATCGCAGGTGGGGTCTCAGGGACCATAAACAGATGAAAGAAATGTCCTATGTCGCTAATAAGACCCTCTCATGGGTTAAATAATGTCCAAATGACTCTGGCAAGATCAATTTATACTAAAATGATTAATTGTTCTTGCTATGAGAACTGTACAATGCTTATTATTAGTTTACAATTAATTCTAAAGACCTCATTTCGCACGAGTTTTAACGTGGAGGTGTTATCTGTAAGATCTATTGTGCCAGAGTGCCGAATGGCAGATTTCGCTCGCCTTATATACCCATGCATGGTCACAGCGGCCAACAATTGGTCGCTTGGCCAATTATTGGCCATTCTGGCCCGATATTGGCCATTTTGGCCAAAAATTGGCCATTTGGCCAAAAACGGGTCACTGGCCAGGAATTGGCCACTTGGCCAAATATTGGCCATTTGGCCAAAAATGGGCCATTTGGCCAGAAATTGTCCATATGGCCAAAAATGCACGAGCCGGAAATGACATCAAATTTTGCAAATGACATCACAGATTATGTTCTTAGTGACGTCAGCAGATACGAATTTGTCATTCAATTTTATCAAATAAACATCGGAAACTGACAGATAACACTCCGACAGGGCATGAAAAACACAATTAATAAATAGTATATGAAATCTGTACTAGAACAATGTTATCGTGTGTACGCTTAATCTTTAGCGGCATGATAAACTCCTTTACGTAAGTTTACAAAGACAAACAATCCCACAATTCAGGAATCAAAATGGCAGACAGTAAGATCAAAATGTTAGGCACTGACAGAAAAGTTACATTTTCTACCACAATAGCGGCTACAGGGATTGTTGTATAAAGTTATTTAGCGAAACGAGAGCTGAAAACCTACGTCAGATTATAGTCTAAGTGACATTGTGTACACATGTTAACATAGTGAGCTAAATTTGCGACAATGTTGGATTCTGGATTTTACAGACCAATTCCAGACCATATCACGTATGTTTTCATTTCACGTCTTGTCAAAGCAGCACAAATAAATAACGTTGATATTCTACAAGCTGTGTGGTGAAAATGAAAGTTCATTCAGCGTGGTTTGTAACTAAAGAATCCAGGTAAGTTACCTAAATATGTCGGAGCATATCAATATATCTACCAGTGTTACAAGACATAGCGACAAGTTATAATAGTACCGTACATAGAACGATAGCGTACATAGCGTCGGTTAAAGACGAAAATGAAATGGAAGTCCGAATTGCTACTTATCTATCACGTAAAGATGGAACGGTGACAAAGAAGAAACGTTTCCGGTTCAAAATTTGTGACTATGTCTGTATATCATACTTACATGCGACGTTTACCAGAGCTTACGATCAGACATACAGCGGGGAAATATTCAAAATATTCCGACGATATTTCCGGGGACAGATACCAGTGTACCGCTTGGAAGATATGGCGGATGAAGATATTACTGGAACGTTCTATGAAAGCGAAATTCAATTTCTGTGAATCAGGACCAAATGTGGAAAGTGGAAACTATTATTAAAGCGAGAGGCAAAGGAAGAAACAAACAAAATTTCGTGAAATGGTTACATTTTCCTAAGAAATTAAATTCATGGATAAACGCATCTGACGTACAAGATGTATAACATTAGTGTACTGACTATATTCGTAACACTATTTGCTATAAAGTTCTAGTATTCACATATAAATGAATTTGAGAATGACTACCCGATGAAAATGGAATATTAACACATTGTAAGATAAGAGGCATCACGCTGAATCATAAAAACAGTCTACAGATAAACTATGACGTGATCAAAAATATGGTGAAAACGTTGTCCACCGCTTCTGTGACCGTGACTGATCCTTACAAAATTACCAGGGATAGAGATATGACTAATATTCTGACCGTATCACAGAATAAAAAACTATAGAATTGTGTTCGACAAGAGAGTGCTTCGGGAACATTACGTATCGTATCATGTGGTTATTGAAAACGAACATAATATATGTTCAGGGTGTCCAGACGTTTGATTTGTATATTATAGCTCATTGATATGTGTATAGTATGTTGTTGTCATTACTATGTTATTAGTATGTAAATAAAAGTAGAATACACTCCATATATATTTAATCCTTCCCACATGTGTGCAGGTTGAGAGAGCTGGAGACAAGTTAGCGGTGTGGTTCAAACTTAGCAGAATTCCAATCTACCTGGTTTGGCTCTCGGGTACTATTTCGGCTGTCTGTACTTGAGAGTTGAATCCGGTTATATCCTATTATAAACGTAGCAAGACAAGAATAGCAATAAGCCTATTAATTTTTAGAGGATGGGGCTCAGTGATTATTGTGTGGGTAGGACCTGGTACCAGATCAGATTATTTTAATTTCAAGACTGAATATGTATAATATGAATGAAAGCATTCAGTTCTAATGTTATGATCCAACCCCCTACACCTTTGCACGTGAAATACTGGAATCGAACTTGTTGATCCCGCCAAAAATGACCTTATTTCTTGCTGTGCCGTTAAACACTAAGAAACAAACAAAATGCATCCTACTATCAGGATTCACACCAATCTATCCATAAGCGAAATGACTGGTTACATGTATATCAAGTTAATCATTTGTATATGTAATACATACACGAGTACTTATAATATGCATATTTACGTTCGCTATATGACCATAAAAATGACAAGTCTTACCATGAGACGGTACATACAATACAAGCTATATGCATAAATATAGCATTGCCAAATTCTCGACAACCTCTATTGTTTAATAAAACAATAAGTGCGTCTTATAGCAAAGCCACGCACGTGTTAACCCTGTGACACGGGCTAAATCAAGAAACATGTAATAAAATGTCCAGTCACATATACAAATTAGGAACGCGTATGGGCAGATGTTTAATGCTAAATTCAAATATGTTTCTAGCCAATAACGCGAATATTAACCCATTGTGATATTTATAATACCCCGGCATCAACGGTATCGATCCGTGTATCGAATACAGGTTTGCGCGGGTAGAAATTGTCGTCTGCTATTAACGGGTATAATAAGGGTGAACGTCCTTATCGGTTTTGTTTTACTGCACCGACCGATACGGTGAATTTACTATATACATATTGTAATTAAGTGCGCATTTTCTTTATAAATCTTACCTGCTTAATATGTAGTCTACGGCAATGCGTTAAATGCTATCTCGGCGAAGTCTCTATCAAGAATGATTTAATATCGGGAAAAGTACTGTATTGATAGCTATTAGGTCGTCAATTAAGTAAACGTGTTTCAACAGATCGCTGTAACATGTCTCGACATGTTAATGTAACGGAGGCATATCGGGAATACGGTATCGATCTTAACACTCGCTCAATAAAACTCATTAAAGCTAAATACAAATATGTTTCTAGCCAATAGCGCGAATATTAACCCATTGTGATATTTTTTAAATACCCAGGAATCAACGGTATCGATTCGTGCATCGAATACGGGTTTGCTCAGGTAGAAATTGTCGTCTGCTATTAACGGGTATATTACGGGTGAACGCCCTTGTCGGTTTTTTTTTTACTGCATAGACCGATTTACCATATACATATAGTAATTAAATGTCCTATAGAGCCGTGGCTTACTATGTTTCTAGCCAATAACGCGAATATTAACCCATTGTGATATTTTTTAAAAACCCCGGACAGCGTACGCGAACGCAGTAGTACGTACGTAGTCGCGGGCAATATCCATCGCTGGTCCCGTATCGGTATACCGCGGGTTTTCCCGTGACATAGGCGCTATCGGTTTGTCTCCTCCTCCCTGGCAAAACATTTAACATGGAGGAGATGGTACCTAGGGTGACACCCTGTCCTATTAATAGCCCCCGTCTTCTTTTAAATGCGACCCCGCATTTATCTAAATACACATCCAATTCACGGATATTGTTAAATGTACATACATTGAGGTTAAATCCGCCATCTATTGTTCATGTAACATTATGATTCAGACAATGTTATTCGGTTTGATGGGCCATGTGCCATTTTGTAATTGTTGTGATTTTTTGTTATCTCTGTATTTATTATAATAATTCACATATGTATCCGCATGAATAGTTATTATTACCAATTTATTTGATTTATCTCACCCATTATCAGTAACCAGATCGCATTTTGCCTAAGATTGATGACAATGGCAATAATAATTATATGTTGTTTAGCTGATTGAATACAGAGATAACGCTCTACAGACATAATCATGTGAATTTCGGATACCGGAACATCTCTAAACCGGACACCACTGTAAACTACGTGTGGGAACCCCACTAAACCGGACATCACTTTAAACTAGGTATGTGTGCGAAACCTGTCTAGAGCGGACACCACTGTACGCTAGGTATGTGTGCGGAATATATATAAACCGGGCACTATTGTAAGCGTGGAGAACCTCTCTAAACCGTACACCACTGTAGACTAGGTATGTGTGCGGAACCTCTCTAAACTGGTCAGCACTGCAAGCTAGGTACATGTATGTGTGCGGAACATCTCTAAACCGGACACCACTGTAAACTATGTGTATGTAAGGAACCCCACTAAACCGGACATCACTTTAAACTAGGTATGTGTGCGAAACCTCTCTAGAGCGGACACCACTGCACTATATGTATGTGTGCGGAATCTCTATAAACCGGGCACCATTGTAAGCTATGTATGCGTGCGGAACCTCTCTAAACCGTACACCTCTCTAAACCGTACACCACTGTAAACTAGGTATGTGTGCAGAACCTCCATACACTGGTCAGCACTAGGTACATGTATGTGTGCGGAACATCTCTAGACGGGACACCACTGTAAACGCGGTAGGTGTGCGTAACCTCTATAGACCGGACACCACCGCAATCTAGGTATGTGAGCGGAACCTCTGTAGACCGGACAACACTGTAAACAAGGTATGTGTGCGGAACCTGTCTTGATCGGACACCACTGCAAACGAGGTATGCGTGCGGAACCTGTATAAAGCGGACAACACTGCAAACTAGGTAAGTGTGCATGACCTTTCTTGACCGGACACCACTGCAAACTAGGTATGTGTGTGTGCGGAACCTCTCTAGACCGGACACACCTGCAAACTAGGTACATGTGCGGAACCTCTCTAGACCGGACACCACTACAAGCGAGGTATATGTGCGGAACCTGTCTAAACCGGACACCACTACAAGCGAGGTATATGTGCGGAACCACTCTAAACCGGACACCACTACAAGCGAGGTATATGTGTGGAACCTCTCTAAACCGGACACCACTGCAAGCTATGTATATGTGCTGAACCTCTCTAAACCGATCATCACTGAAAGCTAGGTATGTATGCGGCACCTCTCTAGACCAGACACCAGTGGCAGTAAGCAGTAGTGGGCAGTGAACAATACAATATGGATGCAGCAATATGATCAAGCTTATAAATATAACCGTATAATGCCGGATATAGGTATTGACTGTTCTAACTAAGTACTTGAGAAATGTTCTCCACAATAGTGAACATTGTAGAACGGTTCAAATATAAATTTAGTTACGCTTCGAACGCCCACATAATCGTGTATTATAAGAAAATGTTTCATTCGTATTATCTCCAGCGAATGTACATGCAATGGATATCGACCGCTACTTGCAGTGCAGCGGCCACATCCGCCTCTTACAGTGTACACACGCAATGGTTCTCGACCGGTACTTGCAGTCCAGCGGCCACATCCGCCTCTTACAGTGTACACTCGCAATGGTTCTCGACCGGTACTTGCAGTCCAGCGGCCACATCCGCCTCTTACAGTGTACACACGCAATGGTTCTCGACCGGTACTTGCAGTCCAGCGGCCACATCCGCCTCTTACAGTGTACACACGCAATGGTTCTCGACCGGTACTTGCAGTCCAGCGGCCACATCCGCCTCTTACAGTGTACACTCGCAATGGTTCTCGACCGGTACTTGTAGTGCAGCGGCCACATCCGCCTCTTACAGTGTACACAACTTTTTTCGTGGCCTAGGTGTCAGGAAATCGCATCTGCGGCGATCTGGCATTTATAAATTTAAAACAACTAAACAAAAGAAAAAAACATGTTCGCTGGATTCGAACCTACGAACGCACCGGTCACAGACGTTCTCGCTACCCACACGGCTATATTGTTCAAAAGGATAACTTCTAAAATTAAGAAGTATAAAAACTTGTAATGCAAAACGAAATAATATTACAATTAACATTATTAATTATACTCATAAGCAGAAACAATATATTGAAAATTGCCTTGCAACTATTTTTATCTGGACTTCGTCACGAGGTAATTCCATGGTCTTGTCGTCAAACGGGTATTCAAACGAGCACTATTTGCTATTATGGCGTGGGTGTACGATGGAGCAAAGAAGCCTGGTACGATGTAGGCCGAGTGCCCCTGTATGCGTTACAGCACATATCGCTTCCGGCTAGTGCTCTCACCTGTGATTAACGGCCACCTCAGATGCAACGAACGTCACTATTTGCTGCTATTATGGCGTGGGTGGGGGTATTCAAACGAGGTAGACAGGAGACTGAAGCCTGGAACAGCGCGGCCACCTAGTACATGATGTGGGCCTAGTCCCCCCGTAATCGTTCCATCATGTCTCCATGCCGGCTAGTGCTCTCAACTGTGCTTAGCGGCCAGCCCGGACACAGCGAACCTCACTGTTACTGTTATTTCAGCTTGCTGGTATTGAAACGATTTAGGCTGGAAACAGAAGCCTGGAACAGCGCGGCCACCTGGTGTACGATGTAGGCCGAGTGCCCCTGTATGCGTTTCAACACATCTCGCTTCCGGCTAGTGCTCTCACCTGTGATTAACGGCCACCACAGATGCAACGAACGTCACTATTTGCTGCTATTATGGCGTGGGTGGGGGCATTCAAACGAGGTAGACTGGATACTGAAGCCTGCAACAGCTTTCATTCATACCTAACCACCCTGTGTCATTCACCCTGGCATTGACCTACTTATTCGACATATAAGTAAGATTCGTCATACTGTGTCCTGTTGTCCGGTTTAGAGAGGTTCCGCAAATATACCTCTATACACAGGATTCGGTTTAGAGGGGTTCCGCACATATACCTAGTTTACAGTGGTGTCCGGTTTAGAGAAGTTCACAACATATACCTCTTTCACATTGCTGTCAAATTTAGAGAGGTTCCGCGCACATACCTAGCTTCGCACATATACAAATGTACATAGTTTACAGTGGTATCCGATTTAGAGAGGTTCCGCGCACATACCTAGCTTCGCACATATACAAATGTACATAGTTTACAGTGGTATCCGATTTAGAGAGGTTCCGCACATATACCTAGTTTACAGTGGTGTCCGGTATACAGAGGTTCCGCACATATACCTTGTTTACAGTGGTGTCCGATTTAGAGAGGTTCCGTACACATACCTTGTTTACAGTGGTGTCCGGTATACAGAGGTTCCGCACACATACCTAGTTTACAGTGGTGTCCGGTATACAGAGGTTCCGCACACATACTTAGTTTGCAGTGGTGTCCGGTATACAGAGGTTCCGCACACATACTTAGTTTACAGTTGTGTCCGATTTAGAGAGGTTCCGCACACATACTTAGTTTGCAGTGGTGTCCGGTATACAGAGGTTCAGCACACATACTTAGTTTACAGTTGTGTCCGATTTAGAGAGGTTCCGCACACATACTTAGTTTGCAGTGGTGTCCTGTATACAGAGGTTCCGCACACATACTTAGTTTACAGTTGTGTCCGATTTAGAGAGGTTCCGCACACATACTTAGTTTGCAGTGGTGTCCGGTATACAGAGGTTCAGCACACATACCTACTTTACAATGATGTCTGGTTTAGACAGATTCCGCACATATACATAGCTTGCAGTTGTGTCCGGTCTAGAGAGGTTCCGCACACATACCTGCATGTAGCTTACAGTGGTGTCCGGTCTATAGTCCGGTCCACACATACCTAGTTGACTTTGGTGTCCGGTTTACAGAGGTTCCGCACATACACGTAGTTTACAGTGGTGTCCGGTCTAAGAGAGATTCCGCACACATAACTAGTTTGCAGTGATATCCGGTCTACATAGGTTCAACACACATACCTAGTTTACAGTGCTGTCCGGTTTAGAGAGGTTCCGCACATACAAGTAGTTTACAGTGGTGTTCGGTCTAAGAGAGGTTCCACACACATACCTAATTAATAGTGGTGTCCGTTTTAAAGCTTGCATTGGTGTCCGGTCTACAGAGGTTCCGAAAACATACCTAGATTACAGTGCTGTCCCATTTAGAGAGGTTTCGCACATATACCTACATGCAGCTTACAGTTCTGTCCGGTCTATAGAGGTTCCGCACACATGCCTAGTTTACAGTTGTGTCCGGTTTAGAGAGGTTCCACACATGTACTTAGCTTACAGTGGTGTCCCGTCTACAGAGGTTGCGCACACATACCTAGCGTGCAGTGGTGTCGGGTTTGGAGAGGTTGCGCACATATACCTAGCTTGCATTGGTGTTCGGTCTAGAGAGGTTCCGCACAGTGCTGTCCGGTTTAGAGGCGTTCCGCACATACTTCTAGTTTACAGTGGGGTGTCCGGTTTAGAAAGGTTACGCACATATACATACCGGTCTAGAGAGATTCCGCACACATACCTAGTTTACAGTTGTGTCCGGTTTAGAGAGGTTCCACACATGTACTTAGCTTACAATGGTGTCCCGTCTACAGAGGTTCCGCAAACATACCTAGTTTACAGTGATATCCCGTTCAGAGATGTTCCGCACATACACGTTATTTGCAGTGGTGTCCGGTCTAGATAGGTTCTCCACACATACCTAGCTTGCAGTGGTGTCCCGTCTAGAGAGGTTCCACACACATACCTAGCTTGCAGTGGTGTCCCGTCTAGAGAGGTTGCGCACACATACCTAGCGTGCAGTGGTGTCCGGTTTGGAGAGGTTGCGCACATATACCTAGCTTGCATTGGTGTTCGATCTAGAGAGGTTCCGCACAGTGCTGTCCGGTTTAGAGGCGTTCCGCACATACATCTAGTTTACAGTGGGGTGTCCGGTTTAGAGAGGTTACGCACATATACATACCGGTCTAGAGAGATTCCGCACACATACCTAGCTTGCATTGGTGTCCGGTTTAGAGAGGTTACGCAACTATACATTGTCCTGTCTTAAGAGTTTACGCACGTACTTAGTTTACATTATCATGAGTATTGTCTGACGCATATAACTGCTTACTGCTAGCAGTGAGACACATCTCACTGCCCACTGCTGCTTACTGTTAGCAGTGAAACACACCTCACTGCTCACTGCCAGCAGTGGATACATCTCACTGCTACTTACTGTTAGCAGTGAAACACACCTCACTGCTCACTGCCAGCAGTGGATACATCTCACTGCTACTTACTGCTCACTGCTCACTTCACA
Source organism: Conchocele bisecta (assembly GCA_029237695.1). NCBI lineage: Eukaryota > Metazoa > Mollusca > Bivalvia > Lucinida > Thyasiridae > Conchocele > Conchocele bisecta. The sequence goes on along the minus strand of CM055279.1, from coordinate 59,530,128 downwards.
CCGATATTACCATGGACATTATCTATTCATATCATGGTATTGATTAAGATATGTATGCATTATGGCTGACATATTATTTATTATTGCATATAATTGTGTTTTGCAGTGTAATGAATGACACAGTGTACTAAAACAATAATACGATAGTGTAATGACTTCTAGTGAAAGCGCATCGCTTGATCAGCACCGCCTCTATGTATAACGCTGAGCTTATGCAATGAATATAATCTAACATTGGCGATATTTAAAGTAATTTATTAAAGTCCTTGACTTATTCCGATGAAACTCGGCTAAGCCTCGTTTCATATCAATTCAGTAAACTCGTGTGATATTCTCTATAAGCGTGACAGGGTTAAGTACTTAACATGAATTCAACCACGGTAACCCGTTGAACCAGAAAGCCCGCTATAGCGTTTTATGCAAACAGTGCAGATCCAGAAGAGCCGGCTCGTAACGAGCCGTTTCATCAGGATATGCATTTTTCATGTTTTTGAAAACAAAATATATCCCATTTTCATTAATGGCCTAGTCTGAAAGTCAATTGGATGGGTTGCAAAATTAACATATCATATCAAAATTCATTCCAGGTACTTAGGGGTGAAAGGGTTAAATGTCATATGTGAGAGTGTATGACCCATCCCCACCCCCTATCTCCACCATCCCCGCTCTCCATGAAACCTGATTAACGTTGAGGCTGAATCGTGAACATTATTAATCCTTTCACTCATAAATAATTGGCATACATGTAGACATCCCACGTGACTTTATTGAATACGGAACACGCCGAATTTGGTAGAAAATCGCACGATTCGAGGAAAGAAAATGTCAATTTCTCAGCTTATACGCAACCGATTTTTATGAAATAAAGCACACCGTACATGTACCCGCCAATACGAGTACGTTTCCTGGTTGTAAACCGCATTATAGTAAACATTATAGTTATTCCAAACATGTATTTGTGTGAACCTTAACCGCGCTTTTCAGACTCGGGGGAAACAAAGTTCCCGATTGTTTGGGACAACCGGGAAAACTACTGGCATTTGCGGGTACGGTGCGCTTTATTTCATCAACATCGGTTGCGTACACATGGTACAAGCTGAGAAATTGATTTTTTCTTATATCGAATCCAGTTATTTTCTTCCAAATTCGGTGTATACCTTATTCAAAAAGTCACGTGGGATGACCACTCTGGACATGCTTGTTTGTGACAATCCACGGACAAGTTCATTGATCATATTCATGATATTTAGCGATGTATTTATTTACAAATCTGAAAAGTACTGAGACGACAATGTAGGACAACAATGTTCGTAAGTGCAAATTTACGATCGTTGGGAAATTTAAATTAATGGATTTACATGTATTGAGCATAGGCTGCATTTGCAGCCTATGCTCAATACATGCAAATCCAATAATTGTTTACAATAAAACATTGTTAATGTGAAATTAACAGACTATCATAATGTTGCACTTACGAAAATTTTAGTCGTACGAACCCCAGAAGAGTAAAACTGTCAATTTGAAATATCTATCTGTCAGTTCGGACACTTATCAACGGCTTGCTTATACTTGACGTTTCTTTATTTTTGTTTTAAAGTTACATGCCCACTCAGTAGGCACACATTGTTCATTATATCAGAGACATCATCGGAGACATTTTCTGGCAGAATAAACACTCAGTCGCCATTACCCCACGTATTGATTGGCATTATTATACAGTTTATATCAGACGTAAATGTCCACACCGATATCAGGGGTGATAACCGTGTTTCCTTAAAATGTAAACGGACATTACTATTATTCTCTAATTATTTATTTTTTTGATGTGCAGTGATCATACTTTATAATCTGTCGAAAATATTATTTTGTTCAGGTGACGCATTTAATTAGTATAAATAATTAAAAAATATCATGCCTCATTTGCATTAAAGGGAAATAGCCCGATAACACTGCGCGTCACTATCAGTAAAATAACTATTACTAAATGAAATATACATGTATCTGTATAGCGGGATCTTGTAATTTTTAGAACTGGTGGATTAATGACACACTTATCATGCTTATACACTCATATACTTCCTGTAAAGAACATTTTGTGCCTACTGAGTGGGCATGCACCTTTAAATAATTGACATAGACATGTTTGTTTGTGACAACCCGCGGACTATTTCATTGATCATATTCATGATATTTAGCGATATATATTCTTTACAAATCTGAAAAGTACTGACACGACAATTGATTCAGGGGCCCGTTTCACTAAACTTCGTACGTCTAAAATGTGCGTAAGACTAAATTTAGGATCGTTGGGAAATTTTAATTCATGGATTTACATTTATTGCAGCCTATGCTCAATAAATGCAAATCCAATAATGGTTTACAATAAAACATTGTTAATGTGAAATTAACAGACTATCATAATGTTGCCCTTACGCACATTTTAGTCGTACGAAGTTGAGTGAAACGGCCCCCAGAAGAGTAAAACTGCTAATTTGAAATATTTATCTGTCAGTTCGGACACTTATCAACGGCTTGTTTATAATTGACGTTTCCTTATTTTAAAGTTAGCATGCGAGTTCCTAGACTGGATGTTTACGACATACGACATAACCTGCACATGGGATAATTAACCGACAAACACATGTACTATCTGAGACTCAGTCGACGGATTAATGGGGTGCAATTGTGTGGACAGGTAGCTTCGGGGGGTACGTTCTGATACTCAGTCGACGGATTAATGGGGTGCAATTGTGTGGACAGGTAGCTTCGGGGTACGATCTGATACTCAGTCGATGGATTAATGGGGGCGCAGTAGTGAGGACAGGTAGCTTCGGGGGTACGATCTGATACTCAGTCGACGGATTAATGGGGGCGCAGAAGTGTGGACCAGTAGCTTCGGGGGTACGATCTGATACTCAGTCGACCTTTAAAAATCGCAGCGGAGCCTGTAGAAATCGCGCAGCGTCCGACCGGACGCCTCGCGAAAATGCCATTCTTGGCCCGTTTTAGGAGTCGCGCGGGCGCCGCGATCGATATGTGAGGGCGCTTTAGGGAGCGACACAGTAAGCGGATTGAAACCGTGGCATACCTTGCTCTAAATATTCTCCCAGTACTAGTATTATAACATGTAACATTCGTACACACGGACGGACACATAGCCTATAAGTAACGTGATTAAATCGAATATTGCAGATTGGAACGTGTCAAACACAGTTTAATCCACTGGCAATATCCGGCCATATCCGGAGGGGATTAATTAGCCCGGAAGCCATTGCGATGTGCGAATTCCACAATTGCCCCACGGAAATTTTGCCAACGACAACTTTTTTCCGTAAAATTTAGAGAGTTTGAAACATAAAATAACATTAAAATAATAATTTCTTATAAGTTTACTACACAAAAAGTAAAAAAATAGCATTTCTGATAGGTTTTATACGGGGTCCGTTATGTCCACACGGGGTCCGTTATGTCCATGAATCGGGTCCGTTATGTCCAGAAATCGGGTCCGTTTCGTCCGAAATCGGGTCCGTTATGTCCGGGTCCGTTATGTCTAGGGTCCGTTATGTCCAGTTACCAAATGGTATTGGTACGAATTGATCAGGTACATTCAATTTTGTTACGTCCCTTGTAATTGTTTTACGCCATTTGCTTATTTATAATTTTATTTGTCTCACCCTGGTTCATACATACAAGTTCATACAGGAATTTGCAGAGTTGTGTACAGTAAGGTTTTTTATTCAAGAAGATTGACCGACTATTTGGTCGCACCTAAGGCACGCATTCTCTTCCATGAACATGATGAAGCATTTATTTGTTGTTTGGATGTAAATCGAGTACACCAAGTTGTACCCACAGGTGATTCTAGCGTGTCTTGGATGGTCAATTATTGTTTGTATATACACGAAACACCTTTCTAAACAATGTACAAAACAATTCAAATGCGCCCGGGTGTAAATATAATAGTACTTAGAAAGGTACAAAACTCCCATTCGCCACCATTGAAACAAAATCCCACGCGATGTAGACATCTGGAACTCGCCTATACAATGCATTACAACGTGTCGAAACCGCTGCTTGGGGTGGGTTTTCGGCATAGATTTTAAAGTTTTCCGACTGTTATTTATCTTCAAGCTGGGACGACTTGTCTTGGTACCGATTTTACTTGCGTCATATAACAGTAATCTCCCTTTCCTTGGCCACTTTTCACATCGGCCATTTTTTGGTATTTTTCACTAATAACATCTTCACAATACAGATATACAGTATGGCTATATCCTGGAATAAATACAACTACATGTAGCATGTATTATTTTATGTTATTTCCATAATACAACCACATTATACTATATTTGGGTATATTTGGGTATTTCGTGTGGATACTGGATGTTTCGGTAAATGACGAGTTCGGTAAATTGATAATATAGAGGGAATAGTTTTGATGTTTCGGTAAATTGATATAATGTAGTAATTATTAGGGGTCCAGTCCTCAACGTTGTTGAGTACATGGAGCGTACGTGGGTCCGGGGACATACAGATACGACTGGTCTCCGAGAATCTACTCTGCAAGATCCGACGGAAGAAATATCAACAACTCCATGGACGACTGGAAGATGCCTGGGACCGCTACGAGGAGGATAAACTGACGACGACGGCGCTACTTCGGACCATCGCCCACATCACTGGACTGGGACCTACCAGCGCAGCCAACCACGTCATCGCCGACTACGACGAGTAGATCCTGAGTTGTGACCGTTCAATGTGCTGTATGTAACGTAATAGGTGCTACACTGTCCGCATAGGTGCTATCTGTATATATATTGTTATGTTTTACCATTAAATGTGCTGTATTTATGTGTATGTGTGTAACGTGATTCGTAAATAAAGGTCATAACCCATACTAGGATTTACACTGTTTGCATATTAAGTGATGTCAATACCTATAAACAATCAATCAGACGAAATATATTAATATCAATAATCAATCAATATGTAGGTTCTATCTTTTGCTGACTGTTAAATGTGCTGGATAAAATGTCATTTAGGAATGTTTGTATATATGTATGTGTGTGTTGTGTGTGTATATTTGTTGAATAAAATATACAAAACTGAAATGACTTTGTTCATCGGTAGCAATACCCGTACAATGCCCTAACAATAGGCCAATATGTCAATAATCCATAATTATACTGTTTGTTCACACTTTGTCATGTTTGCCTATTATTTGGCCTTCGATAATGACCAATTCTACTACAAAAACCCTTTTTACCAAACATCCAAACAATTCGCTATAATATATCAATTTACCGAACTCGTCATTTACCGAAACATCCGTAAATCTTTCGTGTCACCGCCATTTTTGTCCGATAATATGGAGGATGGATCCCTGTAGTTAAAGCAAGAAGTGCACATTAATGGTTATTTATTTATCAATCATGTTTCCAAAATGGTGGCATTACTCCATCTTTAAAGGCATATAAACTGTTAAACGTGTTATATTATTAATGTATTATGAGTTTTAATGTTACTACGCGAGTCCCAATAAGTAAATGAAAGTAGACGATGTGTTGCAAGTCATTCTTACTTCTACATATAAGTAACAGTCATCAACTGATCACTGACTGACCGTGATGCTATGTGTTGTTTGCTAGACATTGCTCGCAGGTCGTATATCGTATTTATGTAAAATCTATTAGATGACTACAAGGGGCCTGAGTTGTGGTCACCTCTACTGATACATTTAGTATGAGTATAGATCAATATGTACATTATTCATGAATCCATCTTACATTGCAACCTGTCTCTCCAAGCACTGAAATCATATGTGACATGTATGTATGATGCGATATGTAGAACTACCATGAGTGACGCGTAGTGGTGAGCTAAATACTAACAACTCAATTAAACAACTACATAGTGCGTTATTTCTCTTCTGCACACTGAGTCTGTCAATGTTCACCATTTACACACATACAATATTTCCCGCGACACACACACACATGTATGTGTTTCTCCGCGTAAACTGGTGTGGAAATATCACTTGATCACTGATCGATGCTTAAATATGCAATACAGAAATGACTACCGTACATCACGTACAACGTAACCACAACTATTATTTACTCATAGCAGATAGGCAACCCAGTCGGAATTCTAAATAGGAAGTCTGATAGTAGTATATGGTTGACAATCCCATAACACCACCAGTAACGTATCAAGTAACATATTGGCATATTCTTATCAAGCATCAATGATTATACTGATGATAAAATGTGATTCTGATGGCTGCTAATGCACAGATAATCTCTAAATTAAATTTAGTAACTGCAAAAATTAGACCCGATGACCGTATATATACTGAACATGTTTTTCATGTAGTTTGGAATCATTAGCTATTGTCACATATCCAATGTCATATCACTGTCTTTGATCATATACTGCAAAAATTAGACCCGATGACCGTATATATACTGAACATGTTTTTCATGTAGTTTGGAATCATTAGCTATTGTCACATATCCAATGTCATATCACTGTCTTTGATCATATATGTGTATGTATGTATGTGAATGGTTCGGTACTTATCATATTATAGACAAGTATATAAAGGCATCTATCTGTTGCAAATTGCAACGCAGATAATTCACATACATCAAAAGGAAGCATATTGCTGGTTATGATAGTTTCTAGTACCAAAACACTGAAGAAGTGAGAATAGCATACACACTGTCCCACACACATGTCACTGACTGTGAGCAGTATAATTATTAAGTGTGACTATATAGTATTATATACACACACATGTACATTGGTATACAGGGTGGTTCAAAATATATGTCCCCATTATAATTAGTCATAACTCTAAGTATTCTAAGCAAGATAATCTTTGAAAATAAAGTTTGTTACGAAGTAGTACCGGTATGTACATGTAGTAACATTTTGTTCATTATCATGATTATATTTTGAAACTAATGACGTTACTACTTTTCGCATATGACATCATAATGTGGAATGTATCATATGATATCACCAACTTTTCAAAATGAAGTTTCTGAAAATTGTTTCCAAATTGTAATGTGAATGTTGAAGTGCGCCCGATACCATATACCATGATATATGAGTGATATAGACCTGCAATGAGTGAATGTTTAAATCATTAGCAGTAGGTCTACAATACAAAGCTATTAGAGAGTGAACTACCTGCACATGTGTAGCTAAGACGATGATGAGATAAGAGATACCATATGTATTGTATCATCAGAATGAGACTGCCACATGTATGTAATATAGATATAAACAGCTGCAAATGTTCTTCACAAGCAGATTGTCAATATTTTCGCTGAAACTGCCGTCTTCTTGCGAACACTTATAGAATAACCCCATCATTCACCAGAATTTATTGTCTAGATGTATATGTGTATAATTTAGAAAAGAAAGAGAAAAGGTAATTCCAACAGCAACAATTGGGGGCTTCCACCAATTCAAAAATTAAGAATGTGATGTGCACACACATGTGGGAATGGCAATCGGCGTTTCCAAAGACCGACGATGGCGCGTGACATTTTGAACAGCCTGTAGAAACTGGGATACGGACACAATCACCCCCGGACATAATCCCCCCCATGATTTTTGACACAGGAGGACAAAATCCCCCCCGTCTAAAATGCAGGTAGGACAAAATCCCCCCCGTCCAAAATCACAGGTAGGACATAATCCCCCCCCCATCAAAATTAAAAAACAATATGGTTTGGGACCGACATCAGTATACAAATGTACAAACGATACATACAAATTCTTGTTTGAAGTTTATTGTGCAACTGAAAATACTTCATTAGATGTGCTTGTTTGATTGTGCAACTGAAAATACTTCATTAAATGTGCTTGATATTTGATGTTTATTGTGCAAATAAAAGTACTGAATATGATTTACCTTGATTCTGGACGGGGGGGGGGGATTTTGTCCTACCTTGAATTTTGATGGGGGGAATTATGTCCTACCTGTGATTTTAGACGGGGGGATTTTGTCCGGCGGGGATTTTGTCCTACACTCGTAGAAACTATGTACTTGATGTGTTTCTCGGATATTATATACTGAACAAATGGTGAATACTTATAAATGCATTATGATATACATATATACTAGTACTTCATAATAATTGTTCTTGTCTACTTGTTTATAATAGTTCTTAAAGTGAGGACACACATTTTGAACCATCCTGTATATATCATTAGAAATGATTGGTTAGCAGCCACACGTTAAAAAAGGTATCATTTTTAAAAGTACTGAGTGTTATGCATTTCAGGATAGGAATATACTGGGCAGCTTTAACTCATACGCTGTGATAAATATGTATTCGAGTAGTCATTGAGCAAACAACACCTCATGCTTGTTTCTTGCTTTTCTCATTACATGCATAATGCACTTTATATATTTCAAAATGGCTTTGTACTCCAAACAATTTCTCGTATTGTTTGATAAATGCATAGGAGCCATTTTGTTTCTATAATGGTTCAAGTTTACAAATCATCAACAAAAAAAAGGTAGGAACATTTTAGTCACGAAATCCTTCTAAATTACCCTACTACTAGTCAAATCTCACAGTCCAGAAATAAACATATTTTTCTAGAAACAGTGGTGTAACTTGCATAGTCGATACTGAAATATATAGAAAACCATCCACCCTCTTTTTAGTTCCGCACTGTCCCGTGATACCTTAGCCACGTGCTTACAACAGGGAGCGATTATTGTTTTTCTCCATTTCACTTGTGGGTTCGTATTTGGAGCGAGCATCAACTCAATTGTAGATATCTTTAAATCAAGTTCCATACTGCTCTCTACAAATCAATTTTAGATAGCATTAATTAATTTATTGTTAGCTCGAATTGATTTAGAGCTAGCTCCAAATGAATCGGAGAGCTCTCGAAATGAGCTCCAAATGAAGTATAGCTAGTTATAAATCAATTCGAGCTCGCTCCAAATGTTTTAGTGCGAGCTCCAAATCAATTATAGAGCTCTTCAAATCAAGTTATATAATTTCCTAAGAACCGAAATGTTGGCATCTCTGGTAAAATTTTCTTTTCGCCATCTTCTTCCGGTTGTCAGATTGGTTGCGGACAAATTATTGGTGTATTAATTACGAAATGATAAAAGGTTTTTATTTTATATTAAGTCGCCTATTTAATTCTATTGTTATGATCTTGATTTGGGTAATGCTAATTGATATTATTTTATAAATATGGGATAAATAATTTGTTTGTGGTTTCTATTGGTTACGTCTATGTGATTGGTTAAATTTCTGCGAGTCTGTCGGGAAGGGAAAATTTTATGTCTTACCGGCACAGTTTGATTCAGCTTATGAAAGAAGAAGTGATATATTTTTGTTCTCGTGGAATATTGTATCGAGAACTGTATTCGTGTTTGATAATAAGTATATTAGCCGTAACCATACTGTACCAGTTGTTTGGTCTTATGAAAATCAGCGGTTAAAATTGCGAGTAAAATTCTGGAGGTGTGAGGAGATGGCGGAAGGCGGGGAAGAGACCGCCTAAGCGTAGTTCGTCGCTAAAAGTGACGAATTATAAGATGTTTGGAGAAGAAGGAGCTGGGAGTGATAGTGACACAGTTAGATATGGGATGGTGTGTGAGAAGGACACAGGTGGGAAGTTGTCAACGGTCGGGGACGAGTTAGATGAGGAACGAAGTAGGAGCCGAAGTGAAACACAGGCGGGAAAGCGAATTGCGTGGTGCCAGTCTGCACAGATGTCCGGATGTTCCGGTAGTGACAGCGAAGAAAGTGGAGAGGACGAGGAGTTTCAACAATTAAAGTTGAAAATTGCCGCAGTTGCGGAGGAGAAGCGAAAGTTAAAAAGAAGGCAGGTGAAGGATCGGCTCAAAGCGGAACTGGCTCAATCGACGAAAGAACTGGAGTTCTTGAAGAAAGAAGGTAACTTGGACTTGGCAGTTGGCAAATTTCCTTTGGGAGATGACAGAGTTGACATGGCAAAAGGGGGCGAAAGAAATTCTAAATCTACTAATTATATGGGTAAACGGTTGGTAAAAAATAAACACATGTACACTGATCACAATAACGTGGATGACATTACTATAAAAGATTTGCGGAATGATAAGCATTTATTGAGGAATGTGAAACAACATATGAGACAGACAGGATTGTTAAGTAGTGATTCTGAGTCGGAATCGGAAGAATCTTCATTGGAATCAAATCAGTCTGACAGTGATGATTCTTCCTTTTTGTCTTCTGGGTCAAGCAGGAAGTCTAAGAAATTAGTACAAAATTCAAATAAAAAGAAATCGAAGAAATCAAAAAAATCGGGAATTAACTCCCGGTCATCGGATAGGGTTAAATTCCCTCAAAGATGGCCGCATTCGCAACTTCAATTTGAATTTGTCAATAAATCATTAAGTTTTGAGAATTTGGATTTACGGTTATTCGTGGTAGGCGAGTTAGAAATTGTGTCGGATGCTTCGACTGGGAAGGATGAACGGAAAGGAAGAATGTCTCTGTTGAAGATGATCTTGTATTATGCCAGTACATACACATTTGAAGGCCTCAAGACTTTTTATGCTTCATGGCTCAGGCAAATTGAACTGGGGTTAAAATGTTGGAGTGACGATCCGCAACAGACTGAGCATGCAATACTATCTAAGTATATAATTAGGAGTGAGGCACCACTCAAAAGGAGTAAGTTTAATGTGCAACAAAGTGCAGGGGGTGATCCAAGAAAGGAAGTAGATTCTACAGATAGAATCTGGTTCTGTTCTTGGTTCAACAGAAACAGATGCTCTAAGACAGGTGATCACTTGGATGTTGTTCGGGGTAGGATGCGGCATTGTCTACATATCTGTGCCGAATGTTGGCAACGGGACCGGAAAAAACTGAAACATCCTGAATGTTCGAAGGATTGTCCGCATTCTATCCCGTGACATTTAGGGGATCAGGTGGCAAATATACTACGGGCAAATGAGCATTTGACAAATTTGTTTTTGCCAGAATTTATTGATAAAAATGTGCTAAAATGTAACAAATTTGATGATAAACTAATCGTCGCTATGGGGGATTGTGAAGGTTCGGATTCTGGTGATGTTGTTTACCGAGCTGGTAAGGGGCTGGCTCAGAATTTAGGAATGATACATAGAGACTGCAACTTATGTAGTTTGGTGAATGAGTCGGAGAGGGTTCGAACACAATTTCTTATATCGGCACATGATAAGATAGTTAGTTCTGGTAAATACAATTTTGAAGGATGTCAAATCTCAATTAATCAACAGCTAAATTTGCCATTTTTAAGACACATGTTGGCAGATTATAAGGATGACAAACTTTGTAAATTTTTAGAATTTGGATTCCCATTGGGGTGCATAGAGGAGCCTTGTCCCTGTAAGTTATCAAGAAATCATAAGGGGGCACGGGAATTTCCAAAAGAAATTAATAAATATTTTGTTAAAGAGATAGGATATAAAACGGTTTTGGGTCCTTTTAAAGAAAATCCCTTTAATATACCAATGATATTATCACCTTTGAATTCAGTTCCTAAAAAAGATACAAACGAAAGACGAATTATTCTTGATTTAAGTTTTCCAAAAAATAAGGCAGTTAATGATTTAATTGTTAAGGACTATTATCTGGGGGACAAGGTGACGTTAGTGTATCCTAAAGTGGATGATCTAGTAGAACTGATTAAAGTAAAAGGCCGTGGGTGTCATTTATATAAGAAGGATTTAAGGCGGGCATATAGGCAAATCAATTTAGACCCTTGTGAATATCATAAGGTTGGTTACAAGTATAAGGGTCATATTATGTTTGATACGGTGTTGTCTATGGGTCTGAGAAGTGCGGCTCAGATATGTCAACGAGTGACTAATGCGATTTCATTTATTATGTTTATGATAGGGATTTGTGTTTTAAATTATTTAGACGATCTGGTTTCGGCAGAGAAACCGGAACTATCAGAGTTTTCGTATAAGACTTTGGAAGGTACTTTGGAAAAATGTGGGTTTAGGGAGTCAAAAGATAAAGCATGTCCACCAGCGACAAAGATTGGCTTTCGTAGGCGTGTTTTTTGATACTGAGAAAATGACATTAGAAATTACACCAGAAAGGTTGATTGAAATTGGGAATCTTATTGAAGTTTGGGTGAAAAAATCGGAAACATCAAAACGGGAGCTTCAATCATTGTTAGGAAAATTGAGTTTTGTTAGCTCTTGTGTTAGACCAGGTAGAATTTTTGTTCAGAGAATGTTGAAGTTTTTACGTGAAATTTATAAGTCCAAGGAATTAAGTCACATTATTCCCGAGTATCTGAAAAAAGATTTGTTGTGGTGGCATGAATTTTTGCCTCATTTTAATGGCATTTCAATGATGTCAATCGGTGAATGGTCAAGACCAGATAGCATTATTTCAACCGATGCTTGTTTGACAGGATGTGGGGGACTGTTTGGAAACGAATATTTCCATTCAGTTTTTCCGGAGAATTTGAGCAGGCAGCGGTTGCATATTAATGCTCTTGAACTTTTGACTATAGTAGTTGCACTGAAGTTATGGGGCGAACGTTTAATCGGTCAGAAAATTGTGATGTTGTGTGATAATCAGACATCATGTAGTATAATCAATAAGGGTTCTACACGAAGTGAGTTTTTGCAGCGATGTTTACGCGAAATTGCTTTTCTGGCAGCAACTTATGAGTTTGAACTGAAGGCGAAATACATTAAGGGTGTAGACAATCGATTAGCAGATTATTTAAGTAGGTGGCATTTAGATGGTAATAATGCGGTAAAATTTCATGCAGAAACCGGGTTAGTTGGAGGTGAAAGGATGATATCAGAAGATCAGTTTGAATTATCTGATATTTGGTAATTTTATATGATTTCAGATGAACAGTTACAGAAGTTAAAGAAGGACTTACATACTTCCAAAAAGTCAGCATTTGCAGACGGTACTAACAAAAATTTACGTATTCAATGGGAAAGTTATTTACTATATTTTGTTTTCGCTTCGGTTTGATCCCTCTTCCAGCCTCGACTGAGTTAGTGTCTCTTTATGCTCAATTCTTGAGTAGATCGTTTGCTTCAACTGATTCTATACGAAATTATATCAGTGGGGTGCGCACGATGCATTTGTTATTAGGGGTGGACATTGATGTAAATTCTTATCTAATTAATTTAACTCTAAGGGGTATTAACCGTTTGAATCCTCATGGTACAAAACAGGCGTTGCCTATTACGCCACTTATTTTGAAGGAAATATACTCATTGTTAGATTTAACGTTGCCTGTGGACATTTGTTTTTGGTGTTTGTTTCTTTTCGCTTTTTATCTGTTGGCTAGGAAATCTAATTTGGTCTTGAATCACAAACGAGATAATTCAGGGAAATATTTATTAAGGAAAGATGTTTTGAAGGATGGTGATTTGTTAATAGTATCTTTTAGGTGGACTAAGACATTACAATTCGGTGAGAGGGTACTTAAAATTCCTCTCATCAAATCTGATACGAATTTGTGTCCAGTGACTGCTTATAATAATCTTATTCAAAGGGTTCCTTTATCATCGGATCAGCCATTGTTTTCTTACGCGGTTGGGAAATCTATTACATATGCAATGTTTCAAAGTAAGTTGAAATCTTTAGTTTCCTGTCTAGGTCTAGATGCGGCTGATTATTCGTCGCATAGTTTTAGGCGTGGTGGTGCGACTCTAGCCTTTCAAGCAGGCGTTCCGGCTGATCTGATTCAACTACAGGGTGATTGGAAAAGCGATGCTTATAAGAAATATTTATCTTTTAATTTAATGGATAAAGTTTATGTGGCTAAATTAATGGATAAATTCATAACGGGTAAGGTGTAATGTGTTATAGGGTTAGAGCAGACGATTCTTATCAGTGACTCGATCGCCAAGCACGTGACGGGTGTGGATGGTTTGGTGGTCGAGGCATTTCCGGGGCGGACAATAAGTGGGCTTACAGCAGAAGTGGTGCGAAATAAACATTTACAGGGTAAAATCAAAGAGTCAGATTTAGTGATATTACACGTAGGGACTAATGATATTTATAAACTTTCATTTGAGGAATTTCCAGGAAAATTACATATTTTGTTCTCTGCAATTTTGGATATTAAGGCTTCAGTGAAACTTACTTATTCTGCAATATTACCAAGACCAGTGGACTTTCATAGGTCGAAACATTTGGTGATTAAAGCGAATAACAGAATTAGGAAGTTTTGTAAATACAGGAAAATTGGTTTCCTACATACTTTCCGTCCATTTGTGAGTAAGAATGGAGAGCCTCATAGACATTTGTATGCTATTAGAGACGGAGGTCTCCATTTGAATTTTGAGGGCTCTTCGATTCTTAGTAAATTCTATATGCATGTGATCAATAGCCGGAAGGGTTCGTAAATTATGTTGTTCTTATAGTGTTCAATGTTCTACGTTCGTTTCACTTTTTCTTTACATGCCAGAAGGGGTTGCGGGTGCTGAACAATCACGATTCAGCACCTTGTCCAACCCTTCCTCTGTTGGGGTGTGTACACACGGTGGAAAAGGGTAAACGAAGGTGGGGCATCGAACACTGTGAGTATTATTTGTTTAGATATGAAGGAAACAGGTGTTACCAGTTAGGTTGTTTTATTTTTTGTTTATTTTTGTTTATTTATGTTTTCTGTCTTTGTTTATCTTACATAAAGCAAATTGAAGCATTAAATCATTGTGTTTCTATATGGTTAAAAAAGTTATATAATAATGGATGAAATACCACATTCTCATTACATTTACATGTACGGTAGAATCTCTTTATGTTACGGCTTGATATTGTATTTTTTATAGTTTGGTAATGCCTGTTTTCTTATATCGTAGTTTAATGTTTTGTTTTGCTTGGTGGGCCTGCGGCTTGGCGGGTGGAGAAATGTTCCATTCCTCTTCTATTCATAGTTCATGTATTGGATTATGTATTATTTTCATGTTGAGTGTAATTGGTATAGGTAACTTTTGTTCTATTATCATTTGCATAAGCTGAATTTATTCACCTCAATACACCATCTATATGGTTATTTGTGTTTTTCCAACTTTTTATTATTGCCTTATTGAATTCTTAGGAAATTTGGAATTTTTGAGTATGAAAAATGTTAATTTCTCGAGAACCGAAATGTTGGCATCTCTGGTAAAATTTTCTTTTCGCCATCTTCTTCCGGTTGTCAGATTGGTTGCGGACAAATTATTGGTGTATTAATTACGAAATGATAAAAGGTTTTTATTTTATATTAAGTCGCCTATTTAATTCTATTGTTATGATCTTGATTTGGGTAATGCTAATTGATATTATTTTATAAATATGGGATAAATAATTTGTTTGTGGTTTTCTATTGGTTACGTCTATGTGATTGGTTAAATTTCTGCGAGTCTGTCGGGAAGGGAAAATTTTATGTCTTACCGGCACAGTTTGATTCAGCTTATGAAAGAAGAAGTGATATATTTTTGTTACCCGCCCGCCCAGTGCCCTCTTTTATGTTTGCAATTATTATTATGCTTTATTAATTTGCTTGATTGCATGAGATTATGTTCATACAGGAGCAATAGGTGAGATATGAGCCAGGAATACCTATGCGTAAGAAGATGATACGGTAGGATCTTTTAATATTGTTGATGTATAAAATGCCGTATATTATTTTGTGATGGACGAATTTAATGATAGGTGACTTCTAATATATTCTTGCATGTCAAGATTGTATTGGAGGTGCTTATTGTTGAGGTGCTATTTGTGCCATGTGTGTATAGGTGATTCAGGACTAAACTTATTATGTTAGTCTGATGAGTGGCAGGATCTATCACAAAATAATATTACTTGATTAGAAGTGGGTGGAGAAATGTTCCATTCCTCTTCTATTCATAGTTCATGTATTGGATTATGTATTATTTTCATGTTGAGTGTAATTGGTATAGGTAACTTTTGTTCTATTATCATTTGCATAAGCTGAATTTATTCACCTCGAGAAATTAACATTTTTCATACTCAAAAATTCCCAATGCTCTCTACAAATCAATTTGAGAGAGCATTACTTGATTTAGTGCTAGCTACAAATGATTTAGAGAGCTCTTCAAATGCTTTTGAGCTAGCTCTAAATATTTAATGCTAGAACTAATTATTTTTGTTTATGTAGATTTGGCGTTCCATAATTGCCAAACTACCATTTTACCAAGTTGAACCTAACCCAACCCCAAATCAAACGCCCGTTTCCTCCCTTGCACGATTTTCACACATTTCTTTTTTAGGTGCGACTGCAAAGAACACAACTATCCTATGCGATGCCAATATCCTACTGTGGTGTGGAACTAGGACCCATTTGGTAATTGGTTTACATCAGGAGCTAAATATGCAACTATATATTAAGCAACAATAATCTCCAAACGTCATTTTGCTCAGTATGGACCATACCAGGTTGCAAACACCTAAATGTACAGACTGTGACAAGATGTTCATAAAACGTAGCAACCTCCAACGTCTCATACACACTGGGGATCGTCCCCATACATGTGATATATGTAAAAAGACGTTCGCACGGAAAGGCAACCTGAATCAGCATGTGCCCATGCACACCGGCGATCGACCCCATACTTGTAGTGTTTGTGACGAGGCATTTACCCACAGTGGAAGCCTAAAAAAACACATGTTAATACACACCACTGATCGTCCCCTTTTATGTAACGTTTCTGGCAAAACATTCACACAGAGTGGCCACATCAAACAGCATAAGCTCATTCATGGCAGGTATCGTCCTTTTGTATGTAGTGTTTGTGACAAGGATTTCAGTGTGTCGTGACCTCAAACAGCACATGCTCATCCATACCGGGGAACGTCCCCATACATGCACGGTTTGTGACAAGACCTTCACACAAGGAGGCAACCTCAAACGACACATGCTTACACACACCGGGGAACGTCTCCATATATGTAGTGTTTGTGGTAAGGATTTTGCAGTGTGTCGTGACCTCAAACAGCACATGCTCATCCATACCGGGGAACGTCCCCATACATGTAGTTTTTGTGACAAGACATTCACACGGACAGGCAACCTCCAACGACACATCCTTACACACACCGGGTATCGTCCTCATACATGTGTTCTTTGTGGCATGATGTTCACAGAAAGCGGCAACCTCAAACAACACATGATAATTCACACCGGGGATCGTCCCCATAAATGTAGCGTTTGTGATAAGACTTTCAAACACAGTGGCAGCTTAAAAAAGCACATGTTAATTCACACCGTGGATAGTCTCCATACAATTGAGGTTTTGTGACGACAAACCATTCACAGAAAGCGGCAACTTCAACTGAAAAATACTTACAAACACCAGGGATCGTCCCGATGCATGTAGTATTTGTAACAAGACATTCACACAAGACTTAAAGGACGCATGCTTACACCCATGTATCGACAATACCATTTTCGAGATTGGCCAAATCATGGACATTCACAGGCAGTGTGTGACAATTCTTTCAAACATCGCTGCAATATCCATGGCGCATGATCACGTGGTTACAACAGCAACAGCAATTACTGAAACTTCCAGAAGCGCCTCCAATGCAATGTACGTATTTCGTTATATATATTCCTTATTATGTAATAGATTTTTAATTAAATATGGTGCATCAAACGCGTCTTGTTAAGCTGCATTTGGTGGTCTCGGTGCTTTGGTCCAAACTTCTATCGTTTTTGCGAAGAATCGATTTCTGTGTCAGTATTGACACGGAAATCGATTCTTCGCAAAAACGTCATAAGTATGTGCCGAAGTCCCGAGACGACAAAATGTAGATCATGAAGACGCGTTTGCTGCGCCATATTTCAAAAAATCCGTTGCATATTAAGGTAACTATCAAATGATAATATTTACTTTGGAGTCTTGGCACTCTTTCAACACTTTCAGTCATGCTTCTAACAAGCAATCTTATTAGGCTACAGGAGTGTGCTATTTGAGCAGGAACAATCATATAAGCCACATTTCTCCACTCAGTGCAGTCACAGCCAGTGGCACAGGAACAACCATAGTCGCTGTTGGAGTCCGACTCGAGTTGGAACTCTAGTAACTCACAACACGGCATGTGCTCGACTCGTGTTATTCGAGTAAGATTCAAAGGTCAAATTATTTAACTCGAGTTGAAACTCTGCTAGTTCCATAGGCAGTCGTATTACTCGAGTTGCTACCCGCGAGTTACAATGAAAAACGCACCCTGTGCCTGGCGGTGAACGGTCTCTCCAATACAAGAAACACACAATAAATCGATAACATGTACAATGAATGCAACAAATGCGCCATAAAACAAAAACGCCAACGAAGACCTTACTAAACCACTAAACAAAGGCACTTTGTGGTATAAACGACAAAACGCTTTTTAAATCATACGCAATTTTACTCTGAACGGTGCATGCCCACTCGGTAGGCACAACATGTTCATTATATTAGAGACATCATCTGAGACATTTTCTGGCAAAATAAACATTCATTCACCATTACCCCACGTATTGATTGACATTATTATACATTTTATATCAGACATAATTTTCCACACTGATATCAGGGACGATAACCGTGTTTCCTTAAAATGTTAACGGACATTACTACTATTTATACTATGTATTTATTGTTTCATGTGCAATTATCATACTTATAATCTGACGAAAATATTATTTGTTCAAGTGACGCATTTAATTAGTATAAATAATTAAAAATACCATGCCTCATTTGCATACGAAATAAGCCCGATACCAACACGCGTCACTATCAGTAAAATAAATATTACTAAATGATTATACCTGTATAGCCGTCACTCGTAAACTGGTGGAATAGTGACACAATTATTCAATTCCTATGAAAAACAGTTTGTGTCTACTGAGTTGACATGTACCTTTTAATATGGCTCGTCTCGTTCATATCACAAACATGTCCTGAATTAGAGTCCACGGGTTTACAGAGATATTCTGTTCTCAGAGCTCCAGGTAAGCTTTGTGTCTACTGAGTAGTGTACCTCCTGATTTCAAATTAAATGCGTATTTCATTTTTACAACTGGACTATTGATTTTCTTCATTATTAAATAGGGCACAAATGATCAAAATATAAAACAAATTTAACTGTATTATTACTTATTCACTTGTGTATACTGCAACACAGTTGAATATTTACTTAGTTGAGCTGCAAAAAGCTTTTTGCAGCTCAACTAAGTACATTTTCAACTTTACTACAGTATTTCCACTACTTAATTTGCAAACCAATGCCTATTTTCACATTGCTGTGAGTATTTCGTACCCCCACTGTTGATAATCAATGCGTATTCAGCTACAATAAGTGCGTAAAATACGCACCTTATCTGCCGCACCCGTACAGTTCTACAATACTAAAGCCAATAACTGAAATGAAATTGAAAACATTAATTTACAATGCACCCGACTATTTCTGACAAATATTACAAAAAACATCAATAATGCGACACGGGCATACGTTTATCCAACGTTGTAGCAAGGGAGGTAATTGTTGCCCGAGGACACTGATCGCCCCCTATTGGTTTCGCACTGCAATCGGTATTTTCGTCAAACGATTTTAGTTATGATCACTCCTGTGATAAGATGTGTTTTATTACGTTAAACATAGAATACGACAAACATGTGTAAATATATACCGTTCAGATGTGGCTACTTGTCCATAGGCGAATTGACCATACTTATTGGTACTGTAAAGTCCTATGCCACACGATGCCAATATATGTTACACCCGATTCCTTTCTTGTTCAGGTCACATACGAACAGCACCACAACTACCTGTTGTGATGACCGCGTGCTATCATGGTACACGTTACGATAATTGTTTACTTCAGGAGATAATCCAAAATGAAACGCCTTTTGATAATTGAAGCTCTCAGACGTGATTTGTGTAGGATGGATCAAACCAGGAAACGACCACATAAATGCACCGCGTGTGATAAGACCTTCTTAAAATGTAGCAACCTTATGCTTCATATGCACATTCACACGAGGGAGGAGCCACATACTTGTAGTGTTTGTGACAAGAGTTTCATACAGAGTGGCGTCCTCAAACGACACATGCTTGCACATACGGTGGATCGTCCACATATATGTACATGTAGTGTTTGTGACAAGAAATTCTCACGCAGTGACAACCTGAAACAGCACATGCTCATACACACAGGGGATTGTCCCCATACATGTACTGTTTGTGACAAGACATTCACACATAATGGCAGCCTCAGGCAGCACATACTCCTACATACGGGGGATCGTCCCCATACATGTAGTGTTTGTGACAAGACATTCACACGTAGTGGCAGCCTCATGCAGCACATGCTCATACATACTGGGGATCGTCCCCATACATGTAGTGTATGTGACAAGACATTCACACATAGTGGCAGCTTCAGGCAGCACATGCTCATACCTACGGGGGATCGTCCCCATACATGTAGTGTATGTGACAAGACATTCTCACAGAGTGGCAGCCTCAAACAGCACATGCTCATACATACGGGTGATCGTCCCCATACATGTAGTGTTTGTGACAAGACATTCACACAGCGTAGTAGCCTCAAACACCACATACTCATACATACAGGGGATAGTCCCCATACATGTTGTGTTTGTGACAAGACATTCACACAGCGTAGCAGCCTCAAACACCACATACTCATACATACGGGGGATAGTCCCCATACATGTAGTGTTTGTGACAAGACATTCACACAGCGTGGCAGCCTTAAATACCACATACTCCTACATACGGGGGTCGTCCCCATACATGTAGTGTATGTGACTGGACATTCACACGCAGTAGCAACCTGAAACGGCACATGCTCATACACACGGGGTCGTACCCATACATATAGTGTTTGTGACAAGACATTCGCACAGAATGGCAGCCTCAAACAGCACATGCTCATACATACGGGGATCCCCCAATTCAGCAGGTTAAAATGGGATCAAACCCGTTTGCCCGGCCTTACATGACCTTAGCTGTTGATAATAAACAAACAAAGAAACATACATACGGGGGATCGTCCCCATACATGTAGTGTTTGTGATAAGACATTCACATAGAGTAGTAGCCTCAAACAGCACATGTTCATACATTATAAGTACCTACGTGGGATCGTCCCCATACATGTATTCTTTGTGACAAGACATTCACACAGTGCAGTAGCCTGAAACTGCACATGCGGATACATTCGGTGGAATCATTACACCAACACTGGCACAGTAGCACAGTAGCTTGAGAGACGTTATGTTCATCCACAGCGCGGATAGTAGCTTGAGAGACAAGGAGCCCGTTTCACTAAACTTCGTAAGACAAAGAAGTTGGTAAGTGCAGAATTTAGTTTTAGAATAACATTTACACTGACAGCCGCTGTTGCAAAATATGTAGTGGATGTATTCACATGTATGATGTGTGCATGTCGGTGCAAAATGGTAACGTTAGTCACGTTGATTTGATGTGCAAATTAATATAAATATTCGTAGTTTAGTGAAACGGGCCCATGTGTTCATCCGCAGCTCAGATAGTAGATTGAGAGGCCTTACGTTCATCCACAACGCGGATCCGATCCATACATGTTTGTGTGAAGCCATGCAGACGTATTAGCTTGGGACACCAGGAGGCCGTTTCACTAAACTTTCTACGACTAAAATATTTGTAAGTGCATATGCAGCCTATGCTCAATAAACGTAAATCCATCAAATTAAATTTCCAGACGATCCTAAATTCGCTGTTGGGTCCTTGCATATGCCAGTTGCCAATATTATACGTACATTTTATCAGTCGACGGGCCATACAAATATACAAAATTTAAATAAAATAAACAAATTTACAGAGGTTCCACTGTATTATGTTTATCGAGTTCTGTCAAACATTTGACAAGGTATGGAGAATTGAACTATCATGGCTTCTCAAATGTTCTGAATGTTCGAGAATGTTTTGACTGCAAATAATAACATTTGCAATGAAATTCAAAATGTAAACTGTTCCACGTCGACATACACACATGATTCCTGGCGCTAGCTTTCTAGACGTAAACTGTGTTTATGCATAGCTCTAAGTAGAGCTGGTGAGTTGCACCTCTCAAGGAAACCAGTGCATGTTTCGACGTAAAACTGTTGTATTGTATAACAATTGACACTATTGTTCGCGTAGAAGATGAAGCAAGTTTCCAAACGAGTTTCGGCATTTACTTATTGTTATACAGTGAAACCTCTCTAAACCGGACATCAATAAATCACCTGTGATCTTATTTTCATGAGTTTCCTTGTCATTTATCTGAGGTGATACTGTCTGTTCGCCATTCCAGAGCACACGTCTATCGCTCATAATGATCATATGTCTGATTTACAGTGAAACCTCTCGAAGCCGGACACCCTGGGGACCTCCCAGGGTGTCCGGTTTAGAGAGGTTTCACTGTACTTAGACATTAACATACATTGCAACAAAACTAAAGTGATCAAGTATTTGGTATATCTAAAAACAGTAACTATAACTTCCGACTTGGAAATGTAATACATACTAGAGATTGTTATGAGAATACATAAAAAGATATCTCTATAAGAATACATATCTCTATAAGAATACATATCTCTATACCTGTGATTCTATCCAAGTGCGGAAGCTTTCTAAATACTCGTAAGCACGTGGCGCAGCAAGCGAAAATAACAAGTATTACACAAGTCATATGTTCTGTCTACACGCATTACCAACACTGACTTAACCATGTTAACCATTGGCAATTGATTTACAGCTACACTTGGTAGATTATACAGTTTCAATGTGTATGATCACGTAGTACAATAACACATCAAAGACGCGTTTGCTGCGCCATATTTCATTAAAATCCGTTGCCTATTAAGGAAAATATAAAATAATACTTACTTTGGAGTGAGCACGCTTTCAACACTTTCAGCCATTGTTGTTGATTTTGTAACTACGTGATCATACACCTTGAGTTTTACCAATTGCACAGTCATACGGTTGCGAAGTATGGGAATACGAATACATGGCTAGTATTGAACCAATACATACATGTCAGGGGCGTCGGCACTGGTCCGGCAGGTACGGCCACTGCCGGATCAATACTTTTAACATATTCGTAATTCATGTACATGTATATAAAAAAAAAGTGTATGTTGTTACCACTCAGTTTAACCGTCTCGGCGAGACGGTTCATCTGAGTGTTAACAACATACACTTTGGGTGGGCAACGGCGGCACCCAGTCGATTCGCCGGACAAATCTTAAATGCTTCCGGCGCCCCTACATGTACATTAAATAAAAACCTTAAATCTACACCTATGAATATGCCTTTTATATGATAAGCTCGGTAGACACCCGCTGCCAATTACAATGAAAACGATGTTTTTATTGTTTTGGAATATAATAGTGAGTCATACATATCTTAACGTACATACATGCACATGTAACTATTCGCCATGTTGTTGTAATACCAATTGTTATGTACATGTTTATACACTCCTATACACACTCTGTTTCCAACAAATCTTAACGTACATGCATGCACATGTAAATATCCGCCATGTTGTTGTAATACCAATTGTTATGTACATGTATATACACTCCTATACACACTCTGTTTCCAACATATCTTAACGTACATGCATGCACATGTAAATAACCGCATTGCTGTTGTAATACCAATTATTATGTACATGTATATACACTCCTATGCACAATCTGTTTCCAACATATCTTAACGTGCATGCATGCACATGTAAATAACCGCATTGCTGTTGTAATACCAATTGTTATGTACATGTATATACACACCTATACACAATCTGTTTCCAACATATCTTAACGTGCATGCATGCACATGTAAATAACCGCATTGCTGTTGTAATACCAATTGTTATGTACATGTATATACACTCCTATACACACTCTGTTTCCAACATATCTTAACGTACATGCATGCACATGTAAATAACCGCATTGCTGTTGTAATACCAATTATTATGTACATGTATATACACTCCTATGCACAATCTCTTTCCAACATATCTTAACGTGCATGCATGCACATGTAAATAACCGCATTGCTGTTGTAATACCAATTGTTATGTACATGTATATACACACCTATACACAATCTGTTTCCAACAAATCTTAACGTATATGCATGCACATGTAAATAACCGCCTTGCTGTTGTAATACCAATTGTTATGTACATGTATATACACACCTATACACAATCTGTTTCAGGCTATTTTCATATGCAAATTAGGCATGCTATTTTTTACTTATTTATACTAATGAAATGCGTCGCCTGAAAAAATTATGTTTTCGACAGATTATAAAGTATGATCATTGTACATCAAAAAATAAATACAGAGAATAAATAGTAATGTCCGTTAACATTTTAAGGAAACACGGTTATCGCCCCTGATATCAGTGTGAAAATTTTCGTCTAAAATAAAATATATACTAATGCTAATCAATACGTGGGATAATGGAGAATGAATGTTTATCTTCCCAGGAAATATCATACGTACAGAATATACAAAAGTATTTGCATCACTATATTATAACCTACTGCGTGGGCATGTACCTTTAACGTACATACATGCACATGTAAATAACCGCCATGTTGTTGACAATACCACTTGTTATGTACATATATATATATATATACATGTCCATTCATATACACACTCTTTCTCCAACATATACACGTGCATTGCTTGCACATGTAAATATCCGTCATGTTGATACTTTCAATAATTATGTACATGTCCATACACTCATATGCATACGCTGTGCCATACATATCAAACGTACATGCATCCACATGTCAATATCCACCATGTTGTCGATTATACCAGTTGTTAGGTGCATGTACATTATACTCGTATACACACTCTATTTCCAACATGTCTACACATGCATATTTAAATGTCTGGTATGTTTTTGATAATACCAATAATTATCATGATCATGTGCATGTATATCCACTCATATACCACCGTATGGCCTGAGAATATTGCTCAATAACGGTTATGTTCTTTTTTATTCCCAGGCATATATTACGTGTTTTAGTCGCTCTGTGTCGCCAAACGGTATAGTATACATGTATATCGGTGGTATTTCGAAACACGTTGTAACAGTTATCACTTCTGATTGCATACTTATATACATTGTAATATGCTTAATACATTATACGACACAGTATTGTGTGTTATAGTCGGTGCGTATAGTAGACGTATAGCCACATCTGACCAGTCCACGATATACTGTACCCTGCATGGGTCGGCATTTATCGGTTGACCATCTGAAAAATAAGAAACAATTACGTGTACATGTACAGTGGAACCCCTGTAAACCGCATACACTGGGACCCCATTGTGTCTAATTTAAATGTATATATTTAATTGTCCTGTATGGTTATAACGGAAAATGACATAAATTTGCCATCGAGTGCTTAAAATTACAGAGGAACCTCTCTAAACCGGACACCCTGGGGGCATCCGGTTTAGAGAGGTTCCACTGTAACTTCTGTTGATTGTTATACACGTATACCGCCTATCAATTCATAAAGTATATATGAGTCCACGATAATTACCGAACACGACTATTAAAGGTGCATGCCCACTCATTAGGCACAAAATTTTCGATATATCAGAGACATCATCTGATACATGTTCTGGCAACATAAACATTCATTCACCATTACCCTACGTATTGATTGGCATTAATATACAATTTACATCAGAAGTAAATTTCCACCCTGATATCAGTGGCAATAACCGTGTTTCCTTAGAATGTTAACGGACATTACTATTTATTATCTGCATTTATTGTTCGATGTGTAATGATCATACGCTATACTTTGTCGAAAATATTGTTTTCAGGTGACGCATTTACTTAGTATAGATAATGAGAAATATAATCACTCATTTGCATATGAAAATAGCCTGCTACCACCGCGAGTGACTATCAGTAAAATAAATATTACTTTAAATGATTATATCTGTATAGGGGGCACGCGTAATTTTTAGAACTGGTGGGATACTTATACACTTATTTAATTCCTATAAAAGAACATGTTGTGCCTACTGAGTGGGTATGTACCTTGAAAAGAAACTACATTAAAATGGTTGTATTATTGCATTTCGGCCAACCACGGTGACAATGGTGCTAGGATACGTTTTAAGTGAAGCACCTCAAAAATATAATATGAAATTGGGGAATGCAAACTCAATGTTATTCGACTCGGAATATGCACATCTGTCTAATGAATGGATTTGTTCCGAATGATCACCAACGAATGGGAAATTACCACAACCGTATGGAACGCAAAATCTACATAAACGCAAATAATTAACGCTACATGTACCTACATGTAGATCTCTCTAAATCATTTGGAGCTAGCTCTAAATATATAATGCTAGCTCTATTTGGAGCCAGCATTAATTATTTGAGTTTATGTAAATTTGGTGTTCCATACAACCGGCATACTACACTGAATATGGCGGACACGATCTTCAAATTATTAACCAAGTTAATAGATCCAGATATGAATAAAAATAATAAATCGCAAATGTGGCATGGTTGCACCCTTCTCTGTTACATGTAAGGACTGTGCACATGCTGATCTGGATCTACACTTGCCTCAAACCCCATAACCATATTTCTCCAATCACAAGCACATATTCGCTATGCATTGCAATTATAAGTATTTACTTTGTTGACATGGTTAATGCTAGTATGTGAACAAGGGAATGTCACTATGGATTAACAAAGGATGTCACACGAGTGAGTATTGAATATACTACGTAGTAATTAAACGAACTTTCTGGTTGCATAACATAATGCCGAAATCAGTCAACAAGTGTAATACATATCATGATTGTTTTTTATTTTTTCATCATACATTTTAGATTAAAGGTATTTGAATAAGCACAACCCCAGCCATAAAAAAGCTTTACTGATTCCCAAGTACGGTTTATGTAGTTGTGCCACGTCCATACTTATTACACTAATGCATCCTGATAGTTAATGCACTACACTATGAATGGTGGGTGGTTGGTCGGGCGAACGCGACGGCGTAAATTAACGGTAGGGATTCCTCCTTATAGGAATCACGATTGGACTGGTTAGGCCCTCAGGTACGTTTTTATATTTTGCTCTTGTGTTACCTGGGAGTTGAATTGGATCAGTGCCCATTATAAAAGTAGTAATAGTAGTACTGGTCCTACTGCTTTTAGGAGGGGGCCAAGCGATTCTGGTGTGCCTAGGACCTGGCATCAGATTATATATAGTTTTTTATTGTAAATATTCCGTTCTGACTTTGGGATCCCCCCCCCCGTCCAGTACATGCATTTGTACAGGTAATATATGGGATTTAGTACTAAACCAATTGACCCGGCCTTAAATGACCTTAGCTGTTGATAGGCCGTTAAACCCCAACAAACAAACAAACAAACACAATACACTATGTATTCAATAATGGCAATTACACTGCGCCTGCGCTAACCTTAACAATATTTGTAATTATTTTTATTTCAAAATACTTGAATATTGTGTTTGACATATTTATTGGTTGAGTCTGAGCTGTGCTACAGCACAGACTCAGCCCATCAAACTGCTTGATTGTGCGTTGAGACCGTTAATAAATGTTCAGAAACAATTGCATGTGGACAAGATTAACGCAGGTGGTTGTATACACCTGATTTACAGTGGAACCTCTCTAAGCCGGACACCCTGGGGACCTCTCAGGGTGTCCGGTTAAGAGAGGTTCCATTGCAATGTACTTGCCCAGACTGCGTCGTTCGGCAATATACTGGTCGCATATCGGGCACTCCTCGAGGCTGACGCTACAGCGACGGCAGCAGACCTTGTGTCCACATGGCTGAAATATGACGTCCGCCGTCTTATCGCATTTATCCACGACGCATGACATCGGCATGTTTGAGAATAACCCCTGAAGTAATGTCATTGCCCCTATGCCCGTCTGTGTGCTGGAATATACACCATGTTGTTTTTCACGTAAATGTAAATGCTTGGATTTGTCGACGGCACTGGCTCGATGACCTTGCATGTCGTCTCCCAAGAAGGGGAGAAAGGAAGGAGGAAAGGGGAAACCGGCCCCAGGGTGCCTAGCTCTTACTAGAATAGCCCCTTCTGGTTCTTTAAGGTGCCCAGACTCCCCTTCTGGTTCTTTAACGTGCCCAGACTCCCCTTCAATTCAGATAAACGGGACCGCCGTTTAAAGTTCCCATCAGAAAGGACTAGTGGAGCAGGAAATACAAAGTATCTCAGAAATACTGACGCACAGGAACTGAACTCTGAATCGAACCTGGCCTACTGTGTTACCAAATCGGCCACGTTCTGCTCCATGCTGGTGCACGCGAAGTTATCGGTACGTTTATACCACAGGTGGAAGACTCGGACCTATGACACCAACAAAAAAGCCTATTACAAAAATCCCATTACCCACCCACTTGGTCTCGTACAGTACCATATGCTATAGCATATATGGTACTGTACGAGACCAAGTGGGTGGGGTAATGGGATTTTTTTTAATAGGCATTTTTTTGGTGTCATAGGTCCAAGTCTTCCACCTGTGCTTTATACCTGTATGAGACGAGCCATGTTCTTTGTACCTAATACGATAGGCGATTTCTAATGAAAACTATTTACAGAAACAAATACTGTAATATTTTCTGTAAATGAATAAAGTTGTCAAGATGTTCATAGCAAGTGAGGAATGATTCGTCAAATTTAAAATGTCACTTACGGAAAATATCGCACATAATGTACAGTTTGTAAATATTTATCACATGAATGAAAGACTGTACATCTTAGCTACAAAATCGCATGGATTGTCTCGTATGTAAATTATGATTCTCAAACAGCAATGTTGCGGTTATCCGGATTACTTACTAGGACTGAATTCATGTCACTTGACTTTTGATTACCTTGCAAGGGCGTAACAGTTTAAAAACTTATAGTGTCCACAAAATGGACACTTGACTTTTAGTATTGCTGATGTGTCGCTAAAATAAACCAAATGAATATCCAACAAACGAACGTTCCGTAACTATCTCTGAGTCGGACAATCAGGGCTAATCAAATATTTTCTCAGCGCTCCTATGAATAATAGTGTCAAAGAGGTGACGTTGTAAAGTATAGATATCATTAACATATTGGTCATACCTCTGTAACAATGCTCATATATAGCTAATCAAAATTAATACATTGAAAACAATACCAGAAGGTGGCATAAAATATGTATGACATGATTCGCAGTTAATGTAATTCGCCATCCCATGTTTGTATAAACATGATAAATAGGAAGTTGTCTTGGTATCAATGAGAAAAGCAGCCAGCTGGTCAGTTACATACTTTGCTGATAGTCACTTAGTGATTTGCGATTCGGTTTCTCAGTCACGCCGCTATGGCCTGGTCAGAGTTGTATATGTTATCCCGTCAACACAGTGCGCATGTCCGTGAAACACGGTGCCGTGAAACATTTTTGATATCCTCTCAATACGACATAATCACTGCGTATGAATATGTGCGGTGGCTGGGGTTATTTTGTTTTGCATTTAAAGCCACTTGTAGGTGTTAACGGGATAAATAGAATAGTGGGTTAGTGCCGTGAATGGTAAAAAAATAGCTGGCGCGGCACGGAAACGGGATGTGCTCAGCAAAGCCTCGCCCATCCCGTTTCCTAAGCCTTGCAAGATATTTGTTTGTCATTGACGGCATTAACCTACTATCCTCTATATACAGTCTTCAAATGTTCTTCCCGATGGTGGTCTACAAAACCTGCACATGCGCATACAATACAGGAGGCTGTTTCACTAATCTTCGTACGACTAAAATGTTCATAAGTGCAACATTATGATAGTCTGTACAGTTCACATTAACAGTGTGTTGTTGTAAACAATTATTGGATTTAAATTTATTGAGCATATGCTATGATCAATAACTGTAAATCCATCAATTGAAATTTACTGACTATTTTAAATCTGCACTTACGAACATTTTATTCGTACGAGGTTTAGTGAAACGGCCACCAGAACGCTCGCCATTTCGAGTTCCACAGCAGTTGCATTACGTCTCGGAAAATCAACTACAGATACAAGTCAGGGTGTGTGATCACGTGTTTCGGAACGTTGTGACGTCATGTTTTAGATGTGTTTACCGTAGATTTCGTTTAATATCTAATGGAATGACATATTGTCATTGATTGTTCATGAAATATACCGCAGCAAATGCGGAATAGGCATTTTATAGGCGGATTTAATCTCACAATTCTGTCGTTTTTACACGTTTTTCAAATTGTATAAGTGTTCGCATTTTTACCGTACTATGTTAGTGTATATAGATTCCTTCATATTATATTTATTATTTTCGGGACTGCTGTCGTCGCGACAGCATCTATATTTATTTAGAAAATGGAATGCTTTTTTTTCTCAACACCAAAAAAGTCGAGCTCACCAAAAAACTATTTGATGAAATTCCATCACATATTTATTTTATTTTCCATGGGAATTTAAAATGGGGGCTAAAAATAGATGAAACTACATTTTTACAATTTTGACCGATTTTAAAATAAACTTTTACTTTCTCAGTTACATCATTTCCAAGCTATCTCGCCAATTTCTAAAGTATTTTGTTTTTGTTCGACCCTCCATGTGAGTTGCTAGCCCATTTTTTGCTCCATGTTAAATTCCCATAGAAAAACCGTTTTTACGCAATAAAATCAATATTTGATGGAATTTCATCAAATACAAAACTTTGGGGATGGAGACTCTTTTGTTAATCGATGAAACTGTACTTACACTTAAATATTTTTCAGATGTAATGTGTTTAATAGCCAAACGTTCGTCGGCAGAAAAAAGTGCAACAGACAGTATATACATGAGCATGTAATGTCCATAGTTCACTGCCGGGAAAATGTGGCTATGTGACATATAATCAGAGTTGTTAGAACATGTCCCGATAACAATAGAGAGATTTCAAATTATGAATCAGTACAGTACATGTACTGGTATCTGTATATCGCCTCTTCTGGAATAACTCGTATAAAAACAAGATTTGCATTTTAGTTCTGTTGCATTTCCGAAAAAGTATACCAAGAACTAGGGACCTACCCACAATGTCAAGATGAAACCACCGTGACAGACGTACATGTATTTTTAATTCATATCTGCACAATAATCCTCGATCCTCAACCGGGGATGTACATGTATGTTGGATGGTTGTCGCCAGATGGGACAAGTGTGTGTTCCGGTTTCATTCCACCTTAAAGAAGACACATACGCCTCCATCTGCGCCGACGAAAGTCTCGCTACACATGTTCTCGCGCTTGTTTGTTATCGTTGTAAAATAAATAAAGATTAAAAGAAATACTAGAGCAGCTTGAGCTGCATCAACGGTTTGAGCCTCAAACATTGATTTCATGTGTAACTAAGCTGTAGCCCAAGGTGTAAACTATCGGTTGCAAAAATAATTTCTGAAGTTTTAGAATGAACAGTCCAACATTATTGTGTTCGCATCATCACACCGATGTGGGGCCGGTTAGCTTAGTGGTAGAGCGATGGACTCGGAGCGAGGGATACCGGGTTCGATCCTCAGCCAAAGTTTTAGCTAAAGGACTGCAATATCGACTACAGCAAAAACAATTGAAATCGAATGATAAATAACGAAGCTGACGTCACATCCGTTTGCTCTATTTTGAAAACTTGAAAAAATACGTTCATCTTTGACATCCAATACGACCGGAAGTAGTCAAGATTGAGCTCTGAAAATTATCATATTTCATGCACCTGACACTCCCCTATCACACTGGTAAGAAATTATGTTGCTGACATTACTGTACAAATTGGAAAACGTTTGTAAAGACCACCCGTTATCAGCCGAAATTCGGCAAAAATTCGGCAAAATCGTTGAAAAGTATGTACATGTGTTAACTTCAAATGCCTATAGCTCTCTTATTTGACCAGATAGCCGAGAACTGTCTGCGAGTCCGAGATAGAGAATTTTATCAGCTTTCCAATGCAAAAAGAATTTTTGAAATCGGTTTGGAAAATAAGGAAGTTATAGAAAGTATGACGTCACTTCCGGTTTCGTGGAAAGTGGCGTTAAGAGATTTATGAAAATCTCTAAGTCTCGACTCACACTTGATCCGAATCGGCATGCAAAATTTAAAGTCGATCCGACCAGCGGTTTGGGCTGTAGACTGAACGGCTGAATAAAAAAAAAAACCTAAAAAAACAACAAAAAAACAACGAAAACAATAGGTTTTCGGTGAAGCTGAAAGCCGCCTCAAACCTAATTACCATTATGCCTACATACTAATGACGTTTGTGATATGTGATCGAAAATCTCTGGTCGTATGGTTGTTTATTTTCGAATGTAAGGGCACACATCGTCCATATAACATCATTTGTAATAAATCTATGCCGATTTCTATCAAAATAATAAATCATGATACACCATACTTACGTGCTGCCTTGAACGAAACCGAAAGCACAGACCTCTAGCTGTACGACTATGAAAGCAAATGTAGAAATCTACCACGGTATCCAACGCTATACCAGGCGCGGATACAGAAATAATTGCAGGGGGGGGGGGGTGTCTGTAATTACAAGTCGGCGTAGCCGACCTCCGCGAGCGCGAAATCGTAAAATCGGGGGGTCGGGGGGTCTGGGGGTCATCCCCCAGGAAAGTTTGAATTGCCAGATCGCCGCAGATGCGATTTCCTGACACTTAGGCCACGAAATAAGTCATCCAACTATTCGAGTATTGTAGATTTTCTTCTTTTTTTTTTGCCGGGAGCAGGGGCGGGGGGGGGGGGATCCGGACCCCCTGGACCCTCCCCATGTATCCGCGCCTGTATACTAATGTAGTTTGAGCCACAATTTAAAACGCATATATCTATAAATAGGACAGCTTATTGGCATGTAAAATGTCAGCGTAACTTTGCGACGTCATTTTCAGGCTTTCATGACGTTGTTATTAAGGCTGGTTTTCATAGAGCACGGCCCATATGTATTGGTAAGTACACTACATCATACGACACTCGTGTAATAGAAACTCACCCAGAACGCGAGTCAATAAACTGCTTAACGGCGTTTCTCAGTTGGTCGTTAGAACAGCATTGCAAAGGTTGGCTGCCTTTCTTGTTCTTGGCTGTAACATCTGCACCGCTCTCTATCAGGAAGCTTGCCAACTTGATGCGCTCCTTGATTTCATCTGCATACGTTACCGTTATGCCCATCAGCCTGACCAACTGGAATATATAGAGTGCTGATTTAGACAAATATATTATTCCAAATGGAAGCAATGTGAACCTGATCAAGGTCTGATATTGCAACATCCTGACACTTGGTAAACATCTATATACGAATACACTCGAAAACTACGCTGTTCTTTTTCGCATGTGAGCATTATTATACACGTGGTGGCATGAGGGAGCATGCGATTTGTAATTTAACTGTCGGGGTTCATCCTTACCGATCAGATATCTGGTTTAGCCCTCATGTACGTCATTATCTTTCTTTATTAATCGTAATCCTATTACTTTTAGGGGAAGAGGCCAAGTGGTTTACGTGTAGTATGGACCTGGCACCAGGTTATTCTAATTTCAGGGCTGAATATATAGTTTATTCGAAGTAAATATTCCGTTCTGATTTTAGAATCACCCCCCCCCCCTAAATGCAGCAGCTTAAATACGGGATCCAACCCGTTGGCACGGTCTTAAATGACCTTAGCTGTTGATAGTCCGTTAAACCCCAACAAACAAACAAACAAGCAAACAAACAAACATAAACAATCAATTGGTATACACTGTTCTACGAGACCTGGTAATAATGAACACTGACATCAACAGTACATAGTATCGGTCCATGAACTAGCTTCTATATTACCATGATTACATTGTGTATGTACATGTACATTGTGACACTCGTCTCTCATTCTGTCTCTCAATTTCCTCTCTCAATATCCCCATTTTCTGTCTCTTTCTATCGGAATGTATTTTCTCGTACATTTTGCAAACAAATATCCCATGATCATTTGTCTCACTCTGTACCCATGTACATATACCTGTATGCGTATCATGCTTATCGCCATTGTTATTACATTGCTGTATTGATACTCGGGTAAGGGCTGTAACTGATGTTGCGAGAACTTGTAGCACAGGCCCGTTGTACTTGTTTAAAC
Organism: Conchocele bisecta; assembly: GCA_029237695.1. Lineage (NCBI taxonomy): Eukaryota > Metazoa > Mollusca > Bivalvia > Lucinida > Thyasiridae > Conchocele > Conchocele bisecta. The sequence goes on along the minus strand of CM055279.1, from coordinate 59,495,884 downwards.
TATGTTTCAACTAGTTTCCACCGTTGTTGGAATATAATGAAAGAAATTGTGAAAAGTATGATCTAAACACATTTTAAATTGAACTGGACTGGAACATCAAGTCAATACAATCTTCTTTTTCAGAATTTATCGAGTATGTATAAACTGTTAAACGTCCGACAATAATGACTCTCGGTGTATATCTATTTGTACTAGTAAACGTGTATTCTCCAATAAATACTCCAACAAGAGTCGTGTATCCCTACGATGAACTACTTACCGCATCCATGTCCCCTCGAACGCGGCTGCCCATTAGGCACAGATGTAACACAGTGTTACCATCCTTGTCTGACGTTGTCAGGGACGCACCTGGGATTTACATATACATAGTTGTGAACAGTAACTCTTAAAATCTACTCTCGTACCGTCCGTAGGTGCTACGGGAGTAGATTTTAAGAGGTACAGTTCGCAAAAGGGATGTACAGCGATTGTATAAATGTATTTGAAGTCATATACTACTTATTTAAACGTGAGAGCATATACAAATGCTTTCCTTGGCACAGGCGGAGGGGTAATGATGATCCTTGTGTGTGAAAAGCGGAGTATGCAGAGGAAACCAACTTGCCCGGTGTGGCGGCCACCATACCTTCTCACATACCACCCCTGTCCAGGATCGATCACGAGCCGCATTGGTGAGAAGCGCGCTCGGTACCAATTTCGCAAACCGGACAACCCAAAAAAAGGTTATATACAATGGGCTGACATGTGCCACTTAAGGAATAAAACTGTGGGCTGTTGCGTTTACTGTATTACGAACAACAGTTTGTCTGACAGTGTTTAAAGTGCGTGGAGTCCGAATGACTCCTCGCAAACTTTAAACAGACCAGCTGTTGTTCATAATACTGTAAACGCAACTGCCCATGGTTGTAATACTTATATTTACACTGCATTTTCGGATTGTGTCAAAGATGTAAAACTTAGGAATCTTATAGTTTTACGTCGTTTTGTCGCAATTCATGGAAGAGCGACGTTGCCGGTCAATAGCGTGACGCTATTGACAACGACGTTGAACGTCATGTAATCTAAGGATGTCAAACAAACTTTACCGAATCAACAAAGAACAACGTCGCGCGGCGTTACGTGGGGCGAATGTAATGTACGGTGATATGAACGCAATACGTTGAATGGGCGTTTCCATTATGAATTCAAGGACAGTGTAAATATTTTAGTTTGAGTGACATTTTGTAAAACCATTCACGACAATCAGGGCATTACATGTTGACTGCCGAACTCGACTACTAGACAACTTGACATTGTAAGTAAGGTTCTACTTCACACATACCCTTGTATCGAATAATGTGTCAGTATTGGCACCATCTCGGCACACTTAAGTGAACTGTAAATGATACATCGATAACATCGATAACACATCGATTAGATCAGCTGTGGATTTGAATATACTGACAAATTGTGTGAATCGTGATGAGAGGGCTTCTTACGAATGGGTTGATCAGGATCTAAAGTGTTGAACTGCATATATAGTTGCTTTTCCATTATGTATATGGTGCTAGGTTGGCGCTATTGGTACATGTAACCGCAGGAATTATTTGGCTACTAAAGTAGTCGCTTGTCTACTAATACTTCAGAAATTGACATTTTGGCTATTATAAAGTCATAAATTATTCGAATAAAGTATTCTCTGAGTACAAATCTTAGAGCAAATGTCGAATAGTATTGTCTGTTTTCGCGCTATCAGTTGATTTTCGGCGACACTAATCTCTAAACCCTAACGCCAAGTTGAATTTAGATAGTATGGTATGTATGGTTACAAGAGCGAAGGGTTAACATACCCGCCTCCACAAGGCATTTCGGTGCGTCAACATATCCCTGATGGCAAGCCATATGTAACGGGGTCATCTTGTCGTCTTCAGTGGGGTCGACTTTTGCATTTCTCTGAATATGTATACACGTAGTATAATAATTGTAAAATACATGTATTACCGGTAGTACAAATAATACGTCAATCAAATGTATCCAACAATACGACGATATGATGAACGTCCATGTACGCTCTGATAATATACAATCAAATGCACGTTTTAGATCGTCAGCCGCAAACTATTATCGTTGTCAAGTAGTCAACATTATGTAATAGTAACGAACAGTGTGGCCAAAAGACACATTGTGTAACCGCACATAACACATACAATAAATAAAAAAATGTTAGCTGCATGTCCAATGCCATTAACAAAATATAGTAAGCCGTATTATCGCTCGTACATGCAGACAAACGTGATGTAACTTATTTATCACATCTTCATGTACATGTCTTGCACCTGAGCTTTGTTAATACAGAAACAACACCCGGAAATGCGTAAAAGATGTGATAATATATGTTAAACCACTTTATATTCAGAAAACAATGCAAAATGTAATAATAATGACAATCACCGTACCTGTATCAGTGTATTTAACACATCCATGTTGTTATTTACAGCTGCCGCATGCATAGGTGTGCTGCCGTCTGCGCTGGGAGTATTCAGAAGCTGTGGCGCTTTATCAAGTAACTTTGATAAAGATCTGAAATCAAGCAATTAATAACAATAACAATCTGCTACATGTAGCAATATGATATAGCATCATGATAGTATATACTATGTATGTGTTTATTGTACCTGTATTGTACCTGTATTGTGTGAACTAACACTGATAGTCTTAGAGGGCGTCTCGTTGCGTGCTGAAGACAGATTGCGATTACCGATGTGATGTATGCTTGCCTGGCTATGTTTCTGGTCTCAGATTGTTCATTTTGAGTTACCCGGGGTCTTTTATTTCGTAGGTTTGTGTTAAGGTTAGTATTATAGTATCAGTTGATTGCCACTGACATTTACATTTTTCGCCAATGAATGATACGATGTAGTCAGTTGGAACCTCTCCGTCAGAAACACGAAATGAAAGAAAGCCCTAAGTTTGTATTAGAAATGGACGCCAATATAATGTGTTCTGTGGTTACCGGAAAATATAGCTATACATCCACATTGACAAGCATGTACAAGTAATGATCTGCATGGTGTACTATGGATTTTCCGAATGACCTCCGTGAAATGAGACGCGGGTGAGATTTTTAAATGGAAGTAAAACAAAATATGTCAATTTCCTAGCATAATACGTTACCTATTAAAGGGAATATCACACTCGGTCTAGAATATATTCATAACACGTGTATCAGGCTTAGAGATGAAACTATAGAATTACACCGTTAAGATGCACATACCCTCACACCTTCGACACAGGATATGTGTGCACTGTTCTTGCAAAGAAAATACAATACAATACAATATAAGTAAACAAGAGGGCCATGATGACAATATATCGCTCACTTGTGCAATGTTATAATCCTGGTATGTAAAATTGCCACTAAATAAACATTAAGCCCAAGACAGGCACATAGTGTCAATGTGACAACTTGAGAAGTCGCCAGTGTATGAGTTGTCTCGCTATATGTACATATATATCTTTCACAATTTCGTGAGGTTTGGAGACCACAACAGGATGCTTCCAGACTACGTTTTATCACAATACATCTTTTCACAAATGGTATCAGAAGCAATTGATTAAATGCAGTTCTACATCCGTTTCAGTTTTAACCAAGTATTACATGTGTATGTGGGAGGGAGTGGGGGACACCACTGGTTTGCACCGGGATTACAATATCCCTTCAACTATGAAAAACAAAATATCCTGATCTGGTGCCCTTCCTTACCCAACCAAGATTACTTAGCACCACACATCACAGACCTAATTCTCAGAGAGAGAAATCCCAACGTATCAAACCATGTGTGAATCCCGATAAGGATGGACTTCACCATTACTTACACATGCTCTTCCATCCTCCATTATATTGATTTTGAATGGAGTTCTACGTTCATTTAACCCTTAACAAAGTCAACTACAGACGGCAATACACAAGTACACTACACCAATATCACTTGGCCTGATATATAACTGTATCTCGGTGTGAATCTCGGTAAGGCTGGCCTTCACCGTTAAGAGATGCATATTATCTCATCACCTATTAGAATCAACACACATCATCACATGATGGTGAACTTCGATCATATACAGTTGACACTCATGTACTCAAAGTCCAAGGTACCCCTGCAAATACGTTGAGTTAACGAACATTTTCAGCAAATGAGAGTGATTATGTAGGAAACCATGTACCTCCATTTTAACAATTCTGAAGAAAATGCTTCACCGATACATCATCCCTGTCAAGTGTGACCAACATCACCCAGCGGTTCGCGAGAAGAAGACGTTTGACATCTGTAATAACAGGATGACCTTATGACAATTCGGCGGTCATCTTGGATGACGTAATCATCCGATGTTGACAAAAATTGCACCACATCGATCGTTTCGTCAATACCTTTGATTTGGTATATGACATGACCATATTCGGTCAAAAATACAATTTGACGAATATTTGACACCACGGGCCACGCCCATTTTTTAACCTGGGGTAACCAGTTTAACATGTTTGACAGAGCATTGTACATCGATCATTTCTACCAACTTTGGTTGAAATCCGTCTGGCGTTTTGCGAGAAGAATATTGTTTAATAATATGTGCTATTTTCAGGCTGCGGCCATCTTGAAGTAGCGACCTCGATTTTAGTCTGAAAAGGCTTCACATAAGGACCGTACTTGTGAACTTGGGCTAGCATGGACCAAATGGAGAAGTGGTTTGAATGAAATCGCAAATGAAAGGATGACATTTTGACATAATCATCCGAGTTTAATGAAAAATGCACCAGAAGGATCGTCTCGTCGATACCTTTGATTTGATATGATTTGGTTCGTGAGAAGACTAATTTTGAAGAAGTTGTGCTATATTTAGACTGCGACCATCTTGGATTAGCGACAACCTCCATGTTAACAAATCTGAAAACGCTTCACCCAACGACTGTAATTGTGAAGGTTGGCTAGCATTGGCCAACCAGATCTTGAGAAGAAGACGTTTGAAATCTCAAATAAATTTCTGACAGTTTTGGCGGCCATCTTGGATGATGTAATCATCCGATTTCGATGATAACTGCACCAGAGCGATCGTCTCGTCGATACCTTTGATTTGATACATTATGCGACCATATTCGGTCACAAATCAAAATTGAGCCCTATTTGACCCCGGCACCATGCCCATTTTTATACACAGTGTCACCATTTTAACAACTTTTAACGAGCATTGTACATCGATCATTGCTGCCAAATTTCACCGAAATCCGTCTGGCGGTTCGGGAGAAGAAGATGTTTTTAATACTTTGTACTGTTTTTAGACTGCGGCCATCTTGGATTAGCGACAACCTCCATTTTAGCAAATCTGAAACGGCTTCACCCAAGAACCATACTTGTAAAATTTGGCTAGCATTGGCCAACCGGTTCTTGTGAAGAAAACGTTTGAAATCTCAAATAAAGGTATGACGTTTTGACCTTTCGGCGGCCATCGTGGATGACGTAATCATCCGATTTCGAAGAAAACTGTACCAGAGCGATCGTCTCGGCGATATCTTCTATTTGATATATTGCTTGACCATATCCGGACAAATATGAAAGTTGACCCCTAATTGAGCCCCATGCCACGCCCATTTTCGATCCCGAGGTTACGAATTTAACAAATGTGAATGATCATTGTACATCGATCGTTCCTGCCAAGTTTCGTCGAAATCCCTTAGGTGGTTCCGGAGATGAAACTATGGACGCACGACGACGGACGTACATGTACCTGTATAGATGCACTGTCAAGACTAGGAGTGTGAGGGGCAAAAACAAACTAAAACTACTGTCTGTTCCATGTTTTGCTGCCGACGAACATTTGGCTATTAAACACATTAAATCTAAAAAATATTTAAATGTAAGTACTTTTTCATCAATAACAAAAAAATCACTCTCTGTGGCGGTTATACGGGCAGTTTCATCACAAAGATAGGGAATACAGTCATAACTTTATTAAACATGTATTGGTGAATCAGAATTTGTTTGTTTCATGTATGATGTAATTCTTATTTCTCTCAGTCGTTTGCTGAGCTTAACTCAATAACCGGCAACTGAAGGCAATCCATGCCGGGTTTCACTAAGACGCTTTGATATTCCTTAATCATGCACTTGAATGCGAACAAATCATGTACTTAGAATTAACAAATCCTACACTTGAATGCGGACAAATCATGTACTTAGTATTAACAAATCCTACACTTGAATGGGAACAAATTAGACAGTTGACATCAATAACGGCAAGGCAATCATCCCCCCGCCAGGTATCGATCATAATCTTTGATATCCACTTAAATCCGACACTTGAAAGTCTACAAATTTGACTTGGCGCTTTAACTAATCGAATAGTTTTATATTAAGTAATCCAATAAACACTTTGGATTATTCACAGGCACTTGTGTAATCCATGGAAGCGCTTTTTTTTCTTTTTCTTTTTTTTTTTACGTTCTGTTTATTTTTTTTTATTCATTTTTTTTATTTTATTCTTTTATTATTTTGTTTGTGCATGCATATTCTTCCTTTATTTATTTCCCTTTTTTTGTCATTTTATTTGTTATCATACCCACATTTACACGTAATTACGGAGCCTTATAAGGGACATGAGAAGAGAAAAAAATGTTCTGACAAATTTGATTATTTCGTTAGAACGCATTCCAATTCGTTCTAACGCATTCCAATTCGTTCTAACGAATTCCAATTCGTTCTAACGCATTCCAATTCGTTCTAACGATTTCAATTATTTCGTTCTAACGAATTCGAATTCGTTCTAACGCATTGCAATTCGTTCTAACGCATTGCAATTCGTTCTAACGCATTGCAATTCGCATTGCAATTCGTTCTAACGCATTCCAATTCGTTCTAACGCATTCAATTATTGCGTTCTAACTCATTCAAATTCGTTCTAACGATTTCAATTATTTCATTCTAACGAATTCGAATTCGTTCTAACGCATTGCAATTCGCATTGCAATTCGTTCTAACGCATTCAATTATTGCGTTCAAATTTCAATTATTTCGTTCTAACGAATTCGAATTCGTTCTAACGCATTGTAATTCGTTCTAACGCATTCCAATTCGTTCTAACGCATTCAATTATTAAGTTCTAACGCATTCAAATTCGTTCTAACGATTTAAATTATTTCGTTCTAACGAATTCGAATTCGATCTAACGCATTCGAATTCGTTCTAATGCATTCGACTTCGTTCTAACGCATTCAATTATTGCGTTCTAGCGCATTCAAATTTGTTCTAACGATTTCAATTATTTCGTTCTAACGAATTCGAATTCGTTCTAACCCATTTCAATTCGTTCTAACGCATTCCAATTCGTTCTGACGCATTCAAATTAAAAACTCAGCGGCTGGATTTCAAATAAACAGTGCAGTAACAACAACAACAACAGTGCCATTGACGCCATTGGCATGACGAAGGTATCACAGGACAGTGGGCGGCTAGCTTTAAAAAGTGGGTGGACGATTTTCTATATACTTCACTACCGACCCTGCAAGTTACACAAGTGTGTCTAGAAAAATAGGTTTATTAATATTTCTTGACTTTGGGAGGCTTGACTAGGTGTATGCTTTAGAGCATTTCATAATTCTACGAAACTGAATGTTAGCTCCGGTTGATTTTGACATCTTGGAAAATGGCGCATGCTATGCTGTCTCGCCGGTACGGTTTGGCGTCAGAATTTAAGGTATTTTTCTGGCATTTGTAGCGAAATTTTGAGATGGTTATGACCCCGCTTTGGAATTATTTTCAGGTGATAGAACAAGACATAACAAAGTCTCTGTGTCTCATGTTTTCATGAAAACAATTCCAACAAATTCAGTCGTGTTTATATTTCTGGCCAAAAATAGGTGGATGGGGTAACTTTGAAAAAATAATTAAACACATCTGATGCGGTTACTGCATTTGTATTGTGTCGTGCGATTTATGCTTCCTTTGCGAGTATTTTTCAATATTTGTCGCAAGATTGTGAGAGGCGGTGATTTTTATAAGTCACCTGCCGCCCTCAGAAAAGCAGTAAATTTTGGCCATTTTCAACCGTCCCGTGATGCCTAAGCTGACGTTGCCCGCCGGAAGTTCATCCCATAAAGAATCAGCCCTACACATCCGCCGGAAATGGTGTACAATAAGGCTGTCAGAAATGGCTAATCTACCATCCCGAAATTAAAATGGCATGACGGCTAGTCAAACAAGCCAAGTTGCCCAATGTAGACATATACTGAGTTGTAGTATACATGTATGTCTGCACCGTCTGATTTGGGCCTGAATCCCATTTACAAATATGGTGGTCAGTTGAAGTCAGAAAACCAAGAAAATGGTCAAATAGACCACCCCCTGAACTAAAATGGCATGACGGCTGGTCAAACAAGTCCAGTTGCCCAATATAGACACATACTGAAATGTAGGACTATGTCCCGAGTATGCGTCGGCACCGTCGGATTCGGGCCTGAATCCCGTTTTCAAGTATGGTGGTCAATTGAAATCAGAAATGCACGAAAATATCGACCACCCCCTACATGTACAACAAAGTGCTGTAATGAAATGCGTTAGAACGAATTGCAATGCGTTAGAACGCATTCGAATTCGTTAGAACGAAATAATGAATGCGTTAGAACGCAATAATTGAATGCGTTAGAACGAATTGCAATGCGTTGGAACGAATTGAAATGCGTTAGAACGAATTCGAATTCGTTAGAACGAATTCAAAATCGTTAGAACGATTTTTAATACGTTAGAACGCAATAATTGAATGCGTTAGAACGAATTACAATGCGTTAGAACGAATTTGAATGAGTTAGAACGCAATAATGGAATGCGTTAGAACGGATTGGAATGTGTTCTAACGAAATAATTGAAATCGTTAGAACGAATTTGAATGCGTTAAAACGCAATAATTTAATGCGTTAGAACGAATTGCAATGCGTTAGGACGAATTGAAATGCGTTAGAACGAATTCGAATTCGTTAGAACGAAATAATTGAAATCGCTAGAACGAATTTGAATGCGTTAGAACGCAATAATTGAATGCGTTAGAACGAATTGAAATGCGTTAGAACGAATTGGAATGCGTTAGAACGAATTGCAATGCGTTAGAACGAATTCGAATTCGTTAGAACGAAATAATGGAAATCGTTAGAACGAATTCAAATTCGTTAGAACTTAATAATTGAAATCGTTAGAACGAATTCGAATGTGTTAGAACGAATTAGAATGCGTTCTACATGTAACGGAATAATCAAATTTGTCAGAACATTTGTTTATCTTCTCATGTCCCTTATAAGGCTCCGTACATAATACATATACATGTAATAGACAAAGACATACCTTGTACAATTGTCTCTAAGTTGTATGTAAAAACTTATTATACCAACATTAATCTCTAAATCTCACATTAGTAAACTTATTAATTCTCGAATTAGACAAATGAGAATCTCTTGTACTGTACGTTGGCTGACATTTCCTCAACACTGATGCATAAACAAATTATTAAAAAACAAAACAACAAAAAACAACAAAAAACAAAACCATAAAATAAACTGTTGTCTGTTCTTCGCTTTACTATTTATATCGTCTTCCATCCTCCATAGTTGTCATCAGTTAATGTCTGTAGTGAGAAGTTAATAGTATAATTTTCGTAACTTTCCATCTGTTTTCCCCAAATTATTAATAGTATTAGAACAGAGATGACCTTTTGTATTGTGTTTTGGCCGAAATTTTCCAACACACATGTATATATTTAGATATCAATATAAATTTTTGGCCGTTAATTATCTTCCCATTATTATCTTTAAAGTACAGCAGAGATTTATAGTTCAGTGCCATTGTTTTATCCATATTCAAGAGATCTAATATCATGTCATCTTTATTCTTCTTGACGGCTTTACACTCCCAAAACAAGTGCATATTAGTTTGCCTATTGTGATTGCCTATTTTCTTAATCATTTTTCTTGTATAGTAAAATATTGGTGTTCTCAGAGCTTTATGCACATATTTGTAAATTGTTTCTTTCACATTTAGATCTTTTATCGCGTTTAGATTTTCCCATATTTCTTTAAAATTAATTTCCGGCATTCTCTTTTCGATTGTCGTTCTGAATTGTTTATTCTCATTTATTTCCATATATATTTATTTTGCTGTTAGAATCTGCCATACCGTTGTGTTATTTCTATATTGTGTAATAATATCATGAATTTCCTTCTTGCCTACAGGAAGTTTTAATGTATGAACATTTGTGTTTGCTGCCAGTTTTGGATTTCGAAATCCCAGTCTCAATCCAAAATAATAAGCGCTTTAAACCGAATTAGTAATCCATCACGGCAATTATTAAAACTTATGGCGAATTAAGATTACTATTTAGAAATTATACTATTAACGGATAAATGCAAAGCAAACTTAACAAAACACATTACAAATATCAATAATGACAATATCATTGAGAATATAGAAATACGTATCGATAATCTGATCAGAACTCTCAAAAACAGGGTCAATTATCAAAATATTAGTTACAGAGTTGTCTCCCATTGACAACTTCTTAATACCCACAGGCGACTGTCCTTTAGTCAGTTCACATTCGCGATATTCGCGACACCCTCCCAAAAAAATTTATTTGATGAAATAATTATTTTATTGCGAAAAAACGATTTTCCTATGGAAATTTAACATGAGGAGTCAATTTCCCAAATTTTTCGTTTTTTGGTCCTTCAGGATTAAAAAACGTAAAGTTTTGGAAATTGACTCTGAAACCTGGCGAGATAGCTTGAAAATGATGTAACTAAGAAAACAAGAGTTATATTTTGAAAATCGGTCCAGAAATAAAAAAATATTTAAAAAAAAATCTATGTTTAGCCCCCATCATGGCCCATGTTAAATTCCCATAGGAAAATCGTTTTTTAGCAATAAAATCAATAGTTTATGGTATATCATCAAATAATTGTTTTCGTTGAGGGTGACTTTTTTGTTATTGATGAAAAAGTACTTACTTTTAAATATTATTTTATATTTAATGTGTTTAATAGCCAAAAGTTCGTCGGCAGCAAAACGTGGAATAGACAGTAGTAAAGTAACTTGATCCTTGGGCGGTGAAAGCTCGAGTTGGTATTAGGCAGATCAGCTGGATCAACGAGACGTAGTCGAGTTGATCAGCTGATCTGCCCAAGACCACTTTCAAGTGTCGGATTTAAGTGGATATCAAAGATTATGATCGATACGATAAAATAAAAGCAACAGCGGGACAGAAACGTCAACAATTTATCCCCACACACAAATAAAGGTCTCGGGAAATGTAGTTTTGTCAACCGGCAAGGGTTCTAACTTGGAACGCTCAGTCGGAAAGCTGACCAATGTTGGATTAAAGGATCTGGATCTCAGATGTTAATGACACGTCATCCAAAAGGTTGGTACCTGAACATTTAACTGTAGAAAAGTGTTTGTGTTCGGAACATATAATTATGACTATGAACTGCCCAAACATATAATTTGACTTGGCACAAAATAGGACACAATCAAAACAAATATTAAATTTTACCACTGTGTCTAAACATTAACTCTAAACAATATTTAATTGTGAGTAATTTTTCATCAATAACGCTATTAATTATTTCAGGAAATTCCATCAAATATTGAGTTTATTGCGAACAAAATGGGAATTAAACTAAAATAGATCTTTTGAAATATTTTTGTTATGTATGGACCGATTTACAAAATCTTACTTTTGTTTTCTTAGTTACATCATTTCCAAGCTATCTAGCCAGGTTTCTGAGTCAATTTAAAATCTTTGGTTTTTTTTCACCCTCCTGGTCACCTCCTCCTCCTTTTTCCCCATGTTTTTCCCATAGGAAAATCGTTTTTTCGTAATAGAATCAATATTTGATGGAATTTCATGAAATAAATTATTTTCGGGAGAGTTTCTTTTTGTTATTGATGAAAAAGTACTTTCATTCAAATATTGTTAATCTGTAATCTGTGTAATAGCCAATTGTTCGTCGGCAGCAACACGTGGAACTGAGAGTAGCTTACACGAACATAACAATGCATTACACCACATGGAGAGCGGCAGTAGTTTAAATTGTGTTTCCCATATTCGGATAAAATATGTCCGTAACGTCACAATGACGCGTTTCTTTCGACCAACATAGTCGGTTTCTAGAACACATCCTCTGAATCGCAAGACAGTCGCCTTCACTACGACCCCCACCTCCGGAAATTACTTCGCACACTATTTTGACACATTTTACACGTGATTCGCTTTCTGTTTATATATAAAATATAACGTGCAAAATGTAAGAAAATGGGTATTTAACCAGGATGACTAATTATCGAAAATCTACATGTATAAAACGGGTGGGTGGGATAGAGTAACTTAAAATAAAATGTGGCAAAGTTTATGTATATACAATATAGTGTTGAATGGCAGTTACCCACCACATCGAGGATAGCTGCACGACAGACGCACCGGTCCAACAGAGTGGGCGACAGTGTAACATGTACGTGTGAGGGCACATGTGAGCACAGGATAGAGACCTACTACATAATTAATTATGACCAGTAGTCGTCTTTCTTCGCTGGCGCGAGTATACATTCATTATGGCTTCAAACACGATGTGAGGGAAATAATAGCCCGATGCGTACGCCTACATCCTCGTAGGATGGAATTGGAATCACTCTTGCACTAGTCCAACTATTTTGACTCCGTGTTGAATATTTTGTTTGAATGGGAAATACATTATACGTAAGTGCCATATAAATACAGCAGTTTATTATATACCTATCAAAGATATCTGGTGAATTCATGGTGTATTCTTCAGCCAGATACGAAACGGCAGATTGAAATTCCGTATTCCACTCAGTGGCTTTCTGAATCCATACTCCACTCTATTCTCGTTCTGATTTGCCAGAACTACTTTTCAAGGCAAGTTCGGGAAATCATAATGATGTCCTTCAAATGAGAATAACCCCGTAAAATCTAGTCATTTTCACTTACAATGCATGCTGTCAACGGATGTAGGATATTAGTCGGGATATGTTAAACGCAATATTAGTACAGTAACTTGATCCTTGGACCGGAAAGCTCTCGTTGGTCTTGGGCAGATCAGCTGATGAACTCGACTGCGTCTCGTTGATCCAGCTGATCTGCTTAATAGTAACTCGAGCTTTCACCGCCCGAGGATCAAGTTACTTTACTAATACATTTTGTATTATATATGTATAGTAACGTCAGTGTGAATAACAAAATGTAACAAATATTCAAACTATTTGGGACCTGACATTGTTTCTGTAAACTTACCGTGGAGATACGTGTATACGGAAGGTTTCTGATAGTCTGCTGCACAATGTGATTATAACACCTTTCTTGTGAGAAATTCGATAAAAGTAAAATTTCCTACTCAAAATAGCACATAATTTCTACTCCTAAATAAAGTCGTAAATGTCACAGAATGCAGGATTTAGCGTCTAAATTTCAAAATTTCCATACATGTTTCCGTTGTGTGTTTACGACATGCATCGCCTGAGGGATCGCGTCAGACACAGTATATATACAACCAGTCTGTACACGATTTATCTAAAACCTGACAAGTACGTACCTTAGCCTAATACACGATAAGAACATAACAGTTACATTAAACAAATGCAATGTGGATCTGTCGCAAACAATGTGAAGCAAACGCACACAGTCAGACGAAATGAGAATGCACTTATAATTCGCACTAGACTACGTTCTAAGCCAATCGCTGACCAGTATCGCGATCCACATATTTCGTACACTAAGCGATTTAACCCCAATAAGTTGCATATTACCGGATTTAATGACTACCTGTTCGAAAGAAATGGAAAATCAATACTCGGATGGGGGACTGCTTTATATACATGGCTAATTATACGAATGTTATTTTTCACATATTGGATATTTAAGGAAATAACTGCTGCGGTCGCTGACACTCGATTACATCAATAAACCAATATGGGACCAATAACTGACTGAACTCGGAGAAGTGGTAAAGATGCACGGAGTTCAGTTACAGAGTGGTTCTCTTTGCAATAGCACTTCAGATCAACTAAATATTTCCAGTAGTCGTGTTCGGTGATTATTGTGGCTCTTTAGATTTCGGTGGAAGAAAGACTTATCGTTGTATTACATCGTTAGCATTTTAATACTGAAAGCGTACGTGTATATCCATGCATGACTTGATGTTAGTGCCCATATACACGTTTCTGAGTACGTGCAATTAAGACGCAGTAACTGTGACAACACACAGCCAATACAAATATGAGAACATGGATATAAAATGTGTTACTGTTCGTCATTCTTTATAGCAGCAAGACGGATCGGGTTATGTCCACTGTTGTTGCACAGTGTAAGGTCGATATGTGGTACTGTGAGCAGAATAGCTGTCCCCGAAGAGTTACTCTTGTGAACGGCAGTATGTATGGGTGTATCACCAAGTGAATCCTGCCAAGAATATGCCAAGAATATGCAATCAATATAAACTACAAATGCATGGTAACATCAATATAAGAAAACCAACAGTTAGCTATATTTTAACACAAATGTTATGATCTTGGAATACCTTACAATTGATGTTGTTCCCTATCGGTGTGCTATCTTAGTCAGGTGACCATCCTACAATGTAGGTTGTCACGTGGGCAAAGTTTACCTTCAGGTTTTAGTACTCGTGTACGGCAATATCCCTGGGCCTCGTGACTTTTTGAATATCGTGTGGAGTTCGAGTTGCTATGTTTTAGTAGTTCTGTGTAAACTTTCTGTTTCTCGAGAAATGAAGGCCGCTGCTTATTTTGTCGCCCGACTCTATATGACCTTAGCTGTTGCTGGGATGTTGAATCCATTAATTTTCACTTTTCACTTTTGTCACTGTGTGCTATTAATATCTTATTAGTTATTTACTTTCAATTTCTGTGCAATGCATTACGTTATATGGAAATCATTATTGTTGCTATCAATAACACTACTATAGCATCATCTGTAACTACAACGTAAAATACATATAATTATGATGGGACTAATATAATATAATATGAGAGAAAATGTGTCCAAATTATATATACCATAGGTGGCGTCATATATGTGTTATACCTGTTCATTTGCGTTACACTTTTTCCGAACTAGCAGCTGCAACGTAGCGTTTGAACCATTGAATGCCGCCAGGTGAAGTGCATTCGACCCGTTCTTGTTCCGGATAGTAGCACTCGCGCCTGCGTCCATCAACAACTTAGCGACACCTTCGCGCTTCCTATAAACACAAATACCTTTTAGTTAGTGTATTTATTTTGATAATTCAGAAAATGTATCATATCCGTACAGATATCGTATGTACATGTAGGTACTAATATCGTATATTTGTATAATATTCGCATAGTATGTTTGTATAATATAAACGAACGGTATAATACGATGATACGGTACAAACTTGCTAATAGTATACGACCATACGGTATGCTAATTAAATATACCAATATAGGTATACGATATTTATATTATACAAATAGGTAACCAGCAGAAAGGCGCCACTGTATATGCGCATCCGTGAATGCTCTAATAAACGAAAACAACAATACAGTGTTGTCGCACACTATCATCAGTGAATGTTTCATTACATGAAACAGGCATGTTGTATCACATATAGAGAACAGGAGGCTAGTGATTGTTTTATATCCAGTTTGTCATTTGTCTATATTGGTTATGTATGGTCACTGTCATGTGTCTATATTGGTTATGTATGGTCACTGACATTTGTCTATATTGGTTATGTATGGTCAGTGTCATTTGTCTATGTTGGTTATGTATGGTCACTGTCATTTTTCTATATTGGTATGTAGGCATATTTCTATATGTATGGTATGCATTTCTATATTTGGTTAATATGTATGGTCACTGTCTTTTCTATGGTTGTATGGATTTGATGGTTATGTCACTGTCATGGGTCCTATTTGTGTTTTATGTATGTCACGTCATTTGTCTATGTAGGTTATGGTTATGGACACTGTCATTTGTCTAATTGGTTATTATGTATGGTCACTTGTCATTTGTCTATTATTGGTTATGTATGGTCACTGGTTCATTTGTCTATATTGGTTATGTATGGTCACTGTCATTTGTCTATATTGGTTATGTATGTTCAATGTCATTTGTCTATATTGGTTATTGTATGGTCACTGTCATTTGTCATATTGGATGTATGTCACTGTATTTGTCTATATGGGTATGGTATTTGGTCACGGTTGTCATGGTCGTATATTGGCAATGTCGTATGCATGTCATTTGTCTATATTGGAAATGTATGGTCACTGTCATTTGTCTATATTGGTAATGTATGGTCACGGTTGCAATGGCGATTCGTATGCATTGGAGTGCTCATATGCATGAATTACAGTGGAACCCCTCTCAATCGGACACCCTGGGGACCTCCCAGGGTGTCTGGTTTAGAGAGGTTCCACTGTATTACGTCCGGATGGATAGAATGACGAAAGCTAGATACCCTTCGATATACGTTGATTAATATTTAGGAGAAAATGTGTCTCTGGTATATACTAAAGTGGATGATCTTGTACAACTGACAAACAACAAAAGAACAGAGTTTTTTATTATTATACCCAATCTCTGGAAAGTATACAGACAAATCTTGACCCCGGAGAATACAAAAACGTTCAATATACATTCAATGGTTATGCGAGATTTAATGCAGTGTCGTATATGGGGCTGTGGAGTGCGGCGCAGGTTTGTCAGGGACAACACATGTGTGTGTTACTTATGATCGGGATTTGTACTATGAATTATGTAGACGATATCTGTCGATATGATAGAACCCGATGAAAGGTAAATCGCATTTAGCACATGTGTACTTTAAGGGGTGTTATGGAGAAGTGTGTTTTTGTAGAGTCTAGGTCTAAGGTTTGTGCACCTTCCACAAAATGTTTTTGTTGGCATACTTTTCGATACGGATGCTTGACCTTGAAAATCATTCAAGGGCGGTTACAGGAAATGACTACTTTGAAAGAAAGTTAGCTTCATACATGTGAAATTAAGTTTTTGTAAATTCATATGTCAGACCAGGCCGTATTTTTGTGCATTGTTTATTGAAATTTCTACGGAATGGTTTTAATGGCACAATTGTTTGCCCCTGTATAATGATGTGCCCATAATTTATATTGAGGAATTGCCAGATACTGAGAGTATGCCTGATATACATGCATGTTTATCAGGCTGTGGTGGTGTATTTGCAAGTTGCATGATTGTTCATGTCTCATTTCCAGAAATTGAGGCGAGAAATTAAACATAAACGAATTATAACTATTGTGGTTGCTCTCAAATTGTGGGGAGAAACTTAAGAGGATAGAACCTGATTATATTTTGTAACAATCAATCTTCATGCGCAGTTGTTAGTAATCGTTCAATTCGTAATGATTTTACAACTGTGTTTGAGGGAGATTTGTTTTGTGGCGGCAGACTATGAATTCGCAGCTAGGAAAAACATATTAGTGGAGTGAATGATCGCGTGGCGGATTGTTTAAGCACATTGACTTTTGATTTATCATTTAGAAGTGAATTTGTTTCCGAATTTGGCTCAGATGGTGTACAATGTATCGTGACAGAAGATTTGTTTAATATGTCAGACGAGTGGTAATGAGGCAGAGGACACTGAAATGGACGATGTGTCTGGGGTGAATCTTCAATTATTTATGACACGCGAGTGTTGTATAGAGGATACAAAGCATATCTTATTAAATTGGATTGGGTATTGGTCACACATAACTAACGGCATTTTAGCTGTCATGATTATTCTCATTATGTATATTACCTCCGAGTCAGTCTGCCATCTGTACACAAGCTATATATTAACATATTATCCAATAGAAGTATACTTACTTAATTAAGGCCGCCATCAGTGCGGAGTTTCCTTGTTCTTCCGTAGCGTCCAGGTCTGCTTTACCTTTCAGCAGGATCCGCACAACATCCGCGTGTCCCTCGTGACTGGCAATGATCAGCGCAGTGAGACCTTGCACTTTCGTATTCACCTAAATAATGGAGAACATAATCAGTGTCGTACACATACATATTTACACTGGCGTTACATTAAAGGTACATGCCCACTCAGTAGGCATAACATGTTCTTTATAGGAATTAAATAAGTGTATAATTGAGTCTATTCAACCAGTTCTAAAAGTTACAAGTGCCCGCTATACAGAAACAAATAGTTTTCATATGCAAATGAGGCATGTATTTTTTAATTATTTATACTAATTAAATGCGTCACCTAAAAAGTAATATTTTCGACAGATTATAAAGTATGACCATTGCATATCAACAAATAAATACAGATAATAAATAAATATCCGTTAACATTTTAAGGAAACACGATTGTATAATAATGCCAATCAATATGTGGGGTAATTGTGAATGTATGTTTATTTTTCCAGAAAATGTCATATTTACACAATATACAAAACTATCCGTCTGCCTATATTATAACCTGGCATGTGCCTATTGAGTGGGCATGTACCTTTAATAACCAAATATGGCGTTAAAATTGGAACATTTCTGTTTGACGTCTTTTTGTTGCAATTCATAGAATAGCGACGTTGCCGGTCAGTAGCGTGATATTATTCACTGCGACGATGCACGTCATTTATTTCAACGTATTGCGTTTATATCACAGTACATCACATTATCCCACGTTAAGTCGCGCGATGTTGTTGATTCCTTAAACGCCACGCTATTGACCGGCAACGTCGCTGTTCTATGAATTGCCACAAAATGACGTAAAACAGTTCCAACCTTTACGCCGTATGTGGTTATTTAATTTTTTGAAACTATCAGAAAATGTGCGAGGAGTCCTTCCACAGTAAACGCAACAGCCCATGGTTTCATCCCGCATGTACATATGGTTTGCAAAATAAGGGAGGAGGGTATTCCTAATACGAAATTATATCATATTTGGAGTAAGAGATAACTATTGATATGATGATTTCCACCGATTTTCTCATTAGCTATTATGGAAATTCAGCATACGTTGTGTATGCAAAGTGTGTACCATATTAAATTAGCACAAACGGCACAACGCATATCATTCAGGGTTGGACCGCATCGATTTACTGATACAATATAGCTTTATTCGCTATGTCTGAAACCGTGCGTCTGTACACATACGATATCCGGTTGTCTGTGCATTAATGATTTGACGGCGTCGGTGTTGTTGTTGGCTGCCGCCGACACAAACTGCTGAGGGCCAATTGCATTGGCCCCCGTGACCCCTTGAAGGAACAGTTGTGCAACTAGCTGGGCGAGGGGATCCCCAGCCCCGTCCTTATCATCGTCATTATCATCCTTCCCAGCTCTTGATCCACCGACCGCTATAATACACAATGATTCATATAATTATAATAATTGCAATTACATTTACATCATATAATGTTATTTCAACTGATATGTGGCATTGACTTGAGAAATGATGTTTATGTGATTTGTGACCAGTGTAGATCCTGATCAAATAACACACTCCAATATTCTGCCAACGATGGATAGTTCTTGTTAGTTGCATGCTGGGTGTTTCATTGACGAGTTTCTTTGTCGGATTTACAGATGTGAAGGGGAAAAAACCGGTATTTCAACATGGTAGTGGAATAAATTGTATATTACATGCTCTTCGAAAAATGTGAAATTTTCTCTTAGACCAGCTTATCCACACAGCGCCAACAAATGTGGAGCACTGCATATCCTGATCAGACTGTACAGATGTAATAATGTCGATGTGAGTGACATTTAAGTAATCAATTCAAGACGTTATATTGGGGAAATTAAACGTTTGCTGTTTGCATGCAACATTCGCGTTTCTATGGCGAGATGGACCTTCTTACATTATCTGACATCATGTATTTGTTTATAGTCAATTATGTGATTCGAGTTGAGTGCTACATACCGTCACTATTACTGCATGGTGCCGTATCATTCATAGCGTCCACCTTCGTCTTGTCGGACACAAGAAGACAACACGCTGCATTGTAAACAACGGCGCTACCGTCGAACGCCACAGCTACATCGCCGTCCGAGTCGATCTTCACCACCTTCCCCACCTTCCCCAGCGTCTGGAGCAAGGTATATTGATATATAATAGTTATAGTTCACATACCGGTATTGAATTTTTAACAAATTAATTTCGTAGCGAGCGAGAAATTAGTTTATTAAAAATTCAATAATTATGTGAACTACAAATAACTTATTGGTTGCCTCGTCCCATCGCGGGCACATGTTTATTAGAATAGAGCTCTTAACAACGATACTATTAATATGTGATTTGCAGAGTTACACTGAATTGATCGGTACACATGGTGCGCGTCATAGGAACTGACGTCAACAAGGCGGGGCATGTGTTTCTAAATTTGCTGCTGAGTTATTACTGCCTGCCTGCCTGCCTGCCTGCCTGCCTGCCTGCCTGCCTGCCTGCCTGCCTGCCTGCCTGCCTGCCTGCCTGTGCCCTGCCTGCCCTGCCCTGCCTGCCTGCCTGCTTGCCTGCCTGCCTGCCTGCCTGCCTGCCTGCCTGCCTGCGCCTGCCTGCATGCCTGCCTGCCTGCCTGCCTGCCTGCCCTGCCTGCGCCTGCCTGAGCCTGCCTGAACCTGCCCATCTGTGCCTGCATGCCTGCCTGCCTGCCTGCCTGCCTGCCTGCCAGGCAATGCCTGCTTGCCTGCCTGCCTGCCTGCCTGCCTGCCTGCCTGCCTGCCTGCCTGCCTGCCTGCCTGCCTGCCTGCCTGCCTGCCTGCCTGCCTGCCTGCCTGCCTGCCTGCCTGCCTGCCTGCCGGCCTGCCGCCCGCCCGCCCGCCCGCCCGCCCGCCCGCCCGCCCGCCCTGTTGGGGGTTTAGATATGTATATTATACATTATTTCGTATATACATGTACATACCATTTCAAATACAATCGAGGTTCCCGGTAATTAGCCGGTACCCATTTACAGCTGGGTGGACTGAAGCAGTGTGGATAAAGTGTCTTGCCCAAGGACACAACGCACGCTTCCGGTGAAGAACGAACCAACGACCCTTGGATCAGCAGTCCGAAGCGCCCATCACTTGGCTATTGCGGTCCATTTAATGCTTACTTTAATATATATTGGCGACAGCGTCGCAATACGCAACTAATTGGGACGATATGCTCCGCTTTTGTTGTGTTGGCCGAGTAACTAAGGCAAATAATAAATGGTTACAAATTATATTACCTGTTAGAAGCAATACGGGCGATTTCCTGTTGAACTGACGAACGGTACAGATCCTAATCAGACTATGCGGATTCACAGGCTGAGCTGATGATGATCGCAAAACGCATAATTATGCCCAATTTACCCCATCACAGCCAAATATGAATTGAGAAAATCAGGCTATTGTATTTGGACACCAAGGTTATCAGAAAAGGCACGGATGCGCCTACTATGAATTCCGCGGCTAACAGCGGAATTCCTACCGTTTCCGAGAGAGGAAACTAATAAACTATACATCAGCATGTACATATGTTATCTTTATCACATGAAAACATTGTTATGCCGTGCTTTTTACCTATTTCATAAATGTGAATTGACACACGTGTACTAACACCTGGGGCTAATTTGATTGGATGGCCGCATCACCCTAATTACGTATTCGTATTATGCGCCAACGTTATGTCAGATGAATACAATAGAGACGTTCCAAATGACGTAGTAACGATGTTTTGTCGTTGACGTCATCTTGATTTAAACGTCATTAGAAGCGTCTGTGACTCATTAAAATAACTGCAATTGTTATAATATGCTCCCGTGTGGTAATATGATGTGTTTATAAACAACAAGAACCTATTATATGGCATATTTATAGTAATTGTATTGCTAGGATTAAAACTATGTTTATCTAGATGCGAACATAGTCAATGGCGTCTTCTCACAGAAACATATCGGCTATTTCCAAATTTTCGGCTTTTTGAAGGCTGACGTCATGTGATAAACATAATCTCAAACTCGTTTCCATTTGATGTGAGAGTTATGAAACTCGTCAGCAATTTTATGCATCTCGCCAGAGGCTCGGTGCATAAATTGTGCGTGACTCATTTCATAAGTATCATATCAAACTGGAACTCGTTTGAGATTCTCTATTTATCATTTATCATGCCAGAAAATGGGCAAACATAACCAAGCAAATTTGATTCATTCATCTGCCCTACATAAGTATACATGTATCATGATGTATATTTGCACCCTTAGTATATATTTCTTGTGTTCTTTGACTATGTCATGTCAACTTTTATTTACATGGCGGTATTATGCTTATTTCGTGTATGTGCTGTTTTAAAAAAATGGAAAAACACACACATAAACATGCACTCCTGATGCGCTGTCTTATCATTGAGTGCAGCCATTTATTGCATTTAACTCATTCCACCCTAGCTCCCTGATACCGCGTCACTCTAGCAGTGCTCCGACTCCCGCGTGCCACGAAATGGGGTCGATATTTATTGTATTCCAGTCCCGCGAGCCACGAATTTGAGGCTCGAAAAACTAGCTTTCACTCCCGCACGCCACGATGT
Organism: Conchocele bisecta; assembly: GCA_029237695.1. Classification (NCBI taxonomy): domain Eukaryota; kingdom Metazoa; phylum Mollusca; class Bivalvia; order Lucinida; family Thyasiridae; genus Conchocele; species Conchocele bisecta. The sequence continues at coordinate 59,473,290 of CM055279.1, read as the reverse complement.
GTCGTCGCATTTCATAGGTTGTTTCGCAATATCCTGCACAATACGAGTGATTATTCAATGGTTTGTTCATAAATACAATAGATAATGTTAGATGCGATTTGTTTAGTATATCTGACGCTTTTCTTCATCGCGGTTGGTCTGATATAGTCGCCGCTTTTGGCGTGCGTCCGTGGGTCCGGTATTTGCGTTAAAGTTGTTTAAGTACCAACTATCTCCATAACCCTAAGTCCCATTAACTTGAAACTTCGCAAACATGTACCTCTTTATCAGTGTAACGGTACGTATCTCACTATGGGGTGAAGGTATGTATTCGTGACGGGTGACCGTGACCTGAAAAATACTACACAAAAATGTACCGAAGCTATGGAATTCAGAGACTAATTAAATATAGCATTCACGGACCGGCTAACGCAATCGATTACAGCGATGATACGGTAAACCAGAGGTCCCGGGTTCGAGCCCCGATCCGGTGCACACCTTTCTCGCCCTGTAACATTTGGCGACCAACAAGGGACCATGACTGATAAATACTACCCAAAAATGTACCAAAAATATTTAATTTCAGTGACCAATTAGATATAAAATTGGGGGACGAATTTCAATTTGGCTTGGAGGTATGTTACGGTACGTATGGGGAGATTGTGTGTATTCGTGCCCGGTAAGCTAGTCTGTTAGAGCGATGGTACGGTCAACTGGAGGTCCCGGGTCGGAGCACACCTTTCTCGCCAGGTGACATCAGTATCCATGTTTTCATTATATATCTCACCTATGCGAACCCCATGCCCAAGGTCAAATTACTTTGAAATTTGCGTTCAAGTTTGTTGTAAAATCTACGTTAAAGTTTTGTTAGTACCAAAATGAATGACTTAAACCTTCATATACATCATTATCATCATGCATATTTTCATTCCATAGCCCGCCCATGCGGCACCCATGCCCACGTTCAATGTCAACTTAGTTAGATATTTGCGTTTAAATTGTTTTCGTAAAATCTGCATTAAAGTTTTTCAGTAACATATATCTCCACAACCCTTTGATTGATGTGAAACTTGACATACCGTTTTATCATATTATGCATATTTTCATTATATGGCTCAATTTTGTGTTAACATTTTATTTTTGTAAAATCTGCATTAAAGTATTTCAGTACCAAATATCTCCCCAATCCTAAGATTGATTGACGTGAAGCTTCATATACCGCTTTACCATCATTCATATATCGCAGCTAATCGGCTCACATGCCTAAGCTCCAGGTCAAATTACTTTGAAATGTGTGTTAAAATATTTATTTTAGATCTGCATAAAAAGTTTCACTGTCTTCACAACCCTACCATTATATAGGCCACAAACATGCGGCCCCATGCCCAAGGTCAATGTTAAATTACTTCAAAACTTACGTTAAATACCAAATATCTCCACAACTCTAAGTCTAACGACTTGCAACTTCCCATACCTCTTTATCATCATACATATTTTCATTATATACCCCATCCTTGAGGGCCCCCATGCCCAAGAGGATAGCCAAGTTTACTTGAACCTTCTAATACTTCTTTAACGCCATCGATATTTGCATTCTGCAGCAGTCACCCCATACAGCGCCCATGCCCAAGATCAAATGACTATGAAATTTTATTTAAGGTTTTAGTGTAAAATCTGCGTGCAAGTTTCTAAGTACCCAATATCTCCCCAATCCGATTGCTCTAACCAGATGCATACATACAGGGACCATTGACTATCTCGGTGGGCGTGATATGCTGCCCGCGGCCATCTAGTTGTCTTCTAATCAACTACAAATTAAAATTTGTGGACTCGATATTACATAATATCACAGCGAATATGAGCTACCGGAATATACGGCACGAGTGTCACATTGTATACATGTAATATGTGTTAAGCGTGTTTACTTTTGGTTCTTAAAACGGCCATTATCTCAAGATGCTGCTTGTGTATATACACATACTCGTGATTACTGTATGTTTCACGTTTTTCTGCCGAGGAACTTTTGGCTATTAAACACCATCAAATATTGATTTTATTGCGAAAATACGATTTTCCAATGGGAATTAAACATGGGGAGTCAATTTCCAAAACTTTTGAAGATTGACTCTGAAACCTGGCGAGATAGCTTGAAAATGATGTAACTAAGAAAACAAAAGTTAGATTTTGAAAATCGGTCCACAAATAAAATTTTATTTTTTAAAAACATCTATATGTTTAGCCTCCATGTTAAATTCCCATAGGAAAATCGTTTTTCCGCAATAAAATCAATATTTGATGGAATTTCGTCAAATACAATTTTTTGGGGAGGGTGACATTTTTGTTATTGATGAAAAAGTACTTACTTTTAAATATGTTTTAGATTTAATGTGTTTAATACAAATACGCTATGTTAGTATTTCTTTCTCAAATTATGAAAGTACAAGCCGTCAACTGGCTATTTCATTACATGGCGTCAAATAGAGAATGCTACATGTGTTCAATAAACATACAATATGGAGACAAAACAAACCCAAACTAAATATGCGACGATAGTAACATGACACGCGTACGGTGCTAAGTCTTCAAAACACGACAAACGTGTAGGTGACGACCTGCGATGTTCGGTGCAAATGGAACCACAACATAATGTGTAAACTTAATGTGCATTCCAAACATGCCATGTGACATTCTGGTGTACCATACCTGTGTCATATCTTCCGACCAACCTCCGTGACGTTTCTGCATGGCTTGCACCTTGTCTTTATCGTCGAGAATGCGAACCATATTTCCCACTTTCACGGTTGGTACCTGCACATGTCGACCGATATGGAACATTATAAGCATAAATAAAGCAGACGTGCAGGGGCAGATACTCTAAAATTGCCTTTATGACATATATTACCACTATAGGTTATTGGTCGTCAAGTGCATTTATAGAGTTAATCGAAGGAATAAAACATATACAGTTTGGGAGGTATACTACATATTAGCAATACAAATGTACTCACATTTAAATATATATATGAGTTAATGTGTTTAATATCCAATTGAAGGTCGGCCGAAAAACGGGGAACAGAAGGTTCCGCATGATAGCACAATTAATGAAAGTTAATAATCTTAGACATTGTGGAACGATTTTCAAAATGTGTTTTCTTAGTTACGTCATTTCTAAGCTATCAAGCCTGACATGATGAAGAAATTACTATCTTGTTTTGATTTTCAAAAGATCCTGCAACAGTTTTTAACTGCTTTACGGTATATCAAAACAGCCCGGTGATCATGGTTTGGTCAACATTTTATGCAGTCGTTAGTTATATATGAAATAATGCATTTCGGGAAAAAATAAACGATTACTCCCTCAACGTACACTTTGCTAGATAAGTATACGTTGGTATGAAATCAGCTACATGAGATCAATCGTGACGTTGGGTGCATGCATATTATTTGTTATGAAGGCATACATTCATGCCAAGCATATAAGAAACGAATTATATAACAAGTATACATCACCATTAGAGCGGTATTTAATTGGTAACTGCCGCGGCGAGTTGTTATTATAATCATATAGCAACACGTTTTAAATGGAAAACCTTTGCATACTAATAGTTATGCATGCTATTGCTGTTGCTTCTCTATTTAGTGACGATTTATATACATTTACACATTCATTTATATTAATGATAAATTAACTGCGTGTTTACCCATATTGCCGCATGTTATTGGAGTAACTGTGGAAGCTGGAATTATATGTGTAGATGTACCTTGCGAACGGCACCGTGATAGAGTTGGCATTCCCTATCGTCGAATGCCACACACACGTCGCCACCGTCAACCAGTGTCTTCACCACGCCGTGTTGGCCGACATACTAAACGGAAGAACGAATGAACGTCACATAAGACAATAGTACTAAGTCTTATTATACCATTCTTATAAATAGATCATCGAACTTGGACACTCATGAGTAGCTTCCTTAGAACCACGTCTGTGACATCATTGACGTTATAATAATTAATGGAATATGTTTGCACCCATGACTCTTAGTTTTTGTCTGGAAACCTACTCAAACGTCTGGTCGATTATTGTAGTAACTTTATCAATATCGGCTGGACGATACAGCACAAGTTTATATGCCCACACACAGAGATTATTGTATGTTAGTAATAATACATTTTCCTTTTGGTAGTTCTACCTTAGACGTGCATGTACTGTATCCCAGATAATACCTCCGAAGATCAATTTCATAAGAAAACATTTTAGATATGCAACTGACTAGTGTATGGATATATTCTCAACTAGCCCTTCAAAAACGTACGTGTGTCGGCTAATTATAGCGTTTGCATGATATTGTCAATTTAAATGTACGATTCAACAATTTAAAGTAAATTCCATGAGAAATTTATGTTGAACGTACAGATCAGAAAATGTGCGTTTTAGTGACACAAACCCATTCACTGATTCATAGTTTATGTTGACTATCAATTTGCTGAATACACGTCCGAAGACTAACACGTTTGTGAAGCTTTTAAATAATTGTATAGAGGATATTCCATCGTACAGTTTGAATTGTGTGAAATAATACACGAGTGTGCGTCGGCTTTCGCGTAAGCAAAGACAGAGCGTTACATAAGCTTGCACAGAAGACGACGGACATGAATGTATTATTTCCGCTATTCAAACATGTACGATGGAATATCCTATTTATTACACTTAAAGACGGATATATATGCATATGTTTTTAAGATTGTAAGCAAAGTAATTGTGCTGCCTGTGCGTATGAATAGTTACACACTGACGTGTTTCCCACGTTTTGACGTCAAATTTGATTTCATGTAAACGTTTTGAAATCCAAATTACGCAGCTGTTGCTATGAACTAGATACATTTGAGTATATGTGTGGAATGTGTTCAATCACATACACATTGTAGAGTGGTTGAGACTCTCTAAATTTTGAAATAACTTTATTTAATAAAAGAGAGTGCACTTACGGGTGTTCTCTTCACGGTGTATTATTTGTAAGGAGTTGATTACGGTTTTTCTCTCACAGCGAACTAAATAACTCGCAAGAGTGTAATAAACTGCAATATTTCTTTCTGCATCGTACGCATCTATACAATCATGGTAGACATGTCATACTTTATTTATAACATGATGTACATGTATATATTTACACTGTCCTTGAATTCATAATGGAAACTCCCATTCAATGTATTGTATTCATACCCCAGTACATTACATTAGCACTAAGTGACGTCGAGCGACGTTGTTGATTCGTTAACGTTTAATCAAGCAGAACCCAATAGAACAAGGTGAATGTAATATCTGACGTAATAGCCAGCGAACCCACGTGTATGAGTGGCGATTCATGTCATAAGTGCCGTTTCTAACGCGTTAGAGTAGTAACGCGTAACTTGTGAGAAGTAACGTGTTACTAAGGTATGTACTATATAGTGAAACACATATTTGTAACGCGTTACTGCTCAACATCCTCTATATTGGCGGATCGTGTCATAAGTACAGCTTATAACGTGTTAGAGTTCTAACGCATTACTCTTGGTAAGTAACGCGTTACAAATGTATGAGGTATATAATAAAATATCAATATCGAACGCGTTAGTGAAGCAGGAGTAACGCGTTACTTATTTATTTTTGGTAACGCGTTACTGCTTGACCAATCAGATCTCATGTTGCAATACCCGCCATTTCTCCAGAAGACCGGGAATGTGTAACAAATAACGCGTTACTCCTGCTTCACTAACGCGTTAGATATTGATATTTTATTATATACATCATACATTTGTAACGAGTTACTTCTAAGAAGTAACGCGTTACTTACCAAGAGTAACGCGTTATAACTCTAACACGTTAGAAGCTGTACTTATGACACGATCCGCCAATATAGAGGATTTGTAACGCGTTACAGCCAATTTCTAACACGTAACTCACTGTTAGTATTGTAACGCGTTACTGTTGAGCAGTAACGCGTTACAAATATGTGTTTCACTATATATTACATACATTAGTAACGCGTTGCTTCTCACAAGTAACGCGTTACTTCTCTAACGCGTTAGAAACGGCACTTATGACATGAATCGCCAGTCATACACGTATATCATGTGGCAACGTTTCGAGTAAAACAATCGAACGCACACAAGTGAAAGATGAACGATATGGTTAACAGAACTAGAATTAACTAGCTATTTGTTTTTATTTTCAATATAAAGTATTCACTGTTTATTGTGCAATTTGTATTCACTGATATCCAACTCCTTTAAAAGTCAGGACACACATACATGATACATTTAATATGCAGTCGGTATATATGAATTTGAAATATGTATTATGAAGAGCTATGACGGGAGATTAGTTGTAACGTTGACGTTCAGACACACGTACGTACACATTGTTATAACAAATTACCTCTGCCATAGCAGCGGTCCATCCACCGTGTCCCTTTTGCACTTCCTTAAGAGCAACTTCTGGTATCTGTATGCACACTTTGTCGCCCTTCTTTAATGACTGGCTATCAACCCCTGTTAAACAACTCGTTTCTCGCGCCAAAGTTCTATTTAGCATCTGTACGCCCACAGTTTCTGTTAAATATATTAGAAAAGCATAAGTACAAGTCACTATTGTGAAGCGCCATGACAAATCTGGTCGTACTATGATTCAGACCAGTGCGACATATACTGAGCTGGAAGAATCAGGCAGTCTGGAAATAATATATTGTTCTATCAATGCATATTGGGTGATTCCATGATCGACTTGCGAACAAGTGAATAAACCGACCGGCATATCCACTGTGGGAAGGATATGTTCACCATTAATGGTACGACGTGAATTGTACATATAAAACACCATATTGAACACACATATATGGTTTATTTGTGTAAGTAGCTGTCGGTTTATGAGTAGTTTATTTTAGTATATTTCCATTGTCTCCCCAAGAAGGTACAATGCCACATTCATTGGTGTTTAAAATGTATAGACATACTCGCACCCGTTCTCAATATTCTCTACGATCGAAAAGTCGTTCAAATGGCATATAGATTTAACTAAGAAGCTAAAGGTAAAGTGAATGTCAGAAAACACGTAGAAAGTTGGTGATCACTGTCACAGTAGGAGTCCTTAAAATGTGAAGATAATGTCATGTTCTTATAAAGCTTCGGAGCCCATTATCAGGATTTATACTCAAAATAAAATGCATGTAATTGTATCGACCATGACATGAGCATTGACCAGTTAAATAATCCATGTGGAGTCATTTACAAAAAAAAAGATCTGCGTTTATTCACTTACTAAGCGAAAGCAGGTGGTCCCTGTAGTAGTCTGTCCCCGCCGCCGCCTCCACGCAGATTAAATGTACATTGCCGCCGATGCTGACGGGGTAATTATTCACACTGTTGTTCGGCCACTGCACCTTCGCAGCGACCCCACTTTCGCCGCCATTACACGAAATGTTGTTGATGATCTCTAGCACTGTACCAACACTGCCTTTTCCGCCTAGATAAAGTGTGAGCACTTGTGTTAATTGTGGTAAAAATGTTGATGGCAACAGTTACATTTATGGCGACACATACCAACGAGCATTAAACCCTCACTCCAACCCTATCGCCAATTCTAGGTGATACCGTATACTAAATCAGCTAGTGTATTAATACATTTTACCCCGTCAACACAGTGCGTATGTGCCGTGAAACACGGTGCCGTGAAACAGTTTGATATCCTGTAATTACGACCTAATCACTGCGTATGAATACGTGTTGTCATACTAGTCGGTTCTCCGATTTTGAGGATGCGGATGGGGATATTTTTTTGTATTTTAAAGCTATTGTGTATATGTTGACGGGATAAATGGAATAGTAGGTTAGTGCCGTGAATGGGGAAAACTATCTGGCGCGGCATTATCCTAAGCCTTACCAGATATGTTTTCCCATTCACGGCATTAACCTACTGTTCTTTATGTACTTAACCTGTTATTGATTACATTTACCACAGTGCATCGACTCCTATTTCTAGGCGACATCCTTATAACATGCGAGACTGAATCAACATGTCCGTTTCACATAAACATGATAAATGTATAGACACTACGAACCGTGTCTTAACCTATTGTCAGTGACAGCTGCTATAATACACAAAACCCTCACATCGTCTTCACACAGGTCGCTACTTTTAGGCGAAACCCTTGACCACAATGTACAGCAAATTTAGATGTCAGTTACCAAAGTGTGCGTTACACTTATGGTCCATGACATATTCCGTTCATCCAGTCACGTAATCCATATTACATGCATCCAACGCGTGTCGATTGTACCACTATTGCACATACTGCCCAGAATAAACGCAAATGATTGCCACAGTGCATCGATTCCTATGTCTAGGCGACATCCTTACATGCGAGACTGAATCAACAATTTCCAAGATCAACCTATTAAACTCTGCACACTTCAGAAATAGAGAATGGTAACTGTATAGTTGCTTTTAATATCATGTGCATTAGCGGGGCTAGGTATTGTGTATAAATCCAGAGGTTTGCTGAGGAATTTCTACGTTTTCCTGGCCGAGCCTGATAAACTTGATATCAACATACCCTAGGTTGTTATTATATTGATCAGGTCGTCTTGTGCTATCCGATGATCAAATATAAAACCGTTTTCGTTGACGAGAACGCATAATTGCTTACGTTGCGTTATTACACTTACGTTATTCGGTATCGTCAAATTGTTCAACCATTGAAACGTTTTATGTTACATTTGTCAGTAAATAAATATTTTGCCAATACAAATCTCGTTACCTCACTGACAGATACATTGTGAGATAGGTTACAGTAAATACATATACATACAGATGGAAAGCACGCGAATGGTGCCATGCAGCCAGCCTAAGCACAACACGCTAACATAATATCCATATAAAACGTTCGTACATGTATAAAAGGCATATATAGAGATTATCAGGCTAGCGTCTTTCAAGTTTCAAGATATCATGTAAGGATAGGAAACGCGTACTAGGCATTCTGAGCCGAGCCAGACTTGATATCATAGCAAACTACCAGCATGGTATTATATGTATTATACGTATCGGATAACGTTTAATGATTCATGGTGGACACATATAATGCGCTTTTCGGTGAGAAGAGCGCATACTTATGCCCGCTACTTCAACACACTGACGTACATGTAAGTCAGAAAGTCATGTGGCGTCGCGAAACATCAATAAGTGTATTGTTGACTCCGTTGTGACCCGGATATGCGTATCTAGTCAACAGGTACTACGAACAATTGTTATCAGTCAGTAACTATGTAATTATTCAGCCAATCCAAACGTCGTTACCTGATAATGCGTACATCTTAGTAGTTGCCATGCTGTTGGTTTTATTCTCAGTTGGAATACTGCATGTTATCACGGTATAAAGTTTTGTAATTTCTTGCATTTTGAAATTCTTCAAATGCATACATGTACATAATCTGTATTTGCGTTGGAATGTATGGGTATCACAAACATTCATTACTGCATTACATGCATATTCAGACCATAGCTAATACTAACGTTTCTAGTCGTGTAGATGAGCAACAGAAGAAAATAGTGCATTCAACCTTAGTATGCTGGAAACGTGAATTGTCGTCTGCTGGTGTTTCATATTTGGTCTTGTGTCTCAACAAAACACATGGTTTTGCAGCACTTGACAATCTTTTCCATTGGAAATGCTCCTAAAGTGCTGTCAAATCATGTTTTACTGCGAGAAATGGAAGCTATACAATAAAAAGCAAAAGCCAAACTTTAATTCAGCAATCTAACTCACTCATTCGTCTAACTCATTAGTAACTCACCGTCCTGATTGCCCCAGCTCCAGTTGGGTCCTCGTTTAACCTTGGCGTCCTCAAATACTCCCCAGGACCGAAGGCGCTCGCTCGTTGATCTCGCAGGTACGGACGCCCTGTGTATAATCATAGAGCATACCAAGCTAGTGACATTTATTATCCCATTTACCAGGTAATGGGAGAAAATTTGCATGAATTTTGAGGCTCGCCGTTCGAACAATGACACGTGAGGAAATGTAGTTTTGAATCCACCGTGTTGTGACTCGAAATCGCGTACTAGTCTCTAGTCAATGAGGAGACAATCTGTTATAAGTCACTGTGTATTATATCAATAAAGGTTACAATAGAACACCACATTATTACACCCAGTAGATGAATTTGTGACTCGAACTTTTGTAAATATTAAACCTTCACTCCCATATCCCAGCTTGTAATATAAACGTTTACTAACTATTACACCGGATCACATACCACTGAAGTTCAGCATGGCTTCAGAGAAAAGCAGCGTTGGTCCCAGACTCAGCCCATTTCGTTAGTGGAAGACCATTATAAATCTTCCAACCTCAAAAAGGCCACTGATCATAATTATACTCATTGACTTCAGTAAAGCATTCGATAACGTGAGCCATAAACAACCTCTCTCAACACTTCACTTCTATGGCATCCTTTGAGAGACCGTAATGTATATCAAGGCCTTTCCCGACCGACAATAGGACGCATGCCGTCATCCAGAATAGTGAACACTCCGACACCAGCAGCGCTGTCTATTCGCAAATGATATTGCAAGTTTATCTTTCTCTCACTAGTACGTCCGAAACGGAACGTCTCTAATAGGACCTCAGTGGGCTCGAAATACCAGCATGGGACATGAGCTTGAATTCATACAAGTCCCAGAAACATGGACACACATGCTTTTCCTTTTTCTTTCGCAGCAAAGCCTATATCCCAAGTAAGGGTTTGATTATAAAAGAGATAGTATATATAGTAAAATAGGGAAGCCTTTTTGTCATAAACATTCATTTAACATTCTCGGACGTGTTGATAGACAGTATTGTACGTTTATGTCAAACGGATTCATGATATCAGGAGCGAAAACCGTGTTTCCTTAAACAGATTAGCAGAAATAACTATTTATTATTTCTATTTATGTTTTGATGTTCACTGATCACACTCTATGATGTCGATTAAAGTTGGGGTCCCATCTACTGGGCATTAACGGTTCTTTATATATATTACATGTAAATATGTGTGTAATTGTGTAACTATTCCACCAGTTTTAAAAATTAGGAGTGCCCGCTATAAATTATAACCTGCCATGTGGGACCCGAGCTTTAAAATGTTCAAGTAACGCATTTAATAGATATCTGTAATTTAGACATGTCCTGCATTATTTGCATATCAAATAGCGTGATACAACGAGTGTTTCTATCAGGAAATTAAAGATTACGAAATGTTTGCACGTATGCAAATCATTTTGCATGTAGCCATAACATGTGGGATGATTTCGTAAAACGGATGGCTGCTCATGATCATTGCTACTTCAAAATCAGTGATCGTCGTCTGTTTCTCACTTGTACTTACCCACTCAACCCAGGAGCATCGAAGCGAGTGAAACGATGTTGTATGTTGTGTTGGTCCTTGAAGTAACACCGTGCGCAAAGGTCAAAGTCCGGGACATTTGGCGCAGCGCCACCTGATTCCTGTAATTCCCATCTGGTGACAGTCGCGGCCATCACAGTTGAACTGTCTATGTTTTACACCTATATGGAGAATAACAAGATCATAGTGTGTTTTTATATCCAGTTAGTAAGGCAAGGGTATGAAACGCTCAGGCATTATGGGGCTTGCCGAGGAATTCATACCGTTTCCTATCCGAGTCACGTAAACGTTACATTTCTTGCATCGAGAATGCCAAAATACTGTCTGTTTCACGAAACCTGCCCAAATGTTACGGCCATATAAATAATGCAAAAACATTAGGTTTCTTTTCCATAATATTACATTTTATCAAAATTTAAGAATGAGCCTTCTTTTTATTTCGTAAGATTTGGTCAAATATTGATTTTATTATGAAAAATGTTTTGTCTATGGGATAAATTGGATAAACTTGGGGGGAAACGAGGTGGAGGAGCTGGGGAAGGAGCCAAAGAACGAAAAAAATTGGAAATTGACTCTGCAACCTGGCTAGATAGCTTGGAAATGATGTAACTAAGAAAACAAAAGTTAAATTTTTAAAATCGGTCCAGTATTTCTGAAATTCTAAAAAATGTTAACATGGGAAAAAATTTTCGCAATAAAATCAATATTTGACCAAATTTCACGAAATAAAAAAAAAGGTACATTCTTGAATTTTGCTTTAATTTAATATTATCAAAAAATAATGTTTATTTGGCCGTAAAATTTGGGCAGGTTTCGTGAAAGAGACAGTAGTGTCGTTTGATATCAAATATATAGGCAATGCTAGGAAAAGCGTAGGAATTCCGAGCGGTGCCGATAATTAGATATATTTTTGAAACCGGATTTTAACGCAGTCCGCGACCGTGCATAAAACGTTTGAAACAGAATAATAGCAAGTGACCCTTTAATGTTTATTTTAAAACATAAATTACATAAGTGACCCTTAAATTTAATGTTTCTTTTGAAACATAAATGACGACACATTGTAAACATATACCAGTATTACACGTAATATTGCGCCCTTTCTATCGGCATTATTAATAACCCAATATCTGAGCAAGGTAAACGTTACTTTGGAACATACGGTATGTGTAACTATTAAATACTATAAGATATATTTACAAGTAGTACAATACCTGCGGAGGCACTGTCTAGTACCCTGATATCGTATTTGCTTTCCTTCCCGGTTCTACACTTGGTCTGATTGCCCATGTCCCACTGTACCTCCACGCTGTGTTCGGCGTTGACCTTTATCACCGTGCCCATGTGACCCTCGCCGCCATCAGAGTCACCGAGAATCCAGTCCGGGCCTCTCACCACTCGTATTCCTTCTATGGGCATCGTCTAATGACCAGTAATATACCATAGAATACCATGATATCGTCTAATGACCAGTAATATACCATAGAATACCATGACATCGTCTAATGACCAGCCATATACCATAGAATACCATGACATCGTCTAATGACAAGTAATATACCATAGAACAACATGACATCGTCCAATGACCAGCAACATAATATAGAATACCATGACATCGTCTAATGACCAGCAATGTACCATAGAACACCATGCCATCGTCTAATGACCAACAATATACCATAGAATACCATGAAATCGTCTAATGTCCAGCAATATATCATAGAATACCATGACATCGTCTAATGACCAGCAATATGCCATACCATGACATCGTCTACTGACCAGCAATATACCATACTATGACATCGTCTAATGACCAGCAATATAGCATACCATGACATCGTCTAATGACCAGCAATATATCATAGAATACCATGACATTGTCTAATGACCAGTAGTGTACCATAGAACTATGGGCATCGTCTATCGACCAGCAATATACCATAGAATACCATGATATCGTCTTATATCCATCAATATACCATACCATGACATCGTCTAATGACCAGCAATATATCATAGAATACCATGACATCTTCTAATTACCATTAATATACGATAGAACACCATGGCATCGCCTAATGACCAGCAATATACCATAGAATGCCATGACATTTGATTTGAGAATGTACAAGGGTATATCGTCTAATGACCAGCAATATACCATAGAATACCATGACATTAGATTAGAGAATGTATAAGGGTATACCGTCTTTAATGACCAGTAATATACCATAGAATACCATGACATTTGATTGGAGAATGTATAAGGGTATACACATGGGCATCGTCTAATGACCAGCAATATATCACAGAATAGCATGAAATTTGATTGGAGAATGTATAAATGGCATACACATGGGCATCGTCTAATGACCAGTAATATAACATAGATCACCATGACATTTGATTGGAGAATGTATAAGGGTATATCGTATAATGACTAGTAATATACCATAGAACACCATGACATCGTCTAAGGACCAGCAATATATCATAGAATACCATGACATCTTCTAATGACCAGTAATATACAATTGAACACCATGGTATCGTCTAATGACCAGCAATATACCATATAACGCCATGACATTTGATTGGAGAATGTATAAGGGTATATATCGTCTAATGACCAGCAATATACCATAGAATACCATGACATTTGATTGGAGAATGTATAAGGGTATATCGTCTAATGACCAGTAATATACCATAGAATACCATGACATTTGATTGGAGATTGTATAAGGGTATACAAATGGGCATCGTCTAATGACCAGCAATATATACCATAAAATACCATGACATTTGATTGGAGAATGGATAAGGGTACACACAAGGACATCGTCTAATGACCAGTAATATACCATAGAATACCATGACATTTGATTGGAGAATGTATAAGGATATACACATGGACATCGTCTAATGACCAGTAATATACCATAGAACACCATGACATTTGATTGGAGAATGTATAAGAGTACACACAAGGACATCGTCTAATGACCAGTAATATATCATAGAATACCATGACATTTGATTGGAGAATGTATAAGGGTTTACACATGGGCATCGTCTAATGACCAGCAATATACCAAAGAACACCATGACATTTGATTGGAGAATGTATAAGGGTATGCACATGGGCATCGTCTAATGACCAGTACTATACCATAGAATATCATGACATTTGATTGGAGAATTTAAAAGGGTATACACATGGACATCGTCTAATGACCAGCAATATACCATAGAACACCATGACATCGTCTAATGACCAGCAATATGCCATACAATACCATGAAATCGTCTAATGTCCAGCAATATATCATAGAATACTATGACATCGTCTAATGACCAGCAATATACCATACCATGACATCATCTACTGACCAGCAATATACCATACCATGACATCGTCTAATGGTCAGCAACATACCATACCATGACATCGTCTAATGACCAGCAATATATCATAGAATACCATGACATTGTCTAATGACCAGTAATATACCATATATCTATGGGCATCGTCTAATGACCAGCAATATACCAAAGAATACCATGACATGTTCTTATGACCAGCAATATACCATAGAACTATGGGCATCGTCTAATGACAAGTAATATGCCATAAAATACCACGACATCGTTTTATGACCAGCAATATACCATAGAACTATGGGCATCGTCTAATGACCAGTAATATACCATAGAATACCATGACATCGTCTAATGACCAGTAATATACCATAGAATACCATGACATTTGATTGGAGAATGTATAAGTGTATATCGTCTAAAAACCAGCAATATATCATAGAATACCATGACATTTGATTGGAGAATGTATAAGGGTATATCGTCTAAAAACCAGCAATATATCATAGAATACCATGACATTTGATTGGAGAATGTATAAGGGTATATCGTCTAAAAACCAGCAATATACCATAGAATACCATGACATTTGATTGGAGAATGTATAAGGGTATATCGTCTAATGACCAGTAATATACCATAGAGCACCATGACATCGTCTAATGACCAGCAATATATCATAGAATACCATGACATCTTCTAATTACCAGTAATATACGATAGAACACCATGGCATCGTCTAATGACCAGCAATATACCATAGAATGCCATGACATTTGATTTGAGAATGTACAAGGGTATATCGTCTAATGACCAGCAATATACCATAGAATACCATGACATTAGATTAGAGAATGTATAAGGGTATACCGTCTTTAATGACTGACCAGTAATATACCATGAATACCATGACATTTGATTGGAGAATGTATAAGGGTATACACATGGGCATCGTCTAATGACCAGCAATATATCACAGAATAGCATGAAATTTGATTGGAGAATGCATAAATGGCATACACATGGGCATCGTCTAATGACCAGTAATATAACATAGATCACCATGACATTTGATTGGAGAATGTATAAGGGTATATCGTATAATGACTAGTAATATACCATAGAACACCATGACATCGTCTAAGGACCAGCAATATATCATAGAATACCATGACATCTTCTAATGACCAGTAATATACAATTGAACACCATGGCATCGTCTAATGACCAGCAATATACCATATAATGCCAGACATGCTTGGAGAATGTAGGGTATATCGTAATGACTTAGCAATATAAGAATACCATGTATTTGTTGGAGAATGTATAAGGGTATCGTCTAATGACCAGTAATATACCATAGAATACCATGACATTTGATTGGAGATTGTATAAGGGTATACAAATGGGCATCGTCTAATGCCCAGCAATATATACCATAAAATACCATGACATTTTATTGGAGAATGTATAAGGGTATGCACATGGGCATCGTCTAATGACCAGCAATATACCATACAACTCCATGACATTTGATTGGAGAATGTATAAGGGTATGCACATGGGCATCGTCTAATGACCAGCAATATACCATAGAACTCCATGACATTTGATTGGAGAATGTATAAGGGTACATACAAGGACATCGTCTAATGACAAGTAATATACCATAGAATACCATGACATTTGATTGGAGAATGTATAAGGGTTTACACATGGGCATCATCTAATGACCGGTAATATACCATAGAATACCTTGAAATTTGCTTGGAGAATGTATAAGGGTATACACATGAACATCGTCTAATGACCAGCAATATACCATAGAATACCATGACATTTGATTGGAACATTTATAAGGGTGCACACATTTACATCATCTAATTACCGGTAATATACCACAGAATACCATCACATCGTCTATTGACCAGCAATATACCATACCATGACATCGTATAATGACCAGCAATATACCATACCATGACATCGTCTAATGACCAGCAATATATCATAGAATACCATGACATTGTCTAATGACCAGTAATATACCATAGAACTATGGGCATCGTCTAACGACCAGCAATATACGATAGAACACCATGACATAGTCTAATGATCAACAATATAGCATAGAATACCATGAAATCTTCTAATGACCAGTAATATACCATAGAACACCATTGCATCGTCTAATGACCAGCAATATACCATAGAATGCCATGACATTTGATTGCAGAATGTATAAGTGTATATCGTCTGATGACCAGCAATATACCATAGAATACCATGAGATTTGATTGGAGAATGTATAAGGGTATATCGTCTAATGACCAGTAATATACCATATAATAACATGACATTTGATTTGAGAATGTATAAGGGTGTACACGTTTACATCGTCTAATGACCAGTAATATACCTTAGAATACCGTGACATTTGATTGGAGAATGTATAAGGGTATACACACGAACATCGTCGAATGACCAGTCATATACCATAGAATACCATGACATTTGATTGGCCAATTTATAAGGGTGTACACATTTACATCGTCAAATGACCAGTAATATACCTTAGAATACCAAGACATTTGATTGGAGAATGTATAAGGGTATACACATGGACATCGTCTGATGACCTATGATATACCATATAACACCATGACATTTGATGGGAGAATGTATAAGGGTACACACAAGGACATCGTCTAATGACCAGTAATATACCATAGAATACCATGACATTTGATTGGAGAATGTATAAGGGTATACACATGGGCATCGTCTAATGACCAGTAATATACCATAGATTACCATGACATTTGATCTGAGAATTTATAAGGGTATACACATGGACATCGTGTAATGACCAGTAATATACCATATAATGCAATGACATTTGATTGGAGAATGTATAAGGGTGTACACATTGACATCTTCTAATGACCGGCAATATATCATAGAATACCATGACATTTGATTGGAGAATGTATAAGGGTCTACACACGAACATCGTCCAACGACAAGTCATATACCATAGAATACCATGACATTTGATTGAGGAATTGATAAGGGTATACACATGGACATCGTCTAATGACCAGTAATATACCATAGAATACCATGATATTTGATTGGAGAATTTGTAAGGGTATGCACATGGACATTTTCTAATGACCAATAATATACCATAGAATACCATGACATTTGATTGATGAATTGATAATGGTATACACATGGACATCGTCTAATGTCCAGTAATATACCATAGAACACAATGACATTTGATTAGAGAACGTATAAGGGTATACACATTGGCATCGTCTAATGACCAGTAATATACCATAGAGTACCATGACATTTGATTGGAGAATGTATAAGGGTATACACATGGGCATGGTCTAATGACCAGTAATATACCATAGAATACCATGACATTTCATTGGAGAATGTATAAGGGTATACAGATGGGCATCATCTAATGACCAATAATATACCATAGAACACCGTGACATTTGATTGGAGAATTTATAAAGCTATACACATGGACATCGTCGAATGACCAGTAATATACCATGTAATACCATGACATTTCACTGGAAAATGTATAAGGGTATACACATGGGCATCGTCTAATGACCAGTAATATATCATAGTTTACCATGACATTTGATTGGAGAATGTATAAGGTATACACATGGGAATCGTCTAATGACCAGTAATATACCATAGAATACCATGACATTTGATTGGATAATTTATAAGGGTATACACATGGGCATGGTCTAATGACCATTAATATACCATAGAATACCATGACATTTCATTGGAGAATTTAGAAGGGTATACAGATGGGCATCATCTAATGACCAGTCATATACCATAGAATACCATGACATTTGATTGGACAATTTATAAGGGTGTACACATTTACATCGTCAAATGACCAGTAATATACCTTAGAATACCAAGACATTTGATTGGAGAATGTATAAGGGTATACACATGGACATCGTCTGATGACCTCTAATATACCATATAACACCATGACATTTGATTGGAGAATGTATAAGGGTGTACATATTGACATCTTCTAATGACCGGCAATATATCATAGAATATCATGACATTTGATTGGAGAATTTATAAGGGTATACACATGGACATCGTCTAATGACCAGTAATATACCATAGAATACCATGACATTTGATTGGAGAATGTATAAGGGTATACACATGGGCATCGTCTAATGACCAGTAATATATCATAGATTACCATGACATTTGATTGGAGAATGTATAAGGCTATACACATGGGCATCGTCTAATGACCAGTAGTATACCTTATAATATGATGACATTTGATCGGACAATTTATAAGGGTATACACATGGACATCGTCTAATGACCAGTAATATACCATAGAACACCATGACATTTGATTGGAGAATGTATAAGGGTATACACAAGGACATCGTCTAATGACCAGTAATATACCATAGAATACCATGACATTTGATTGGAGAATGTATAAGGGTATGCACATGGGCATCGTCTAATGACCAGTAATATACCATATAATACCAAGACATTTGATTGGAGAATTTATAAGGGTATACACATGGGCATCGTATAATGATCAGTATTATACCATAGAATACCATGACATTTGATAGGATAATTTATAAGGGTATGCACATGGACATCGTCTAATGACCAGTAATATACCATAGAATACCATGACATTTGATTGGAGAATGAATAAGGGTATACACATGGACATCGTATAATGACCAGTAATATACCATAGAATACCATGACATTTGATAGGATAATTTATAAGGGTATACACATGGACATCGTCTAATGACCAGTAATATACCATAGAATACCATGACATTTGATTGGAGAATGTATAAGGGTATACACATGGGCATCGTCTAATGACCAGTAATATATCATAGATTACCATGACATTTGATTGGAGAATGTATAAGGTATACACATGGGAATCGTCTAATGACCAGTACTATACCATAGAATACCATGAAATTTGATTGGATAATTTATAAGGGTATACACATGAGCATGGTCTAATGACCAGTAATATACCATAGAATACCATGACATTTCATTGGAGAATTTATAAGGGTATACAGATGGGCATCATCTAATGACCAGTAATATACCATAGAACACCGTGACATTTGATTGGAGAATTTATAAAGCTATACACATGGACATCGTCGAATGACCAGTAATATACCATATAATACCATGACATTTCATTGGAAAATGTATAATGGTATGCACATGGGCATCGTCTAAAGACCAGTAATATACCATAGATTACCATGCCATTTGATTCGAGAATGTATAAGGTATACATATGGGCATCGTCTAATGACCAGTAATATACCATAGAATACCATGACATTTGATTGGAGAATTTATAAGGGTATACACATGGGCATCATCTAATGACCAGTAATATACCATAGAATACCATGATATTTGATTGGAGTGTTTATAAGGGTATACAGATGGGCATCGTCTAATGACCATTAATATACCATAGAATACCATGATATTTGATTGGAGAATGTATAAGGGTATACAAAAAGACATCGTCTAATGACCAGTAATATACCATAGAATACCATGAAATTTGATTGGAGAATGTATAAGGGTATGCACATGGGCATCGTCTAATGACCAGTAATATACCATAGAATACCAAGACATTTGATTGGAGAATTTATAAGGGTATACACATGGGATCGTATAATGACCAGTAATATACCATAGAATACCATGACATTTGATAGGATAATTTATAAGGGTATGCACATGGACATCGTCTAATGACCAGTAATAAACCATAGAATATCATGACATTTGATTGGAAAATTTATAAGGGTATACATACACATGGACATCGTCTAATTACCAGTAATATACCATAGAATACTATGACATTTTATTGGAGAATTTATAAGGGTATACAGATGGACATCGTCTAATGAACATTAATATACCATATTATATGATGACATTTGATTGGAGAATTTATGGACATCGTTTAATGACCAGTAATAAGCCATAGCATATCATGAAATTTGATTGGAGAATGTATATGGGTATACACATGGATATCGTCTAATGACCAGTAATATACCATAGAACACCATGACATTTGATTGGAGAATGTATAATGGTACACACAAGGACATCCTCTAATGACCAGTAATATATCATAGAATACCATGACATTTGATTGGAGAATGTATAAGGGTTTACACATGGGCATCGTCTAATGACCAGCAATATACCATAGAACACCATGACATTTGATTGGAGAATGTATAAGGGTATGCACATGGGCATCGTCTAATGACCAGCAATATACCATAGAACTCCATGACATTTGATTGGAGAATGTATAAGGGTACACACAAGGACATCGTCTAATGACAAGTAATATACCATAGAATACCATGACATTTGATTGGAGAATGTATAAGGGTTTACACATGGGCATCGTCTAATGACCAGTAATATACCATAGAATACCTTGAAATTTGCTTGGAGAATGTATAAGGGTATACACATGAACATCGTCTAATGACCAGCAATATACCATAGAATACCATGACATTTGATTGGAACATTTATAAGGGTGCACACATTTACATCATCTAATTACCGGTAATATACCACAGAATACCATCACATCGTCTATTGACCAGCAATATACCATACCATGACATCGTCTAATGACCAGCAATATATCATAGAATACCATGACATTGTCTAATGACCAGTAATATACCATAGAACTATGGGCATCGTCTAACGACCAGCAATATACGATAGAACACCATGACATAGTCTAATGATCAACAATATAGCATAGAATACCATGAAATCTTCTAATGACCAGTAATATACCATAGAACACCATTGCATCGTCTAATGACCAGCAATATACCATAGAATGCCATGACATTTGATTGCAGAATGTATAAGGGTATATCGTCTGATGACCAGCAATATACCATAGAATACCATGAGATTTGATTGGAGAATGTATAAGGGTATATCGTCTAATGACCAGTAATATACCATATAATAACATGACATTTGATTGGAGAATGTATAAGGGTCTACACATTTACATCGTCTAATGAGCAGTAATATACCTTAGAATACCGTGACATTTGATTGGAGAATGTATAAGGGTATACACACGAACATCGTCGAATGACCAGTCATATACCATAGAATACCATCACATTTGATTGGCCAATTTATAAGGGTGTACACATTTACATCGTCAAATGACCAGTAATATACCTTAGAATACCAAGACATTTGATTGGAGAATGTATAAGGGTATACACATGGACATCGTCTGATGACCTATAATATACAATATAACACCATGACATTTGATTGGAGAATGTATAAGGGTACACACAAGGACATCGTCTAATGACCAGTAATATACCATAGAATACCATGACATTTGATTGGAGAATGTATAAGGGTATACACATGGGCATCGTCTAATGACCAGTAATATACCATAGAATACCATGACATTTGATCTGAGAATTTATAAGGGTATACACATGGACATCGTCTAATGACCATTAATGTACCATATAATGCAATGACATTTGATTGGAGAATGTATAAGGGTGTACACATTGACATCTTCTAATGACCGGCAATATATCATAGAATACCATGACATTTGATTGGAGAATTTATAAGGGTCTACACACGAACATCGTCTAACGACAAGTCATATACCATAGAATACCATGACATTTGATTGAGGAATTGATAAGGGTATACACATGGACATCGTCTAATGACCAGTAATATACCATAGAATACCATGATATTTGATTGGAGAATTTGTAAGGGTATGCACATGGACATTTTCTAATGACCAATAATATACCATAGAATACCATGACATTTGATTGAGGAATTGATAATGGTATACACATGGACATCGTCTAATGTCCAGTAATATACCATAGAAAACAATGACATTTGATTAGAGAACGTATAAGGGTATACACATGGGCATCGTCAAATGACCAGTAATATACCATAGAGTACCATGACATTTGATTGGAGAATGTATAAGGGTATACACATTTGCATGGTCTAATGACCAGTAATATACCATAGAATACCATGACATTTCATTGGAGAATGTATAAGGGTATACAGATGGGCATCATCTAATGACCAGTAATATACCATAGAACACCGTGACATTTGATTGGAGAATTTATAAAGCTATACACATGGACATCGTCGAATGACCAGTAATATACCATGTAATACCATGACATTTCATTGGAAAATGTATAAGGGTATACACATGGGCATCGTCTAATGACCAGTGATATATCATAGATTACCATGACATTTGATTGGAGAATGTATAAGGTATACACATGGGAATCGTCTAATGACCAGTAATATACCATAGAATACCATGACATTTGATTGGAGAATTTATAAGGTTATACACATGGGCATCATCTAATGACCAGTAATATACCATATAATAACATGACATTTGATTGTAGCATTTATAAGGGTATACATATGGCCATCGTCTAATGACCAGTAATATACCATAGAATACCATGACATTTGATTGGAGAATGTATAGGGGTATACATATGGACATCGTCTAATGACCAGTAATATACCATAGAATATCATGACATTTGATTGGAGAATTTATAAGGGTATGCACATGGACATCGTCTAATGACCAGTAATATACCATGTAACACCATTACATTTGATTGTAACATTTGTAAGGGTATACACATGGACATCGTCTAATGACCAATAATATACCATAGAATACCATGACATTTGATTGGAGAATGTATAAGGGTATACACATGGACATCGTCTAATGACCAGTAATATACCATAGAATACCATGACATTTGATTGGTTAATTTATAAGGGTATACACATGGACATCGTCTAATGACCGGTAATATACCATAGAACAACATGACATTTGATTGGAGAATGTATAAGGGTATACACATGGGCATCGTCTAATGACCAGTAATATACCATAGAATACCATGACATTTGATTGGAGAATGTATAAGGGTATACACATGGGCATCGTCTAATGACCAGTAATATATCATAGATTACCATGACATTTGATTGGAGAATGTATACGGTATACACATGGGAATCGTCTAATGACCAGTAATATACCATAGAATACCATGATATTTGATTGGGTAATTTATAAGGGTATACACATGGGCATGGTCTAATGACCAGTAATATACCATAGAATACCATGACATTTCATTGGAGAATGTATAAGGGTATACAGATGGGCATCATCTAATGACCAGTAATATACCATAGAACACCTTGACATTTGATTGGAAAATTTATAAAGCTATACACATGGACATCGTCGAATGACCAGTAATGTACCATATAATACCATGACATTTCATTGGAAAATGTATAATGGTATGCACATGGGCATCGTCTAAAGACCAGTAATATACCATAGATTACCATGCCATTTGATTCGAGAATGTATAAGGTATACATATGGGCATCGTCTAATGACCAGTAATATACCATAGAATACCATGACATTTGATTGGAGAATTTATAAGGTTATACACATGGGCATCATCTAATGACCAGTAATATACCATATAATACCATGACATTTGATTGTAGCATTTATAAGGGTATACAGATGGCCATCGTCTAATGACCATAATATACCATAGAATACCATGACATTTGATTGGAGAATGTATAGGGGTATACACATGGACATCGTCTAATGACCAGTAATATACCATAGAATATCATGACATTTGATTGGAGAATTTATAAGGGTATGCACATGGACATCGTCTAATGACCATTAATATACCATGTAACACCATTACATTTGATTGTACATTGTAAGGGACATGGTCCTAATGACCATAATACCATGAACCATGACTTTATTGGAGAATGTATAAGGGTATCATGGGCATCGTCTAATGACCATAATATGTCATATATACCATGACATCGATTGGAGAATGTATGGTAATACATGGGTCGAATGTTATGACAGTTAAATACAGTACGTCTAATGACCAGTAATATACCATAAACTATCATGACATTTGATTGGAGAATGTATAAGGGTATACACATGGACATCGTCTAATGACCAGTAATATACCATAGAATATCATGACATTTATTGGAGAATTTATAAGGGTTTACACTTGGGCATCGTCTAATGACCAGTAATATACCATAGGCTATCTTATGACATTTATGATTGGATAATGTATAAGGGTATACACAATGGACATCGTCTAATGACCCAGTAAATATACCAATAGAAAACCATGACATTTTGAATTGGAGAATTAATAAGGGTATACAGAATGGGCCCATTCGTCTAATGACCAGTAATATACCATAGACTATCATGGACATTTGATTGGAGAATGCATAAGGGTAATACACATGGACCCTCGTCTAAATGACCAGTAATATACCATAAAGAATACCATGACCATTTATTGGAAGATTTAAATAAGGGTAAATTACAGATTGGGCATAGTCTAATTACAGTAAATAACCATAGGGACTATCATGACAGTTATTGGAGAATGTATAAGGGTATACACATGAAAATCGTCCTAATGAACCAGTATTATACGGCAAAGAATATCCAATGACATTGAAATTGGAGAATTAATAAGGTATACCACATGGGCATCGCTAATGACCAGTAATATACCATAGAAACCATTGACATTCTGATTGGATAATGTAATAGGTTAACACATGGGAATCGGTGTAATGACCCGTAATATAACCATAGAATACCATACCATTTGATTGAGAATTTAATAAGGTATAACCAATGCAATATCGTCCTAATGAACCATATATAACCATGCTATCATTTAACAATTTGGATTTGGAAGAATTTGTATTAAAGGTATACACAGGACATCGGGTCTAATGACCAGGTAATATACCAAGAATAATCATGACATTTGGATTAGAGAATTATAAGGGTATACCATGGGCACTTCCCTAATGACCCAAGTAATATACCATAGACTATCATGAAATTTTGATTTGGATTAATGGTATAAGGTATACACATGGGACCATCGTCTAATGAACCAGGTAATATACCATGAATACCATGGAAATTTTGAATTGAGAATTTATAAGGGAATACAGATGGGCATCCGTCCTAATGACCAGTTAATATACCAAAATAGAACTATCCATGACATTTAGATTGGAGAAATTTGCAATTAAGGGTATACACATGACCTCGGGTCTAATGACCAGTAATATACCATAAGAAATACCCTGACCATTTGATTGGAAGAATTTATAAGGGTACCAATGTATACAGATGGGCCAAAACGTCTAATAGACCATTTAAAATATACCAAAGACTTATCATGGACATTTGAATTGAGAATGTATAAGGGTATACACATGGAACATCGTCTAATGACCAGTAATTTATACCAAAGAATATCAATGACCATTTGATTGGAGAATTTATTAGGGTATACACATTTGGGCATTCGGCTAAGAACCAGTTTAACATAACCATAGGGACTAATCATGACATTTGATTGGGAAAGTATAAGGGTAAAACACATGGACATCGTCTAATGACCAGTAATATACCATAGAAATACCAATGAACATTTATTGGAGAATATATTAGGTATACAGATGCATCTCTAATACCAGTAATATACCATAGACTTATTAGACATTTGATTGGAAGAATGTATAAGGGTATACACATGGACATTCGGTCCTAATGACCAGTAATATAGCATAGAATACCATGAACATTTATTTGAAGAATTTATAAGGGTATACCAGATGGGCAATCATCTAATGACCAGTAATAATACCATAGAACTAGCCAATGACATTTGAATTGGTAGGAATTGTATAAGGTAACACTTGGGACACGTCTAATGAACCAGTAATATACCATATAATACCAATGGGGACAATTTGATTGGAGAATGTAAAGGGTAACACATGGGCATCGTCTAATGAACCAGTAATATATCATAGATTACCATGACATTTGATTGGAGAATGTATAAGGTATACACATGGGAATCGTCTAATGACCAGTAATATACCATAGAATACCGATATTTGATTGGTATAAGGGTATACACATGGGCATGGTCTAATGACCAGTAATATACCATAGAATACCATGACATTTCATTGGAGAATTTAGAAAGCTATACACATGGACATCGTCGAATGACCAGTAATGTACCATATAATACCATGACATTTCATTGGAAAATGTATAATGGTATGCACATGGGCATCGTCTAAAGACCAGTAATATACCATAGATTACCATGCCATTTGATTCGAGAATGTATAAGGTATACATATGGGCATCGTCTAATGACCAGTAATATACCATAGAATACCATGACATTTGATTGGAGAATTTATAAGGTTATACACATGGGCATCATCTAATGACCAGTAATATACCATATAATACCATGACATTTGATTGTAGCATTTATAAGGGTATACAGATGGCCATCGTCTTATGACCAGTAATATACCATAGAATACCATGACATTTGATTGGAGAATGTATAGGGGTATACACATGGACATCGTCTAATGACCAGTAATATACCATAGAATATCATGACATTTGATTGGATAATTTATAAGGGTATGCACATGGACATCGTCTAATGACCATTAATATACCATGTAACACCATTAAATTTGATTGTAACATTTGTAAGGGTATACACATGGACATCGTCTAGTGACCAGTAATATACCATAGAATACCATGACATTTGATTGGAGAATGTATAAGGGTATACACATGGGCATCGTCTAATGACCAGTAATATGTCATATATTACCATGACATCTGATTGGAGAATGTATATGGTATACACATGGGAATCGTGTAATGACCAGTAATATAACATAGAATACCATGACATTTGATTGGAGAATTTATAAGGGTATACAGATGGGCATCGTCTAATGACCAGTAATATACCATAAACTATCATGACATTTGATTGGAGAATGTATAAGGGTATACACATGGACATCGTCTAATGACCAGTAATATACCATAGAATATCATGACATTTGATTGGAGAATTTATAAGGGTGTACACATGGGCATCGTCTAATGACCAGTAATATACCATAGACTATCATGACATTTGATTGGAGAATGTATAAGGGTATACACATGGACATCGTCTAATGACCAGTAATATACCATAGAATACCATGACATTTGATTGGAGAATTTATAAGGGTATACAGATGAGCATCGTCTAATGACCAGTAATATACCATAAACTATCATGACATTTGATTTTAGAATGTATAAGGGTATACACATGGACATCGTCTAATGACCAGTAATATACCATAGAATATCATGATATTTGATTGGAGAATTTATAAGGGTATGCACATGGGCATCGTCTAATGACCAGTAATATACCATAGACTATCATGACATTTGATTGGAGAATGTATAAGGGTATACACATGGACATCGTCTAATGACCAGTAATATACCATAGAATACCATGACATTTGATTGGAGAATTTATAAGGGTATACAGATGGGCATCGTCTAATGACCAGTAATATACCATAGACTATCATGACATTTGATTGGAGAATGCATAAGGGTATACACATGGACCTCGTCTAATGACCAGTAATATACCATAGAATACCATGACATTTGATTGGAGAATTTATAAGGGTATACAGATGGGCATCGTCTAATGACCAGTAATATACCATAGACTATCATGACATTTGATTGGAGAATGTATAAGGGTATACACATGAACATCGTCTAATGACCAGTAATATACCATAGAATATCATGACATTTGATTGGAGAATTTATAAGGGTATACACATGGGCATCGTCTAATGACCAGTAATATACCATAGACTATCATGACATTTGATTGGAGAATGTATAAGGGTATACACATGGACATCGTCTGATGACCAGTAATATACCATAGAATACCATGACATCTGATTGGAGAATGTATATGGTATACACATGGGAATCGTGTAATGACCAGTATTATAACATAGAATACCATGACATTTGATTGGAGAATTTATAAGGGTATACAGATGGGCATCGTCTAATGACCAGTAATATACCATAGAATACCATGACATTTGATTGGAGAATTTATAAGGGTATACAGATGGGCATCGTCTAATGACCAGTAATATACCATAGACTATTATGACATTTGATTGGAGAATGTATAAGGGTATACACATGGACATCGTCTAATGACCAGTAGTATACCATAGAATACCATGACATTTGATTGGAGAATTTATAAGGGTATACAGATGGGCATCATCTAATGACCAGTAATATACCATAGACTAGCATGACATTTGATTGTAGAATGTATAAGGGTATACACATGGACATCGTCTAATGACCAGTAATATACCATAGAATATCATGACATTTGATTGGAGAATGTATAAGGGTATACACATGGATATCGTCTAATGACCAGTAATATACCATGATGACATTTGATTGGAGAATGTATAAGTGTATACACATGGGCATCGTCTAATGACCAGTAATATACAATAGAATACCATGACATTTGATTGGAGAATTTATAAGGGTATACACATGGACATCGACTGATGACCAGTAATATACCATAGAATACGATGGTGTTTGATTGGAGAATTTACAATGGTATGTACATTTAAAAGCCAAACTATCCTGGGAGAAGGCCGGCAGTCATTCCGCCTGTATTATTTGACTTCTAAATGTTTATATATCAATATCTCTTACTACAAAGCCGCACATTCCTTATAAGTACAACCCCATTTTATTTCAGAATGTGTATTATACAATTATTTTAAATCCTGTTTTGAATTATTCTTCCAGATTCCATCAAAAACCAAAATTTTCGAATATAATCTCCGACAATAGAACAACTCGGTAAATCGCCTAAAAACACTGTCCTATGAGTTGTTGCTGCAATCACAATACAATGCGAAACGTAAAGCGAAAGTGTGATTTTCCCCGGCGTTCTTTGACCTCATTCTCAGATCAGCATCGATACGAAACTTGCAAGAATGAGGTCAAAGAACGCCGGGGAAAATCGCATTTTCGTTTTATTTTTTACCTCTTGCCACATGACCAGATGTGGCTACTCGCGGTTATTTAAAATATTGGTCAGTACTGGTATGCATTATTTGTAGCCTAGGTTATTTAGATAAGTGCTAGTACAGACAATACACAGTAATACTATTTTCACTGTACACTGCTCATATTTGCACACCTATCGTGCGTGGGGTTGTGTTTTATATATATCGCCACTGTCTTGGATCTCATCAAATAAACTCGCGTGTTTGAATCAAACATTTATTTTAAACTTTGTCTATAACACTACGTTTTTTGTACATCGATCCAAAGTTGTTCCAATACTTGTATGATGTTATAAGGCGATGTCCCATTTCGACTGCAGGCGCCGTATGGCTGCCCACATGGCATCCCCTGCTCTGATTTAACTCCTACATCATAGAAACCTGGGAATCAACTGAGTAGTATAGAGAGCTATAACAAACTCCCCAATATGTGAGCATATCAGCTGTTTCTTACCGAAATTGATACGTCTTATTAGGCTTGTCTGGTGTAGATTTACACCAAAATATAAGTACATGTGTATTGCTACATACATTGTGCATAGATCCACCTTATAGAAATGCATTCCGGATAAAATAGTGCAGTTACACCTCCCCCAACAAGTTTTAATATTGGCATAGTGCCAATATTTAACCTCATTGAAGTATCTTTATATTTTGACCGAGATAATATATTTGAAATGTAGCCATGCATTATACAATGAATGGATTTACATGCATTCAATAACCATTCGACATATATAAACTTTGCAATAGTATTCAATGTATCAGGTTACAGTCATTTCCGCACCGGATCGTCAATAGTTCGTATGACAGTCTGTATCGCCCACCGTTAGTAAATGTTCCATGGGTAATCCGAATATTAAAAAAATTAATGTAAATATCGATGTATAGCTTCCGAAAGTCTAACTAATATTTTGCTCTGAATTAGAATTATTCTGATGCATAGTATAATAGAAGACACTCTTAACATAAACACACACAATCCAACCCCTTTGTAAAGTCTATTTCGTAGATGTCTCCATCACCCCGCGTCGTTTACGTCTGCACACATGAAGTAATTCGTTTCCTTGGTTACCCGCCATTCGCCCGAAGCCCAGTTACGTATGTGTCGTTACCATATATATAATTATGTCCATAAACGCACGTTTCGGTGGCCAACCACTCCACGCGTCGATAGACTGGATCGCCCGACTCCGCGCTGCATCGGTCCATTAGTATCGTTATAAGCAATTCAGCAGTATGCACGTTGACTGTACATAACCGTAGAAGCCCGTTTGTCATGGGTATCGTTAAGAGATCTGCAACGTACCGCTCGCTGGAAAATCCCGTTGTTGAGGACACGATCGTTCCCACGCCATGTTTGTCATTATCAGTTAAGAGTTGTCATGTACTATATTACGAAAGGTTACAACATATGAGATGTTTGGATTCGTCTATAGAATGGCAATAATGCTAAGTTAATGTTCTTCAATGCTGATTTGTTTTTGATTATGTTAGTACGTGAATCCGCCATATTCACAAATACATTGATACGTTATAATGGACAAAACTTCCAAGTAACCGATTACACATGTAGCATGTTATCAAATTACATGACGAATATCTACACTGCTTACCACCCGATCAATATATATATATGTAAGTGAATAATGAAAATCAGGATTTGCATTAGCTAAACATAATAGCTAAAACTATCCCCGCAATCAGAGGCTGAATAGAGGCTTCCAATAGACTTCTGTACATTACTTCTCAGCTTAGGTCTGCCACACCTACCCTTAACAAATGCTAACATAATAAGGTCAATAAGTGGTGTTATAAGAATATTCCACGACACCTACTCTCATTGTTGAACATTACTTTCATATAGTTTTATCCCGTCAACACAGTGCGTATGTCCCGTGAA
Source organism: Conchocele bisecta (assembly GCA_029237695.1). Taxonomy (NCBI): domain Eukaryota; kingdom Metazoa; phylum Mollusca; class Bivalvia; order Lucinida; family Thyasiridae; genus Conchocele; species Conchocele bisecta. Next base: position 59,441,264 of record CM055279.1, on the reverse strand, counting down.
ACATTTTTGATATCCTGTCAATACGACATAATCACTGCGTATGAATATGTGCGGTGGCTGTGGTTATTTTTTATTGCATTTTGAAGATATTTGTACATGTTGACTTGATAAATAGAACAGTAGGTTAGTGCCTTGAATGGGAAAAAATAGCTGGCGCGGCACGGAAACGGGATGTGCTCGGCAGAGCCTCGCCCATCCCGTTTCCTAAGCCTTGCCAAATATTTTTTCCCATTCACGGCACTAACCTACTATTCTCTATTTCCTATTCCACAAGAGAACAGATTGAATACCAATCGGCCAAGCCCATTCCAATTCAGGAATAAGTGTTCACGGCAAATACAGTTTTCTGTACGACTGGCCCGCCTCAACACAAACGGATAAGCCTTAACAGTAGCCGATTTCACCAACATTGCAAAGTATACTTTTCTAGCAAAGTATACTTTGAGGGAGTAATCATTTATTTTTCCTGAAAATTAATGCATTATTTCATAATGAACTAACAAATGCATGTATTTGATGATTAAAAGAATGCAAAATTATTATACTGAATGTATTACATTATCACAGCCAAATTGGCTGCGATAATGTAATAAATTCAGTATCATAAAAAATAATAAATTTATCATAAAACTGAAAATTTCTCCCTCAAAGTATACTTTGATAGAAAAGTATACTTTGCAATGTTGGTGAAATAGGCTACAGGTGTGTCCACACACAATTCATTTCGAATACATGACTGTAATGTTCATGATGTTACGTCATACGTCAAATGAATAATTTCCCTGCGCCATCTGGATCATGCACATGTATGATGTCATTTCAGTACTTAAGACATAATTTGTCGGTATTTTGTCAGCCTTTATGGATTTGTGCATTGTGCATTGCCTTTGTGCATTGTCAGCACAATAATAAAACCTCTTGCAGAAATGCAAGCTACGAAGTCGAATCCTTACAATGTATGAATACTCGAAACGTCTGCAATGATCACACCAATGCTTTCAGACATGTCTATATCTTTACGCAGGCTGCTATTAATTGACATCAGTTATAAACCACACCTGGCTTTATCATCTCATTGCATCCTCCACTGCTCGCTTACTACAACAAAGCAAGATCTTAAAATACAACGTTGTTCGCTGCGACCATTTCCTCAGTGTATATGCATGTTGCCACGTAACACCATAACCTTTCCCTCTCGCACCCCAGTTCATACGCACCATCATACATCACACACTGCTAACACACTACCAAGCACCAAACATTCAGCAAAACTTATCAAACAGCCTTAATGAGCATGATGATATTGTTAGACAAGCAGTACCTGCCGATAACCCATAACCGCAAGGGATGCTACTTCTATAATTAAACGTCAATATGGGTATATATCGGATGTTAAAATCCATGTATATGTCCATGGCGGCTATTTTGAAATTAAAACCATCATAATTCTGAATTGTATGGCGCAAACAATATAATATCGATTCAATGTTTATATCATGTGATGTATATGAATATATAAAAGAAATAACTTAAACTAGGAGACTTAGCCTACATGTATATGCTTATTTTGGATTTCCCGGTATAGGAACTGGCGGCCATTTTTAATGTTGCAGCCATTGCACAATCTGATATTCTTTGTTCACTCTAATGAAAACCAAACTTGCCCGTAGCAATTAAGCAATTATACAAGCGTCCTCGCAATATGCTAATCAGACAATATTTGTAATATTAATACATTTAATTAATGTAAATGTTATGTGTGTCTATTAAATCGCTACTGTTATACATGTCATCTAAAGTACGATAAATTCACACTAACTATGGGATTTGAGACGTATTTAGTCAATACTGAACGTGGAACGTAACAGTTTGTGCGTTAATAATTCGCAAAACACGGCATAACTTTTTGATCAACCGTCACTGCCTATGCTATGATAAAAACAGCAAGATCGCAACACAAACCCATGATTTATCGCCGCTGACATCAACACCGTGACACCACAGTTGTTTCTGACACCACGACAATAGCCAATACGTGTAAGCGGCTAGAGAAATTAGTCTCCGTCTCATCCTAATTAGGAAATAGTAACTCCTAGTTACAATATATATGTCATTATTAGGAGATAGTACCTTATAATTAGCTATTAACTCAAAATTAGGAGATACTAAGTCCTTATTAGGAGATAGTAGGTGTTGTCACTGTCGGTATTGTGATATGGTGTAGAGATTCCGGTATGGTGTAGAGACAATGTATATACATGTCGACAAGATGGCGTCTCGGAATGACATCAGGTAAGTGTCAGTTTAATTAATTACAGCTTACAGGACAGTACAATGTATCTAGTATGTGCTGACGCAGAAATGAATATGATTTCCAACGATATCTCACAGAATACCTATGACAACGTATTTTCTAAATACACACCCCGGACTATATATACATGAACATGCATATATACTCGTGTTATCGATAAGCACAATCATTACATGGTGTCACAGAACTGCTGCACTCCAATCGACATATTTCACAGGATCAGAATTAACGGAGATGCCATGAGTAGTATATAAGAGTCAAAATGATACCACCACCCTCTGGAAGCCACCGGCTACACGTGGTGCCTCCCACCAGGTGGTGCTATAATTAATGACTCTTATATACTACTCAGATTTTCCTCCATTTTTATGAGAATATTTATGAGAATGGGAGTAATTTTAATTTTTCAAAACACGAAGGGGGGAGTAGGCATAATTTTAATTTTTCCAAACACAAAGGGGGGAGTAAGCATAATTTTTTTAAAAACACACCTACTCTGTTCGGCGGGTATGTATGAGAACATATTTTTCATCAACCGCGAGACCATATATTTATGACATGAGAAGATACACCCTATTAGAGATAAGAATCCCTATGTTATACTCAGTATATATAATAACATAATGGTTCTAGTTAAGTGTGCGTGGTTGAAGACAGGTAGTCACGAGAGATGTTTCGTACCGGTATTTACGAATATTGCAAACATCACCGTGCATGGATGCGAAGAGGTTCCGTTTCGCCTCGCCCCTGTCGGCATTGTGGGGTAGGGACCAAAGCCGAGTCATTACTATGTCCACCATGCGGTGGCACTCAGGCTACTCATCGAATGATTAACAAGGGATTACGTGCTCGCAAGTATTATCGTTTAGTAATAATTCAAATCGAAAAGTCAGTTAGAAAGATATGATATGTTCAATTTTTTTTAAAAATTAACCACAACTTACACCCTATTAAAGATAAGAAAACTATAAGTTATACTCACAAAAATGGATAATAAAATAGAATGGGAATTGGAATTTTATAATGACCTTATTGATGAATATTACTATAAATTGAAAGCACTATATATAATTGAATACATGAAATATCAGCGTAATTTATTACGTTCCGATAAAAACGTTGCATTTACAATATTATACCGGAAATTATGTAAGCTAAGCAAGAGACATATTCGTGAAATGAAGCGACTAAATAGGATCGGAGAACAACTAGGTGAAGAGGGTGAAACTAATTTTATAAGACTGTTTAAAAACAACGATTCGTTTACGGATATAGAGTTTTACGATTCTGTCTGCGCCGAGTTACCGTATTATGTATAAACCCCAACGATTCGTTTACCCACTACTAATCAAATGTCTGTAGTTGGTGCTGTAACATTTCCTCCGACTTTATTTCCAAGTTTTACCCTAAATTTATCCCAATCAGTACACTCAATTTTGGGCATGGTGGCGCGCGCCTTGATCCTTATATCATTTTTTAATTCTTCATATCTCCACATTTCTTCCACCACGGATTCAAACTCTAAATTTGATATTTTCTTATCGGCCAACGCTTTGGACACCATAACGTCGATGCTATTTTTCTTAGACCTAGCGAGAACGGATGGTATTCTATCATGTTTTCTACTTTTTTTCTCGAGTTTTCCACCCACCGCCCTAATTACCATACAAAGTGTTCCAGATAAAACGGTAATTCCACTCAAAACCCCTGCAAGTGGAACCATTACAATTGTAGATAGCATTGCAGTAGTCCCCGCCCCACACACAACACAGAAACACTTGCCAGAACCGTACTAGATGCTTCAGCTATGTTTGCCGAGCGCCTATATTTGTTAGCGTGTCTTTTTCTATTTGCACATTCTCTAACTAAAATATCCTGCATAGCGACGATATTATTCAACCTAAAATCTGAACTTCTTTCGTTAATTGGATACAGTGTTGGTGGAGTGGTATTGAGAGTTGGATACAGTGTTGGTGGAGTGGTATTGAGAGTTGGATACAGTGTTGGTGGAGTGGTATTGACAATTGGAAGCGGTGATTCGTTCATATTTAAATTTTAGTTCAATATATTAGTATTTACAAAATAAGTTCAATTAACAATGAGACAATAGTGGAAGAACTCTCTGGTTCACCGATTTTCGTAATAAAGTTAATAACACTACCTTGGGAAAGTCTAATTCGATCATCACCGGCAAACGAAACCACCGTCGAACTATCTCCAGAGATTTTAGTGACTCCAACCCCCCGTTCTTCCCCATCTACTACAATATTTATCGCGACCGCGCCCACAGGTTTACCATTAGCATTAACCGAGCAGACCGCCATTCTGACAACTTCACCTGCAGCTGTCATAGTGTATCCCCCATATTTATTACTCGCTTTGGCACCGAACGAATATTCATAGTGCCCCACAACCAATGGGCCCCGCTTCTCAGCCCAAACTGTTATGACACGTTTTGGTGTTTTCATTGTTTTCACTATTCCGGCAAGCGCATTGTTTGCGTTATATGCCTCAGTACGAATCTCATAAGAGGCCTCCTCAAGAGCTTTGGTCGCGGCTATACGATCATGTTTCAGTTTATCGGTTATTTTTTCATCTAGTTCAGTAAGTGTCGCTTCTCTGTTGATAGAGTCCTCTGAGCGCAACACCTCATAAGCCTTCGTAAGGTCCGCCTGGTGGCCTTCTAAGACTTTATCAATACCCGACCGGGCCTCTTTTTGAAATTCGGTTATTTTTTCATCTAGTTCAGTAAGTGTCGCTTCTCTGTTGATAGAGTCCTCTAAGCAACACCCTATAAGCTTCCGTAATATCCGCCTGGTGGTCTTCTAGGGCTTTCTCAATACCCGTTCGGACTCCATCAAGATCAAACCGGGTCTCTTTTTTAAATTCGGTTATTTTTTCGTATAGGTCAGTAAGTGCCGCTTCTCTGTTGATAGAGTCCTCTGAGCGTAACGCCCCATAAGCCTCCGCAATGGCCTCTTTGTGGTCTTCTCGGACCCCCTCAACCCCCGACCTGGTCTCTTTCAGAAATTCGGCTATTTTTCCATCTTGTTCGGTAAGTGTCGCTTCTTTGCTGTGAGAGTTCTCTAAGCGCAACGCATCATAAGCCTCCGCAATGGCCTCTGCAAGGTTCGACTGGTGGTCTTCTCGGACTTTATCAATACCCGACCGGGTCTCTTTTCGAAATTTGGTTATTTTTTTATCTAGTTCAGTAAGTGCCGCTTCTCTGATGAGAGAGTCCTCTGAGCGCAACACCTCATAAGCCTTCGTAAGGTCCGCCTGGTGGTCTTCTCGTGCTTTCTCAATACCCGACGTGGCCTCATTTCGAAAATCGATTATTTTCCCGTCTAATTCAGCAAGTGTAGCTTCTTTGCTGAGAGAGTCTTCTAAGCGCAACACCCCATAAACCTCCGTAATGTCAGCCTGGCGGTCTTCTCGGGCTTTATCAATTCCCAACCGGGCCTCTTTTCTAAATTTGGTTATTTTTTTACCTAGTTCGTTTAGTTCCGTATGCGTTTCTTCACGACTTTGTGTATTCACAGCCAGGGCATATTCTCTAAGTTGTGATAGTAGACTCTTGTGAATCTCGTCCGTGGCCCTCGATATAGTTCTATTGATCAAGGCCTTTGTTTTTTGGGTAGTTAAAAAGTCGCCCTCTGTCGGGATGAATCCCCCTTCTGCAGGTTCCAAATTATTTGAATTTGTCACCCAATCGGAAGAACTACCTGGTCCGTATATACTCATAATGTTGATAATATATATTACGAACATGCGTTTAATTCTAAATAATTAATTTGAAATTTCTAGGACGACCGAAATCGGGTAATCGTTATTCAACTCTCGCCCTTTATCATCAAGAATATAAATCTTCAACTCGTGGATGTGTCCCGATTCCAAAACTTTCATCTCTGGGTGTGGGAAGTCTAAGGTTACAGTCTCGCCATAGAAACAATCGCTGGCGGGCACAGTTTTCAGTAATGTGCTGGGGGATCCGTCTATCGTGTTGTACGATGTGTTCACCCGATCCAGGTGCACCCTGAGAGTTTTCGTGAAGGTGAAGTCCACCGGGTTATCACCGACGTACTCACCCGGGGTGAACACTCCTTTGTTTGAGGAGTATGTCTCTCTAAAACCGAGTTGAATACCCAACCCTGGGGAGACCACTACATCACTGCTGATGATCATTGTTGTGAGCCCGGTAGCATTCGATACTGTGGAGGTTGATTATACCGTCAAGCTCTGAGTTGACAAAATCTTTGAGCTGTCTTATTCCCCACAGTCCGTGAGGCAGCTTTACACCTAATTGTTGTCCATCCTTCACATAGTAAAACCCTTCACTCTTCCCCACATTCTGCCATCCAACCGTGAAGGTGATTGATCTAAGGCCTACCCGGCGTTTTCCACAGCAGTTGTCAATTAATTTTTGAAGTTCACAACTCCCTTTTTGAACATTAGTTATAGTAGCAAACATAATAATATCTTTCAATGGATACCAAAGCATTTAGCTTTAACTCTAATGTAAAGTACGCGGTCGGAGGTAAATACACACAAAAAGACGTTGTTAACCCCCTTGTACACCCAACCGTAACGGTTAGACCGGACAGTAGCTTTGCCACCAACTTCCCTAACATCTTTGAACAATATAGGCTGCCCAAGATTACTACGATGGAGGTGGTAAACGGGTGGAAAGCAACACCGATGCAGTTTTGGCAGAACCAAATAAATTTCGCTGTATGGTGCGCAACAGCCGGGTGTGGAGTTTCACATAAAGACCATCTGACATCCAAGAATGTCATGCTCCGAAGTGTCTACAACTTTCACACGTATTATACTATTAGGAGGATTCTCAAAGAACTAGGTATTTCACTACCTCAAGACGACGCCTTGGATCCCATTTCCAACGCATACGACAGTATGGCCTTTGAAAGACTGTGTAACGAATTTAACGTTTCAAAAGACGCGGACTGGAGACAGAAAGCATTTCCTACCAGCACCGGCCTCGGGGACGTTCTCATTCACGGCCAGTCCGGGAATTGGACACAGACTGATTTTAGACACGATCACTCCGGTGACCACATCGTCAGTCGGAACGCCGGGAATTTTGACCCCGCGACTATGACTTTCGGGCCAGAAGTGTCTGGAGGTCGGCACTGTGGTGTGTTTTCTTGTAAAATGTTACCTCCGAAACGGGCTCACGTCGATTACATACAGCAGGCTGCTGAGGTTCAGGACGCGTGGGGTACATTTATGTTAGATAAGGGTATAGGGTTCACGCAGGCCGGGGTTACTCACGTCAACGAATCTATTCGCACGTACGTCTGGGCCATCCTCGACGCACAGAAGCAAACTCGCAGTTCTATACTGGGCATGGGAACAGCGTTTGATGCACAAAAACAATTCTTGGCACTTGTAGACGACGCCATCTCGGCTAGGGTGGACCTGGAGAAGGCGATCCAGAATTATCAAGACGTTTTACAGAATGCCAGCACCCCAGTAGACTATGTATTTGGAATAGGTCTTTATATGGCGCCGAGCAATATGATACTACGAGACGACCCGGTTGACGGTTACAATAATCATATCGTAATCGCCACCGCCAATCAAAAAATCGGCCACAACGGTAACGTGAACACGGATATCATCAAGCGCACCCCCAACATGATCGGGTTCAACAGTGGAACCGATTTCATAAAACACAAAATGGATACACCTCCCCCAATTCGTAAATCGAACCCAGTACCCCCAATTCGTAAATTGGATGCACCATCGAGTTCCATCAACAGACCAATCGCGATTGGAGAAACACCAATCATCAACAATGTTGAAATTGGAAGCACAACACACGAGGAGGAGAAATTAGGGCTCGTCGTCGCCCTCGTGGCGATCGGATTATTTACGCTTTGGTTGTAGGAACTCTCTGGCGAAGAATAGTAGGAGACCGGCGATTGTCACGATTAAAGCCCAGGTATTTTTGGCTAGCCATCCGGCCGTTTTTGATAATATAGATAGCAAGTAAGAAACGATACTTCCGATCAGTCCAGGTAGTGCGGCAGCCGCCTTTCCAGCTAATTTAGCTAGAGACTGGCGAGGGCTTTTTAGTTGTTTTTTTATCCACTCCTTGGCTCCACCGGATGGAGCGGGTGCTGGTGCTGGTGCTGGAGCGGGTGGTGGCGCCGCACCACCAGTGAAAGCTAGAACTATGGTCGATATAGTCATGCCGATAGCAACGAGGATGCTTGCTATCGTGACGCCCTGCTCTCTGAACAGAGTGCGAAGACGCTCACCGAGTGTCGTCTCCTCGTGCAGGACCCTCGAGATTGATTCACGGATCCGACTTATTTGTGTGCGGAGAGCCTCACGGTTAGCCGAGGCGGCCTCCAAGCGAGCTTCTCTTTCATCCCGCAAAGACCGCAGTCGTTCGGCGATCCGCTCGGTAGATTCTCTATCGTCACCGGCTTCCTCCAGTTTTCTTTCTTCTAGCGCGATATGTTCATCCAGCGCCGTGAGTTTGGAGAGGTTAAGGACCAGTTCGCCCCGGACCGTTTGTAGAGCCTTATCGAGTCCACGGAGTTCTCGAAGAGGTAACGGTGGGTCATCGTTGAGTATTTTCCCCAATTGCGATTGGACACTGAACGTGGTCTCCATCGTGTTAATAACGTCGGTGGCTATTTGAGGGACCTCGGTGAGCTCGACCTTTTCTATCGCGGTGGCCGTCTTCGCCATAGTTTCGTCGGTAGACTGTAGGGCCTCTACAGCGCGGGCCGGCACAATTGTTTTACCACGCGTCCAATCTGGAAATCCTAGTTCGTTCTTTATGATATCGCCACCGCCCCGGTTTCCGGCAATGGTGTTTAGCGATAGGGGTTTTCCGTTCTTCATGTTGACGATCGGGTTATCTGATGCTTTTAGTCGCAATCTACCGTTCAGATCCAATTCGAATTTGGAGTAGTCGCGACCGACAGACGGGACCAGACCGATTTCTAAAAATTGTTGAAAAATTGTTGTAGTAGTCGTTTACAGCTCCCTCAAGTAATTCCTGACTTTGACCAACGCTGCTGGTAGCGCCACCTATTTTCCCCAATTGCGATTGGATTGGAGGGGGTGTTTTGTCGAAGGTTGTGATGGAATCCTCGAAGTTATCATCATTATCATCATAATCATCGACGTAATCGTCTCTGCCGATTTCATCCATGTCAGCATCGTAATCAGCCATCTTTAATAATGTGTTTACAAAATTAATTATGTATTAAAGACAAAACCATACGGGTTTAATAGTTTCAATAATTTTGAAAAAAATAATTATGTCTTCGAGTCAATACGGTCGCAAACTCAATCCATACCGCAGACTGCGTGAGCCCCTCGGGGCAAAAGGTGTGAGACAGAGTGTCGTTATTACGAACAACCCATCGACGATCGACCAGAACCAGCAGCTCTTAGTCCGCTTCCCCAACCTCGGAGCTAACGACGTCATTGTTCCGGGTACTGTTCGCCTAGCTTTCACTATTTCGCTAACGTCGACGGACGCGGACCGAACCGTCGTTCAGAACCTGGGTCGCGCCATCGTCAAGAAGACCATGATAAAGATTTCTGGTAATGAGGTGATGTCGATCGACGACAGCGACGTCTACCATTGCTATCAGGACCTGTGGAAGACGTCACACGAGCTTGAAAACGCTGTCTATCAAGGTATTGACACCAGCAAAAATAAGAACGTAACCAAACTTAGAATCGGGGCTGCTAACAAGGCAGATAACAACGCGAGTGACAACGCGGTCGCGGGCGCTTACGGCAACCGCTTCTACATCCCGCTCGACTTTGAGTTGCTGGAGAGTCACATGCCCTACTATCAGAGCGCTTTGGCTGACCGCCTCGAATACGAACTAACGTTCAACGACTACGGCCGAGTTATCATAGCCAGCGACATGTTATCGACGTATACGATCGATAATGTTTCTCTGGAGTACGACATGGTCACGATGCCCGAACTCGCGCGATTGATCAGAACCCAGTATGCCGGGCGCGTTGCCATACTTTACGACCAGAGTTCTTCGCCATCGCAAGATGACGAAAGACAAAGGCGACACATTGTGGAATATTAACGTCAACGTACCCGCCCGCTCGATGAAAGGTATACTGATGCTGTTCGAGGATGCTCGGTTCGCGTTCGGTGCTGAGAAAAACCGACAGATTCTATAACGCCAATATCACGAAGGTAGAGGTGACGATCGAGGGAGTCCCCAATCAACTCTACAGCGCGGGTCTTCGCGCACACCAGCAGTGGGATGAAGTAAGAAAGCAGTTTGCTGCCGGCTCTAAGCGCTCTCCGGAGGTTGCAGCAGTTGCAAAAGACCTGCATCTCTCGGCCGTCTCCCTCGCGGAGTTCCTGAATACCAAATACGCGTTATGGCTAGACATGCGAGCCAGCGACGATGACCAAATACACGGTAGCGGACGCCAAGTTGAGAACGCTAGTGAGGGTGTGACGATCCAGATAACCAAAGAGGAGGCGGAGCCGGCCATTGAACGTGTACTTATATATAATTACAGACGCACAACTCAACATCGAAGATGGTCGATACGTATCAGCGATCTACTAAATCTAACGATTTATTAATAAAAAAATCATCTAACGATTTATTAATACATAATTTTGATAATTCTAAAGAATTAATTAAGAAAATTAACAATCAATACCAATTCACGATTGGAGATGCTCACTCTGCCATAATATGTGGGCAGAACAGGATGTGGAAAAACGGTTTTCATCCTCGACTTGCTCGAGGAGTCCTACCGCGATGCCTTTCGTCACATTGTGATCCTGTGTCCCACTGTGCGACACAACGATACTTATCAGCGGCGCCCGTGGATATGGACCGACCCTGAGGTATACGTTATTGACCCGGGTGATAGGCTTCACGATTGGTTGCGTGGTTTATACCAAAGATTCCAGGGTGAGCCCACCCTATATGTGATTGACGATTGCTCGGCCAAGGCGGCGATGACCAAAAAGAAGGACATGCTCTCCGAGCTCGCATTTTCTGGCCGCCATGCGAGGCAAAGCGTATGGATCTCCACTCAAAAATACAACGCCGTCCTCAAGGATCTGCGCGAGCAAACGAAATGGGTCGCCCTCTTTCACTGCAAGGACCGAGACTCATTCGATGACTGTCTTCGAGAGAATGACGTTATCCCAACGCGCGAGGAGCGCCTGAAGGTTCGACAGATGCTTTCCGAAACTAAGCACGCCAAGCTTCTGCTAAAGACTGATCAACCAACTGCTTATAAAGTTATCAATTAATTAATAATTAATTTTAATTATTATAAAATTAGGAAAATTACAAAGTAATAAGCTATTGCAATGCTTAGCAATTGCTGAACAATGCTTAGCAATTGCTGAACAATGCTTAGCAATTGCTGAACAATGCTTAGCAATTGCTGAACAATGCTGAACAAATACTGAACAAATGCTGAACAATGGTTAACAATGTTAACAATTTGGTGCTCCGCTGCTAGCTTTGTTGCGAGCATAATGGTGATCATAAGTATCGGGTGGTGCGCTTGGCAATATGTTAAAGTGATGAGAGTTGTTAGAATAGTTAAATTAATTTTAAGAAAAATGAACTGCGACGAACTTCTCGATCAGCTAATAGAAGAAACCTCAACTCCGACTGCCAACAATAATGATCCGACAGAGCAATCGGGATCAACTCCAACTCCAACTCCAACTCCAACGGCAGTTGGTATTGGGTTGAGTGCAACGACTCCTAATGAAAATGAAAATGCGGCGCGACGAGAGCGGCTAGCTGCGCTGGTTGCTGGGGGACAATCGGAGCATTATCTCGGTAGGCGTCTCTCAGTTTTTCAGGTGGATAAGATGTCAGATGCGGAGATCGATAAAAATGTATGCGCGATACGAATCCAAATTGGGAGCAGAGATGACAAAAACTCTTGGATCGGCGGCTATTCATTTGTACGCTACCGCCGTTAGTAGACTTCTCCCTATACCAAACACTGCGGGGTTGATTGATGATCTAGAGACTGACCCTTTTATAGGACACACTCTTAGAACAGCATGCTGCTCAATTTATCACAAGTTTGGAATGTACTTAGCTCCGCTGACAACCGCGTTGACCACGGGTAAACACTGTCAATTTGGACATATATGCCCACGAACTATAAGCCCTGAAAATGATGACACAAGACACACCCACGAGAGTGACGGAGTTGAACCAGATTGCTCTAACACAATCGAACCAGAGTGTTACTCCGCCACTGGATGACATACCGCATATAAAAAATCCTAAAAGACAGGCAGCTGGGAGGGCGGCGGCTGCCACCCGAAAAGTTAAACAAGATAAAATACTCGCCGAGCTTCGAGAGGCTAAACTCCAATCGAGATTGGGGTTGCAATCGGGGACGGAGACAGCAAAACATCTGAAGACAGAGTTGAGTACAACAACACCCCCAATTCACGAATTGGAAGCACACTCAAATTCAAAGAATTTGTCACCCAATCGAGGTTGGGCGAATCCGATTGAACCCAAATTCGTGAATTGGAGTTGGTTTGTTGGTGGTAGTCTGGCAGTTGTTGGTGCCCTGTGCGTGTGGAAATACCCGAAAAAACAACCAGCCAGTGTTCAGAAGAAAGTTACTAAACACCAATCATCAACAATGTTGAATTTGGATGCGCCCCATTTAAACATTGATCGCGACCCCTTTTATATGCATAATATAACAATGGCTGAACAAGATGGTAAAATGTTAGTGAATGCGCTTTATCACGCCGTGGTGATATCGGTTCAGTATCGGGTATGCTCGACTATCAAAGATGGCCCTAGGAGGAACCGCTCCCAAATTGGACTTTACTGTGAGAGACGTAGGGCTCGCGACCTTAGATGTAGCGGCCGCAGTTTGGACCCGAGATTATCTAGTTAAAGCTGGAATTCTACAGTTAATATATGGAAAAAATAAATGGCTTCAATCGCAGTAAGTAATAGTAGGTGGTGCGCTTGTAAAACGCATTGGCGTTCAGCGGTAGCAACTTTATATTCTCTAAAATGAAAAGCTCGAACGTGGATGAGGAGCGTAAGCGCCATGATTTAGCTGTAGAACAACTCAATAGCGCAAAGGAAGCGTGGTCGAAAAAACGAACCGCCCATCTGGACTGGGTCAATGAAGAGCTTCGCCGCGAAAATCACGCCGCACAAACTTTTCAGAACGTTGAAGAAGCCAACCGCGAGTACGCGCTGGCATATCCGCACAAAAGTCTCGATCCAATGGATCCCGAGCCCCAACTTTCAGATTTCTATGTACCGTCAGAGGCCCAAAAGGACCGCGAGATCGCGTTCATCGTCGTGGGAATGGGTGTGGTGGGTCTCGTCGGCTACTATATAAAATAATTAATTAATTAAAAAAACATTTTTTTTTATAAATATATATATATAGAACGATGTTAGTTGACGAACTTTATGACGCTATGATCGATGTAGGCTACACTGCCCAAAAACATCGTTTACCTGGTGCAAAGAGTATGATTCGTCTGGCCCGAGATTCTCTCGAGACGTGGCGCCAGGACGAAAAAGAGGCTACCCTTTTCGCAAAGCGGATGTTAGATTCCTCCACCAATCCTGGGGGATTGGACTCCCAATCGAGATTGAATGAATTAGATTCCCCTCTCCTGTTCCAACCAAACGCGACTGGGGCTGCAGCGAAACTTCCAACAAAGGTTTATTATTAACGACGCAGTTACCGGACGAACTGACGAGGGCATGTTGGAGATTGTCCGATATATTAGAATACTTCGCATACGATGAACACGCGCAAACTTGATACCAAACTAACGCGCAAGCTGTCGAATACATACTATAGCCCACGCGGCTACTGGAAGGGACTCACGGCCATCAAGAACCTCGCGGCGGCGACCAAGGTTTCAGAAAACGCTGTCAAGGAATGGCTCAAGAAGCAGGCCATCTGGCAGATCTATTTACCCGCGCCTCACAATATTCCGCGGCCGAAATTCGACGTGCCGGTGCCGAACCAAGTTCACCAAGCGGACCTCCTGTTTCTACCTCACGATCGCGTCGGTCGCAAGACGTACAAGTACGCACTGACAATCGTTGACGTAGCGAGTCGTTATAAGGGGGCTGAGCCGTTGGCCACTAAAGAGTCTAAGGAAGTGGCTGAGGCTCTTTCCCGAATATATAAGAGGAGTCCTCTCAAATGGCCGAATCTTCTCCAGGTCGATCCCGGCCGCGAGTTCATGGGCGCGGTCTCTCATCTATTGTCTAAGCATAAAGTTTCTATCAGACGCGGCCGCGTCAACATCCACCGGGACCAGGGGATCGTGGAACGCTTCAATCGAACCCTGGCTGAGAGACTGTTCGGACACCAATACGCCAAAGAACTTGTAGACCCCCATTCACGATCGACCGAGTGGGTGGCCAGACTGCCCGCCGTGGTCTCCGCACTGAACGGAGAGGTGACCAGATTGATAGGTAAGAAGCCTGTAGATGCTATCAAGTTTAAAAGGGTGACGAGCAAGCCCTCTGCCGTCTCGCGCGGGCGACCCGTTGGTTTAGAGGAGCAGCGGCTTCCATCAGATATTGACGTCCGGTACCTCTATCAACCGGGAGAGCTTGAAGGTGGCAGCCGCCGCGCGACTGATCCCGTGTGGTCAATGAATGTATATCATCTGGATCGATCTATTACCAAACCTGATGAGCCCGTGCTCTATTATTTGGCTGATGGTCCATCTCGCGGTTTTGTTCGCGAAGAACTTCTTATGGTACCTTCTGACATCCAGTTACCCCCGGATCGTTAGAGTCTTTAGTATTCTATCCTTTTTTCAGAGTTCTTTTTTTACCTATCCTATAGGCTCTGTGTGCAACCCGTCTTCCATCACTCTCCTCTTGTCGTAGTACGCCGAGAGTCCTAATTTTTGTTGACAGTACGTCTTCATCACCCCGTTAATCATTCGGAATCCCCTGTTCTCCGCCATATCCCTACCCCCTTCGAGAGCACTCTTATACCTTCCCCAAGTCAGATCGTTAGATCTCTTCGACATACCCTTGGGCCGAGTGCTTAGATTTTCCATCACCACTCACGTAGTAACACTTGCTACACAGAGCGATGGCTCTATCTCCCTCGAATTCCAGCTTGAACAATCCCGGAGTTCTGTTGCTCCACGCGTCCCACGCCAACCACTCGGTCTTCTCCTTATTAAACTTTCTCTTCATATTCTTTCTCACCACCGCCGCCAGCGTCTTCTCCTTCGACAGCGCGAAGTACATGCTGTCAGTGTCCATCTGTATCAGTTCGAAATCTCCGCGATCCACGTACTTGTCCAAGAAATCGGTAGTAGAACTCCAGCATCCGGAGCTTGGCCAACTGGTAGACCGCTATGCCACACTGAAACGGTCTGTTGATCACCACTCGAGTCTTCCTGCTCGATATCTCGTAAGCCTCCCCAATCTCCTCCAGATCTTCGAACCACGCCGACCTCAGTGCCCGGTCGACAGTCTTCTCATCCTTCGTATATGTGGTGTTCAGGTGTCTCTCTTGTGCCTCTATTAGCTTGCCACAACACGCGTTGCCAACCAGTTTGAATATCTCCGCCAACACCGTCTTGCTCTTGTCTACGTCCCCCGTCCGTCTGGCAGCGGTGACCTCTTCCACGAACCACTGAAACGGTTTTGCCGGGCGTGTAGTCTATCACCCTATGCACCGCCTTGATGATCAGACCGTGCTCCAGATACCACTTTAGCAGTGGGGAGTATATGATCATCTTCTTGGCGGACATTGCCCCCACGAGCTTTCTCTGTCCTTCGACCCTTTTCCTCCCGGTACCGGCCAGGTAGTCCTTCATGTGCTGCGGAACATCGTTCTCATCGATTTCTTGATTAACGAACAGCGGTGACATTTCCGAGAACTTGTCTCTCAACGTTTCCGGGACCTCTATATCCAACTCCGCAAATCCGAACCACTTTTCACTCCTGACCTTCCTCACGAAACAGTCTATATCGACGTGTCCTTTGGGTCGTCACACGTCCATATCGTCTCCTCCCCGCACGGCATGTCTTTCGACAGGGTAGACAGATACAGTGCATTGGCGTCGTACCCCATCACCGCCTTGCACATCTTCTCCTCCCGACTACCTACCTGACCCCTGATCGTCGACCTGCCAGCCTCTGCGTATCTGGAGAACACTATGGACGGACCACCGACCAATCCCTGCTTCATCATCTCATAAGTTTCAGACTTCGGTGACCACAGCTCGGGTGTGTCCGCCTTCCCATCGATCGTCCCACGAAGTAGGTACTGAAGGGAAACACCGGGCAGAGACACAGCATCCTTGAGTATATCCTACACCTCTCCTCTGTAGAACTCCGTCATCTTAGTTAGAGCCTCTAGGAACGGTCCGACATCCAAGTCGTTGTAGTGTTGCAACCATTCCTTGAACGTCTTCATCCCATTTTCTTGGAATACCTTCTTACACTCTTTCCACTCGGACAACGACAGTAGGAACTCACCCTTCAACTTCGAGTACCACTCGGGATAGTCTGGCAGCCCCGGATGGTCGAGCTTGTCCGCGCTATCGAACCACTCGTACGGGAAGTGAGACTTTATCGTTTTACAGTCGTACGCCTTAACCCACCGGTCGTACGTGGTACCGGGTCCCAGATACTGGATGATGTCGAGAAATCTAAACTCCGGGGTAAACAGAAACATCGTCGTGCTGGCTCTCTTTCCGACCATCACCTTAGTCACGGTGGCCGCCAACTTCTCGACAAAGTACTGCTTGATGAGGTTCAGGTCGTACCTGCTACAGTTGAACCCCACCACCGGGACTTGGTCAATCCAAGAGACAATCTTTGCTTGCTGAGACTTCGATAGCATATCTATATCGGCCGGCTGATACTTCTTCCTAACCCCCTCCCTGATTGCCTTGCCTCTCATCTGTAGCTCGGTCACGAACTTCTCGACTAGCGTGTCAGGATCTCGTTCGCAGATGTGGGTTATCCCTTCATGCATCGTATCCCCCAAAGGCACAGATATAGGAACGTGCTCGACCTCGAAGGTCAGGTCTTTGGTGGGTTGAGTGGTTTTTGACTTGTCGAGATACGCCTCGAAGTCATAGACTATCTGGTGAGGGTACAGAGTCGTCTCCTCCTCGCGCGGTGATTGTGGATAGTAGGTATTCACCTCATTCAACCACTCGCACTCCCACATCACCACCAGCTCGTAACCCGCCTCCCTTATCTTGGCGTCTCGAATTTTCGTCTTCCTGTACCTCATATACAGCGCTGTCTTACCGTGATGAATCGGACACCCGTGCCAGTAGCATCCGTGAAACTGAAACACGGTCTTGGTCTCGTGACAATATCCATCGACAGGATCGCCGGCCACCCACCTCTCTCCACCGTGACCGCATCTCGCGTGATGTATGTGCTTTCCCAATCTCTCTTCTTCTCTGCTCAACCATTGAATCGATCTCTCGCTCGCTGACCCCTTGGGATAGAACGCCTTCTCGTATGCAGACTGTGGTCTCTCTACGATCTTACCTGGACATGTCACCACGGTCTTCCCACCCATGCAGGTGGTCGCGTGCCTGTGCATATTACACGACTTTGTGAACCGTTGTTGGCATCCGGAGCACCCGTACTCGTTCGTCATCTTGCGGAGGTTCGTTATGAGGAAAGAGTGACCTCCAAAACATTCCTATCGTCATTGTCTTCTCCCCAACCACATCGTAATTTGCCGGAACCTTCATGAGATACCACACTCCCTCGTCGGTGGGCTCGTAAACGCGAATGCCCATCTTGAAGTGCTCTTCGACCTTCTTAATATCTTTCAAGGGAATTCCCTTACTATCCGGTCCGTTATCGTGACCGAGATATTCGTTAGCTAGAGTTCGTGCATTCTCACAACAGCGGTCTGGTCTCCCTCCACGGTGGATGGCTATGCACCTAAACAGACACAAGTAGTCGTCGTACGTGTCGACGGAATACATTCCCTTTTTCTGTCTTAACCAGTCTGGGAGTTTTCCCGCTCCCATGAGAAGTTGTTGAGCGTCGATGATCATCTTCACCTCGACCGATATCCAACGAACGAAGGTCCATTTTGTGTTTGGTCTATCAACTTTGTCGATGTCCATTCGACCTTTCTCTCTATCGGATATCCAACTCTCGGCTTTGGCGATCTCGTTTATCCACGGACTGCCCTTTGATTGTTTGTGATAGATCATAGTAGCGTCGGTCTCTATGTTCCTAATACGATACGAGCACGAATACCTCAGATAACACGCCGTGGTCATCTCTGGACGAATTTTATTCATTATGCGATTAGCGATCTCCCCATCTACCCCCCTCTCGAAAGTCCATACTATCTTCCTCCTACCCCTATCAACAGTTTCCCTAACTTCGGCTTCTTCGGCGAGAATCCTGGGACCCTCCTCCACCAAAGCTCTGGCGATATCTCTCCTACTCTTAGGAGGTCTACCAACCAACCCTTGATAAATCTTATTGTAGTACGCCTTGAATAGTGGTTTTCTACGCGCGCTGGGATCTTCTTTTACACGCTGCGCGTAAGCAGTGGCGCGCAGACTGGCCGTCGTCTCGTTCTCCAATTTCTCGGAGCGTTTTTCAGGGTCAGCGGGCAGTCGTCCGGTCGAAACCGCACGTCGCAGCCTCTCCTCGTAGACGATGGCTCGCGCGTCACTTATCCTATCTGCTATATCTTTCTTGAGTCTCAAACCTCTTAGGGAAATTCCCCAACTCTTAGCTTGCTCTCTCATTTGCTTTATGGTAGACATTATACTGAGTATAAACCAATAGATTTTTATCTTCAATAGGGTGTAAGTTTATTTGTAATAAATGTATGACAGATTGCTGTAATATACTGAGTATAACATAGGGATTCTTATCTCTAATAGGGTGTATCTTCTCATGTCATAAATATATGGTCTCGCGGTTGATGAAAAATATGTTCTCATACATACCCGCCGAACAGTAGGTGTGTTTTTAAAAAAATTATGCTTACTCCCCCCTTTGTGTTTGGAAAAATTAAAATTATGCCTACTCCCCCCTTCGTGTTTTGAAAAATTAAAATTACTCCCATTCTCATAAATATTCTCATAAAAATGGAGGAAAATCTGAGTAGTATATAAGAGTCATTAATTATAGCACCACCTGGTGGGAGGCACCACGTGTAGCCGGTGGCTTCCAGAGGGTGGTGGTATCATTTTGACTCTTATATACTACTCCATGCTACAACACTCCTGTGACACGGGACTCATGTGGATATATGAATGAGCTCCACATTCGCATCAAATTAATATACTTTTTCAATAACGATAACAAGCATAAAATAAAGCGTTGTAATGTGATAAGTTTATTTTGTAAACAGTCTGACGAGAAAAGTGCCTAAAAACAAGTAGACCGAGAACAAACATATATAATTAAACACATTAAAAAGGAATGAAAAACAAATATTCGTCACCTACAGTATGCGGACTTGAACTCACATGCCTCATTCGCAATATATGTGCACGATACCACCAGGCCACGGAGTAATGTACGGTTATTTAATTATTTAAAGCTAGTTGAACAATCTGTTGATGTAGATGTGTGTGAATATCGCTTTTAATAACGATACATAGCCTGGTTTACATTAGTTCTGAGTACGTAACTCTAATTGCATTTCATTACTCTGCATTACATTTATTTATTTAGAGTTATGACGGAGTAGTCTTTCCAAATGTGCGTTGGAAGCGTTCTTTGTTTACTTTCTACTTCGTGGAGATTGACCTCAGACTTTTGCTAATACATACTTTATTAGGTAAGTTTATGGTAATATGTTTGTGTCATATTGTAGAATTGTCTCTCAATAACAATATAGTGAAGTATGAACGTCAATACCCTGCAGGTTTTTTCTATATTTTAGTGCGCGAAGTGTAAGTGTTATTATGTACATTGTTAATGTGTAGCGGGGTGTAGCGTGGTGTAGCGATATAGTGCCACCTATTGTCTATAATGCGGAAGTCTATCTATATACATTACAAAACTACGGACAAAACGCTTTTCAGCGGTATAGAAGCGATGTTTCACGCCACTAAACCTCACTACAACACAACAATCGAGCAATGAGCCATATGAAAAGTCATATGTGGCTGTGACTCGAGAAATTGGGTATATGGTACATACAACTAGTGTATACCCAGACCAGCCTGCGCATCCGCGCAGTCTGATCTGGATATACACTGTTTGCTATTATATCAATTGTACACCCGTCATGCTTCTAACTGGAAACATAGATTATTATCGGGCTACAATAGCGCGCTAGAAGATCGGTAACCGATTTCACAAAAATTGCAAAACATACTTATCTAGCAAAGTGTACATCGAGGGAGTATTTTTTATTTTTCCCTAAATGCAGTATTTCATATAGAACTAACGACTGCATATATTTGATGATAAAAGTATGCAGAATTATATTACATTATCACAGCCAAAATGTAATAAATTCAGTATAATAACAATTAATAAATGTATCTTTACATCGAATATTTCTCCCTCAATGTGTAGCATTAAGCATACTTTGCAATTTTTGTGAAATAGGCTACTGGACTTAGGCTGGCGATAGATCCCATAATCCCGTTTCTCCAGTCAATCCAAATTTAAGTTTATGTCTTGAGAAAGAATGTTGGATTTTCCGTGACCAACTGCTGTGGGTATTTGTTGATCACAATTATATAAGTGGGTGGAAGGTGGAAGCATGTGATGGGTAATTTAACGATCGGGGTTCATTCTTACCGGAATCCCGACTCGAGACCTAGGGGCCGTTTCATTAAACTTCTTACGACTAAAATGTTCGTAAGTGCAAAATTATCATTGTCTGTAAATGTCACATTAACAATGTTTTCTTGTAAACAATCATTGGATTTACATTTATTCAGCATAGGCTGCATATGCAGCCTATGCTCAATAAATGTAAATCCATCAATTGAAATTTCCAGAAGATTCTAAATTTGCATTTACGAACATACGTAAGCCCTCACATACGTCTTTGGCATTTTGCTTATGTGACAGTTGAATCTGGTTATATCCCTTATGTGAGTATTACGATATTCGTAATCCTATTTTAGGGGAAGGGGCCAAGTGACTTGGTGTGGTATGGACCTGGCACCAGGTCAGGTTATTCTAATTCCAGGGCTGAATATATTTGTTCTTGATGTTAACATTCCGTTCTGATTTTGGGATTTTCCCCCCCAATGCAGCAGGTTAAAATGGGATCGAACCCGTTTGCCCGGCCTTACATGACCTTAGCTATTGGTAGGCCGTTAAACACTAATAAACAAACAAAGAAACACAACTATATAATCGGGAACCGAGGCTGTGACTGGAGAAATGGGGCTGATGGCATTTTTGAGCGGTGTAGCCGCTGATTGAACATCACATTCAAATACATGTAGCCTTATAACGATATATGGAAGCATGCCAGATGTTTCACTGATGGAATGGCGAATAGTGCATATCCGAATCAGACTGCGGATGTACATATTGATGTTGATTCAAATTGGTCGCAAAAACCCATAAGCCCAAATATTCCAGTCACAGACACATACACTCGTGTGATTACTGACTTCTATATTTCCGCAAATCTAGTTCACGTCGGTAATCATCCCCACTGTCATACTGTTTAACTATATATAATAGAAAGACAATTTTGCGCCTAGTAGACCAGTCAATCTGTAAATGTATTGGCAGAACCCACCACTAATTGCAACAGAAGGCATCTCAGTGCTATTCCATTCCATGGATACCCAATAAATAACATAATAAAAGTCGAAGAAAATAGAAGATATGAATGTTGTCCTTTTTACACAAGTTTATTTACAATAATTGTATAACAACATAAATAATGATTACTTTCGCACATCATACATTAATCCTATTTAAATAAAAGCGGTTTAGATATTTTTTTATGATTTCAGACATACAAAAACATTAACAGTAAGCGATAACAAGTAAAACATATACATGTACTTTTATATGAGGTAAATGAGATATATGCTTATGTAATGCAATGGAATGAAATGTAATGTAATTAGAGTTATGTACTCAGAACTAAACGGTTTATGACTTACAAGAAACGTGCCACATGGATATATGAACGGACGTACGGATGAGATGAAAATAGTATCCAAAACAGCGGCTATAAGGAATAACATGAGATTTAGTCGATCATAACATATGTGTCTATAATTACATGGAAGTTATAACAGTTACTATGGTATTGATTAAAGGTACATGCCCACTCAGTAGGCACAACATGTTCTTTATAGCACATACATCATCTAACACATTTTCTGACAAAATAAACATTAATTCACCATTACCCCACGTATTGATTGGCATTATCATACATTTTATATCAGATGTAAATTTCCACACTCATACCAGGGGCGATAACCGTGTTTCCTTAAAATGTTAACGGCATGATTACTATTTATTATCTGTCTTTATTTTTTGATGTGTAATGATAATACTTTATAATATGTGTAAAATAGTATTGCTTCACTGACGCATTTAATTAGTATAAATAATTAAAAAATATCATGCCTCATTTGCATATGAAAATAGCCGGATACCGCGCGTCACTATCAGGAAAATAAATATTACTCAATTATTATATCTGTATAGTGGGCACTTGTATTTTTTAGAACTGGTGGAATAGTTATACAATAATACACTTGTTTAATTCCTATAAAGAACAGTTTGTGTCTACTGAGTGGGTATGTACCTTTAAGTGCATGTAATGACATTATTATATTATTATAATGCAAGTTTACAATATATTTCACAATCTTTTAGTCATGAAAATATAAAAGTAAATATTTCGTACCTGTGTTTTCTGATTTCTAGTCTTTAACCTGCCAGTGAATACTGATTTGAAAACGAATCAATTAGTATGCACAAGGGTAAAACAACCTAGTTGGACAGTTGCCAAATCCATTGATCGCTTTGTGGAAAATATGGGGAAGATATCTCGCTGAACTTGTATTGTGATTGCACGCTGACCTGTGAGCTTAACCATTGCGTCGCATAGTCTTATGAACGCAAAATCTAAATAAACTCAAATCATTATTGCTAGCTCTGAGAAGTGTTCAATGATTTGGCGCTAGCTTTACATATTAATACTAGCTCTAATTATTTACAGCTAGCATTACTTATTTGGGTTTATGTACAGGTAGATTTGGCGTTCCTGGAGCCAAATATACATAAACTCAAATAATTATTGCCAGCTCTAAATAACTACAGCTAGCATTAACATGATTAATATGTCTTTGTTGTTCCGTTGCGCGAGTTTCTGTCTTTTTGTAGTTGCGTGAGTCAATGTCTCTTTGCGCGAGTCTCTGTTACTTTGTAGTTGCGGGAGTCTCTGTCTCTTTGTAGTTGCGAGAGTCTCTGTCTCTTTATAGTTGCGGGAGTCTCTGTCTCTTTGTAGTTGCGCGAGTCTCCGTTTCTTTGTAGTTGCGGGAGTCTCTGTCTCTTTGTAGTTGCGGGAGTCTCTGTCTCTTTGTAGTTGCGCGAGTCTCCGTTTCTTTGTAGTTGCGGGAGTCTCTGTCTCTTTGTAGTTGCGAGAGTCTCCGTTTCTTTGTAGTTGCGGGAGTCTCTGTCTCTTTGTAGTTGCGCGAGTCTCCGTTTCTTTGTAGTTGCGCGAGTCTCTGTCTCCTTGTAGTTGCGCGAGTCTCCGTTTCTTTGTACTTGCGGGAGTCTCTGTCTCTTTGTAGTTGCGGGAGTCTATGTCTCTTTGTAGTAGCGGGAGTCTCTGTCTCTTAGTAGTTGCGCAGGTCTCTGTCTGTTTGTAGTTGCGCCAGTCTCAGTCTCTTTGTAGTTGCGCGAGTATCCGTTTCTTTCTCGTTGCGGGAGTCTATGTCTCTTTGTAGTTGCGGGATTCTCTGTCTCTTTGCAGTTGCGCGAGTCTCTGTCTCTTTGTAGTTACGCGAGTCTCCGTTTCATTGTAGTTGCCGGAGTCTCTGTCTCTTTGTAGTTGCGCGAGTGTCCGTTTCTTAGTAGTTGCGCGAGTCTCTGTCTCTTTGTAGTTGCGCGAGTATCCGTTTCTTTCTAGTTGAGGGAGTCTCTGTCTGTTTGTAGTTGCGGGAGTCTCTGTCTCTTTGTAGTTGCGCGAGTCTCTGTCTGTTTGTAGTTGCGCGAGTCTCTGTCTCTTTGTAGTTGCGGGAGTCTCTGTCTCTTTGTAGTTGCGCGAGTTTCTGTCTCTTTGTAGTCGCGGGAGTCTCTGTCTCTTTGTAGGTGCACGAGTCTCTGTCTTTTTGTAGTTGCGGGAGTCTCTGTCTCTTTGTAGTTTCGGGAGTCGCTGTCTCTTTGTAGTTGCGGGAGTCTATGCCTCGTCGTAGTTGCACCAGTCTCTGTATCTTTGTAGTTGCGGGAGTCTATGTCTTTTTGCAGTTGCGCGAGTCTCTGTATCTTTGAAGTTGCGCGAGTCTCTGTCTCTTTGTAGTTGCGGGAGTCTCTGTCTCTTTGTAGTTGCGCGAGTCTCCGTTTCTTAGTAGTTGTGCGGGTCTCTGTCTCTTTGTAGTTGCGCGAGTCTCCGTTTCTTTGTAGTTGCGGGAGTCTCTGTCTCTTTGTAGTTGCGGGAGTCTATGTCTCTTTGTAGTTGCGGGAGTCTCTGTCTCTTTCTAGATGCTCGAGTCTCTGTCTCTTTGTAGTTGCGCGAGTCTTTGTCTCTTTGTAGTTGCGCGAGTCTCTGTCTGTTTGCAGTTGCGCGAGTCTCTGTCTCTTTGTAGTTGCGGGAGTCTATGTCTCTTTGTTGTTGCGCGAATCTCAGTCTCTTGTTTCTTTCTAGTTGCGGGAGTCTATGTCTCTTTGTAGTTGCGGGAGTCTATATCTCTTTGTAGCTGAGGGAGTCTCTGTCTCTTTGTAGTTGTTGCGCGAGCCTTTGTATCTGTGGAGTTCCGTTACGTGAGTTTCTGTCTGTGTGTAGTTTCGTTGCGAGAGTCTCTGTCTTTGTGTACTTCCGTTACGCGAGTCTCCGTATCAGTGTCGTTCCGTTGGTCGAGTCTGTGTCTCTGTGTAGTTCCGTTACGTGAGTTTCTGTGTCTTTGTAATTGCGCGAGTCTATGTCGCTGTGTCGTTCCGTTTTGCGAGTTTCTGTCGGTGACGTTCCGTAGCGCGAGTCTCCGTTTCTTTGTTGTTGCGCGAGTCTCTGCCTTTTTGTAGTTGCGTGACTCTCTGTTTCTTTGTAGTTTCGGGAGTCTCCGTCTCTTTGTAGTTGCGGGACTCTATGTCTCGTTGTAGTTGCGCGAGTCTCTGTCTCTGTGTAGTTGCGCGAGTCTCTGTCTCTTTGTAGTTGCGCGAGTCTCAGTCTTTTTGTAGCTGTGTCACAATATTCATTGTTGGGTATATAGGTATATGGTTTGCTGGACACTGGACACATAGGTGGTCAAATTCGGTAGTGTACATGTATGTAGTGAGTGAATATCTACTGTGAGATACATGTTGACATTCCTGTGTATTGGTTTTTTGAGTGGTCAAGCAGGTTACCTGTGTGTTTGTACATGTGCATTGTACATGAGTTGAAGTGGGGTCATTGTGGACAGTGGACATTTGAATCTCGACTAGCAACAACAATACTTGTATTAGAGACAGCAGACTGAGTTATCCAACTGTAAGTACATGTGCATTAGTTTTAGTGACATGTAGTTTGTGTGTGAATTGTGTGAATTGTGAATATGTATTTTTACTAGTTAAAGGCTTTGTGTATTGAAGTTCAAATGCGATTATTTTTACTAAAGTGTTATTAATATTCTCAAATAGGCATTCGCCTAAGATTGTGAAATATTATACCAGACTTCACAGTAAATGAATTGTTCATTCATTGACACTTTAGTAGAGTGGCTAAGTGACACATATCTGAGGATTGTTTTTTTTTAAATATATTTTCTTTTTGGACATACATTGTAATTCTGGAATTTTTGCTAGAAGATAGTTTTGTATTGTACAGGTGGTTTTTGGGTGTGGCCGTGCTACGGGCATGTGAGAGCAGCGAGGCGAGGAAGCGAGCCTGCATGTGCATTGTTGAGACCGTTTGTTCCTGGGCTAATATGTAAGAACTTTCCATTATTACGTTTCCATGAGTGGGGGACTATACTCTGAGGCCTGGACCTTACACTACCTGCGTGGAACATTACGTGTCCTGTGTGGACTGTGTATGTGAATGGCCTGTGTGGACCATTCCTTGTCCGATGTGGAACAATATTTGACCTGTGTGGAACATTGTCCTGTGTGGACCGTTACTTGTCCTGTATGGAACATTGTCCTGTGTGGACCATTACTTGTCCTGTGTGGACCATTACTTGTCCTGTGTGGACCATTACTTTTCCTGGGTGAACCAATACTTGACCTGTGTGGAACATTACGTGTCCTGTGTGGGCCGTGACTTGTCATGTGTGGACCATTACATGTCCTGAGGTGGCCTGGTGTATTATTGAGTACTATCGTCCTGTATATTCACACTCACTGACAATGGAATCTAGAGAGAAGTTAATGCAGTTGCTAATGTAACACGTATGATCCTGTGTGTGGATTTAGACACTTATGTGGGGAATTAGACACTTATGAACTGTGTGGGATGTATACACTTGTGTGGGGAATTAGACAATTATGAACTGTGCGGGATTTGCGCACTTGTGTTGGGAATTAGACAATTATGAATTGATATGAGGGAATTAGAGATGTGTGTGGGGAATTAGACAGATATTAACTTGTGTGAGGAATTAGACACTTATGAACTGGTGTGGGACTTAAGACACTTGTGTGTGGATTTAGACACTTATGTGGGGAATTAGACACTTATGAGCTGTGTGGGATTTATACACTTGTGTGGGGAATTAGACACTTATGAACTGTGTGGGATTTGTGCACTTGTGAGGAATTAGACACTTATGAACTGGGGTGGACTTAAGACACTTATGTGGGGAATTAGACACTTATGATCCTGTGTGGGAATTAGACACTTGTGAACAGTTGTGGGGTAGTTGACACTTGTAACATTATGTGGGGTAATGAGACACTTTGGAATTGTGTTATGAAATGATACACTCATAAGCAGGGTGGTTATTTGACATGTGTTTGTGTTGAAGTGTTGAGGGGTTCACTTGTACTTGTGTGTAAAATAGTAATCATATTTTACTTGACGACGTGTTTTAACCATAATATACATGCTACACCTAATCCAACTGTGTTCACTAGTCTTAGCCATCAGATCCATCTGCCGACCTATCCAACGAACTCGTCAATTTGTGACAAGCTGCACGAGTCTCCGTTTCTTCGTTGTTGCGGGAGTCTCTGTTTCTTTGTAGTTGCGCGTGTCTCTGTCTCTTTGTAGTTGCGTGTGTCTCTAACCCTTTGTAGTTGCGCGAGTCTCAGTCTCTTTGTAGGTGCACGAGTCTCCGTTTCTTTCTAGTTGCGTGAGTCTATGTCTCTTTGTAGTTGCGGGAGTCTCTGTCTCTTTGTAGTTGCGCGAGTCTCAGTCTCTTTGTAGTTGCGCGAGTCTCCGTTTCTTCGTAGTTGCGGGAGTCTCTGTCTCTTTGTAGTTGCGGGAGTCTATGTCTCTTTGTAGTTGCGGGAGTCTCTGTCTCATTGTAGTTGCGCGAGTCTCTGTCTCTTTGTAGTTGCTCTGTCTCTTTGTAGTTGTGGGAGTCTATGTCTCTTTGTAGTTGTAGGAGTCTATGTCTCTTTGTACTTGCGGGAGTCTATGTCCATTTGTAGTTGCGCGAGTCTCTGTCTCTTTGTAGTTGCGCGAGTCTTTGTCTCTTTGTAGTTGCGGGAGTCTCTGTCTCTTTGTAGTTGCGCGAGTCTCAGTCTCTTTGTAGTTGCACGAGTCTCCGTTTCTTTGTTGTTGCGGGAGTCTATGTCTCTTTGTAGTTGCGGGAGTCTATGTCTCTTTGTAGTTGCGGGAGTCTCTGTCTCTTTGTAGTTGCGCGAGTCTCTGTCTCTTTGTAGTTGCGCGAGACTCTGTCTCTTTGTAGTTGCGCGAGTCTCAGTCTCTTTAATAGTTTCGGGAGTCTCTGTCTCTTTGTAGTTGCGGGAGACTATGTCTCTTTGTAGTTGCGGGAGTCTCTGTCTCTTTGTAGTTGCGCAAGTCTCTGTTTCTGTATAGTTTCGGGAGTCTTTGTCTCTTTGTAGTTGCGGGAGTCTATGTCTCTTTGTAGTTGCGCGAGTCTCTGTCTCTTTGTAGTTGCGCGACTCTCAATCTCTTTGTAGTAGCGCGAGTCTCCGTTTCTTTGTAGTTGCGGGAGTCTATGTCCCTTTCTAGTTACGGGAGTCTATGTCTCTTTGTAGTTGCGGGAGTCTCTGTCTCTTTGTAGTTGCGCGAGTCTCTGTCTCTTTGTAGTTGCGCGAGTCTCTGTTTCTTTATAGTTTCGGGAGTCTCTGTCTCTTTGTAGTTGTGGGAGTATATGTCTCTTTGTAGTTGTGGGAGTCTATGTCTCTTTGTACTTGCGGGAGTCTATGTCCATTTGTAGTTGCGCGAGTCTCTGTCGCTGTGTGTTTCCGTTGCGCTAGTCTCTGTCTCTGCGTCGTTCCTTTGTGCGAGCCTCTTTCTCTGTGTAGTTCCTTTACACGAGTTTCTGTCTCTGTGTAGTTCCGTTGCGGGAGTCTCTGTCAATGTGTCGTTAAATTGCGCGAGTCTCTGTGTAGTTCCGTTGCGCGAGTCTATGTCTCTGTGTGTTTCCGTTACGCGAGTCTATGTCTCTGTGTGTTTCCGTTGCGTGAGTCTCTGTCTCTGTGTAATTCCGTTACGATAGTCTCTGTCGGTGTGTCGTTCCGTTGTGCGAGTCTCTGTCTCTGTGTAGTTCCGTTGCGCGAGTTTCTGTCTCTTTGTAGTTGCGCGAGTCTCTGTCGCTGTGTCGTTCCGTAGCGCGAATCTCTGTCGCTGTGTCGTTCCGTTGCGCGAGTATATGTCTCTGTGTAGTTCCGTTGCGCGATTATATGTCTCTGTGTCGTTCCGTTGCGCGAGTATCTGTATATGTGTAGTTCCTTTACGCGTGTCTGTCTCTGTGTCGTTCCGTTACGCCAGTTTCTGTCTCTTTGTAGCTGTGTTAATCTCTGTGTCTGTGTCGTTCCATTACGGGAGTATTTGAGTAGTTCCGTTACGCGAGTCTCTATCTCTGTGTAGTTCCATTTGCGCGAATCTCTGTCTCTTTGTAGTTCCGTTGCGCGAGTTTCTGCCTATGTGTAGTTCCGTTGCGCGAGTCTCTGTCTCTTTGTAGTTGCGCGAGTCTCTGTTTCTGTATAGTTTCGGGAGTCTTTGTCTCTTTGTAGTTGCGGGAGTCTATGTCTCTTTGTAGTTGCGCGAGTCTCTGTCTCTTTGTAGTTGCGGGAGTCTCTGTCTCTTTGCAGTTGCACTAGTCTCTGCCTTTTTGTAGCTGCACGAGTCTCCGTTTCTTTGTTGTTGCGGGAGTCTACATCTATTTTTAGCTGTGGGAGTCTATGTCTCTGTGTAGTTGCGGGAGTCTCTGTCTATTTGTAGTTTCGCGAGTCTCTGTCTCTTTGTAGTTGCGCGAGTCTCTGTCTCTTTGTAGTTGCGGGAGTCTCTGTCTCTTTGTTGTTGCGGGAGACTATGTCTCTTTGTAATTGCGGGAGTCTCTGTCTCTTTGTAGTTGCGCGAGTCTCTGTTTCTGTATAGTTTCGGGAGTCTTTGTCTCTTTGTAGTTGCGGGAGACTATGTCTCTTTGTAGTTGCGCGAGTCTCTGTCTCTTTGTAGTTGCGCAAGTCTCAATCTCTTTGTAGTAGCGCGAGTCTCCGTTTCTTTGTAGTTGCGGGAGTCTATGTCCCTTTCTAGTTACGGAAGTCTATGTCTCTTTGTAGTTGCGGGAGTCTCTGTCTCTTTGTAGTTGCGCGAGTCTCTGTCTCTTTGTAGTTGCGCGAGTCTCTGTTTCTTTATAGTTTCGGGAGTCTCTGTCTCTTTGTAGTTGTGGGAGTCTATGTCTCTTTGTAGTTGTGGGAGTCTATGTCTCTTTGTACTTGCGGGAGTCTATGTCTCTTTGTACTTGCGGGAGTCTATGTCCATTTTTAGTTGCGCTAGTCTCTGTCGCTGTGTCTTTCCGTTGCGCTAGTCTCTGTCTCTGCGTCGTTCCGTTGTGCGAGCCTCTTTCTCTGTGTAGTTCCTTTACACGAGTTTCTGTCTCTGTGTAGTTCCGTTGCACGAGTCTCTGTCTATGTGTCTTTCAATTGCGCGAGTCTCTGTGTAGTTCCGTTGCGCGAGTCTATGTCTCTGTGTGTTTCCGTTACGCGAGTCTCTGTATATGTGTTGTTCCGTTACGCGAGTCTCTGTCTCTGTGTAGTTCCGTTAAGCGAGTGTCTGCCTCTGTGTAGTTCCGTTGCGCGAGTGTCTATTTGTAGTTCCGTTGTCCAAGTCTTTGTCTCTGTGTAGTTCCGTTGCGCGAGTCTCTGTCTTTGTGTCGTTCCGTTGCGCGAGTCTCTGTGTCGTTCCGTTGCGCACGTCTCTTTCTCTGTGTCGTTCCGTTGCGTGAGTCTCTGTCTCTGTGTAATTCCGTTACGTGAGTCTCTGTCTCTGTGTATTTCCGTTACGATAGTCTCTGTCTGTGTCGTTCGTTGTGCGAGTCTCTGTCTCTGTGTAGTTCCGTTGCGCGAGTTTCTGTCTCTTTGTAGTTGCGCGAGTCTCTGTCGCTGTGTCGTTCCGTAGCGCGAGTCTCTGTCGCTGTGTCGTTCCGTTGCGCGAGTATCTGTCTCTGTGTAGTTCCGTTGCGCGATTATATGTCTCTGTGTCGTTCCGTTACGCGAGTATCTGTATATGTGTAGTTCCGTTACGCGTGTCTGTCTCTGTGTCTTTCCGTTACGCCAGTTTCTGTCTCTTTGTAGCTGTGTTAATCTCTGTCTCTGTATCGTTCCGTTACGGGAGTATCTGTGTAGTTCCGTTACGCGAGTCTCTATATCTGTGTAGTTCCATTTGCGCGAATCTCTGTCTCTTTGTAGTTCCGTTGCGCGAGTTTCTGCCTCTGTGTAGTTCCGTTGCGCGAGTCTCTGTCTCTTTGTAGTTGCGCGAGACTCTGTCTCTTTGTAGTTGCGCGAGTCTCTGTTTCTGTATAGTTTCGGGAGTCTTTGTCTCTTTGTAGTTGCGGTAGTCTATGTCTCTTTGTAGTTGCGCGAGTCTCTGTCTCTTTGTAGTTGCGCGAGTCTCAATCTCTTTGTAGTAGTGCGACTCTCCGTTTCTTTGTAGTTGCGGGAGTCTATGTCCCTTTCTAGTTACGGGAGTCTATGTCTCTTTGTAGTTGCGGGAGTCTCTGTCTCTTTGTAGTTGCGCGAGTCTCTGTCTCTTTGTAGTTGCGCGAGTCTCTGTTTCTTTATTGTTTCGGGTGTCTCTGTCTCTTTGTAGTTGTGGGAGTCTATGTCTCTTTGTAGTTGTGGGAGTCTATGTCTCTTTGTACTTGCGGGAGTCTATGTCCATTTGTAGTTGCGCGAGTCTCTGTCGCTGTGTCTTTCCGTTGCGCTAGTCTCTGTCTCTGCGTCGTTCCGTTGTGCGAGCCTCTTTCTCTGTGTAGTTCCATTACACGAGTTTCTGTCTCTGTGTAGTTCCGTTGCGCGAGTCTCTGTCTATGTGTCGTTCAATTGCGCGAGTCTCTGTGTAGTTCCGTTGCGCCAGTCTATGTCTCTGTGTGTTTCCGTTACGCGAGTCTCTGTATATGTGTTGTTCCGTTACGCGAGTCTCTGTCTCTGTTTAGTTCCGTTAAGCGAGTGCCTGCCTCTGTGTAGTTCCGTTGCGCGAGTGTCTATTTGTAGTTCCGTTGTCCGAGTCTTTGTCTCTGTGTAGTTCCGTTGCGCGAGTCTCTGTCTTTGTGTCGTTCCGTTGCGCGAGTCTCTGTGTCGTTCGGTTGTGCTAGTCTCTGTCTCTGTGTCGTTCCGTTGCGTGAGTCTCTGTCTTTGTGTAGTTCCGTTACGTGAGTCTCTGTCTCTGTGTATTTCCGTTACGATAGTCTCTGTCTGTGTGTCGTTCCGTTGTGCGAGTCTCTGTCTCTGTGTAGTTCCGTTGCGCGAGTTTCTGTCTCTTTGTAGTTGTGCGAGTCTCTGTCGCTGTGTCGTTCCGTAGCGCGAGTCTCTGTCGCTGTGTCGTTCCGTTGTGCGAGTATCTGTCTCTGTGTAGTTCCGTTGCGCGATTATATGTCTCTGTGTCGTTCCGTTGCGCGAGTATCTGTATATGTGTAGTTCCGTTACGCGTGTCTGTCTCTGTGTCGTTCCGTTACGCCAGTTTCTGTCTCTTTGTAGCTGTCTTAATCTCTGTCTCTGTGTCGTTCCGTTACGGGAGTATCTGTGTAGTTCCGTTACGCGAGTCTCTATCTCTGTGTAGTTCCATTTGCGCGAATCTCTGTCTCTTTGTAGTTCCGTTGCGCGAGTTTCTGCCTCTGTGTAGTTCCGTTGCGCGAGTCTCTGTCTCTTTGTAGTTGCGCGAGACACTGTCTCTTTGTAGTTGCGCGAGTCTCAGTCTCTTTAATAGTTTCGGGAATCTCTGTCTCTTTGTAGTTGCGGGAGACTATGTCCCTTTTTAGTTGCGCCAGTCTCTGTTTCTTTGTAGTTTCGGGAGTCTTTGTCTCTTTGTACTTGCGGGAGTCTATGTCTCTTTGTAGTTGCGCGAGTCTCTGTCTCTTTGTAGTTGCGCGAGTCTCAATCTCTTTGTAGTAGCGCGAGTCTCCGTTTCTTTGTAGTTGCGGGAGTCTATGTCCCTTTCTAGTTACGGGAGTCTATGTCTCTTTGTAGTTGCGGGAGTCTCTGTCTCTTTGTAGTTGCGCGAGTCTCTGTCTCTTTGTAGTTGCGCGAGTCTCTGTCTCTTTGTAGTTTCGGGAATCTCTGTCTCTTTGTAGTTGCGCTAGTCTCTTTGTTTTTTGTAGCTGCACGAGTCTCCGTTCCTTTGTAGTTGCGCGAGTCTCTGTCTCTGTAGTTGCGGGAATCTCTGTCTCTTTGTAGTTGCGCGAGTCTCTGTCTCTTTGTAATTGCGCGAGACTCTGTCTCTTTGTAGTTGCGCGAGTCTCAGTCTCATTTAATAGTTTCGGGAGTCTTTGTCTCTTTGGAGTTGCGGGAGACTATGTCTCTTTGTAGTTGCGGGAGTCTCTGTCTCTTTGTAGTTGCGGGAGTCTCTGTTTCTGTATAGTTTCGGGAGTCTTTGTCTCTTTGTAGTTGCGGGAGTCTATGTCTCTTTGTAGTTGCGCGAGTCTCTGTCTCTTTGTAGTTGCGCGAGTCTCAATCTCTTAGTAATAGCGCGAGTCTCCGTTTCTTTGTAGTTGCGGGAGTCTATGTCCCTTTCTAGTTACGGGAGTCTATGTCTCTTTGTAGTTGCGGGAGTCTCTGTCTCTTTGTAGTTGCGCGAGTCTCTGTCTCTTTGTAGTTGCGCGAGTCTCTGTTTCTTCATAGTTTCGGGAGTCTCTGTCTCTTTGTAGTTGTGGGAGCCTATGTCTCTTTGTAGTTGTGGGAGTCTATGTCTCTTTGTACTTGCGGGAGTCTATGTCCATTTGTAGTTGCGCGAGTCTCTGTCGCTGTGTCTTTCCGTTGCGCTAGTCTCTGTCTCTGCGTCATTCCGTTGTGCGAGCCTCTTTCTCTGTGTAGTTCCTTTACACGAGTTTCTGTCTCTGTGTAGCTCCGTTGTGCGGGTCTCTGTCTATGTGTCGTTCAATTGCGCGAGTCTCTGTGTAGTTCCGTTGCACGAGTCTATGTCTCTGTGTGTTTCCGTTACGCGAGTCTCTGTATATGTGTAGTTCCGTTACGCGAGTCTCTGTCTCTGTTTAGTTCCGTTAACATGGTTAAGCGAGTGTCTGCCTCTGTGTAGGTCCGTTGCGCGTGTGTCTATTTGTAGTTCCGTTGTCCGAGTCTTTGTCTCTGTGTAGTTCCGTTGCGCGAGTCTCTGTCATTGTGTCGTTCCGTTGCGCGAGTCTCTGTGTCGTTCCGTTCCGCAAGAGTATGTCTCTGTGTCGTTCCGTTGCGTGAGTCTCTGTCTCTGTGTAGTTCCGTTACGTGAGTCTCTGTCTCTGTGTATTTCCGTTACGATAGTCTCTGTCTGTGTGTCGTTCCGTTGTGCGAGTCTCTGTCTCTGTGTAGTTCCGTTGTGCGAGTTTCTGTCTCTTTGTAGTTGCGCGAGTCTCTGTCGCTGTGTCGTTCCGTAGCGCGAGTCTCTGTCGCTGTGTCGTTCCGTTGCGCGAGTATCTGTCTCTGTGTAGTTCCGTTGCGCGATTATATGTCTCTGTGTCGTTCCGTTGCGCGAGTATCTGTATATGTGTAGTTCCGTTACGCGTGTCTGTCTCTGTGTCGTTCCGTTACGCCAGTTTGTGTCTCTTTGTAGCTGTGTTAATCTCTGGCTCTGTGTCGTTCCGTTACGGGAGTATCTGTGTAGTTCCGTTACGCGAGTCTCTATCTCTGTGTAGTTCCATTTTCGCGAATCTCTGTCTCTTTGTAGTTCCGTTGCGCGAGTTTCTGCCTCTGTGTAGTTCCGTTGCGCGAGTCTCTGTCTCTTTGTAGTTGCGCGAGACTCTGTCTCTTTGTAGTTGCGCGAGTCTCTGTTTCTGTATAGTTTCGGGAGTCTTTGTCTCTTTGTAGTTGCGGTAGTCTATGTCTCTTTGTAGTTGCGCGAGTCTCTGTCTCTTTGTAGTTGCGCGAGTCTCAATCTCTTTGTAGTAGCGCGACTCTCCGTTTCTTTGTAGTTGCGGGAGTCTATGTCCCTTTCTAGTTACGGGAGTCTATGTCTCTTTGTAGTTGCGGGAGTCTCTGTCTCTTTGTAGTTGTGGGAGTCTATGTCTCTTTGTAGTTGTGGGAGTCTATGTCTCTTTGTACTTGCGGGAGTCTATGTCCATTTGTAGTTGCGCGAGTCTCTGTCGCTGTGTCTTTCCGTTGCGCTAGTCTCTGTCTCAGCGTCGTTCCGTTGTGCGAGCCTCTTTCTCTGTGTAGTTCCTTTACACGAGTTTCTGTCTCTGTGTAGTTCCGTTGCGCGAGTCTCTGTCTATGTGTCGTTCAATTGCGCGAGTCTCTGTGTAGTTCCGTTGCGCGAGTCTATGTCTCTGTGTGTTTCCGTTACGCGAGTCTCTGTATATGTGTTGTTCCGTTACGCGAGTCTCTGTCTCTGTTTAGTTCCGTTAAGCGAGTGTCTGCCTCTGTGTAGTTCCGTTGCGCGAGTGTCTATTTGTAGTTCCGTTGTCCGAGTCTTTGTCTCTGTGTAGTTCCGTTGCGCGAGTCTCTGTCTTTGTGTCGTTCAGTTGAGCGAGTCTCTGTGTCGTTCCGTTGCGCAAGTCTCTGTCTCTGTGTAGTTCCGTTACGTGAATCTCTGTCTCTGAGTATTTCCGTTACGATAGTCTCTGTCTGTGTGTCGTTCCGTTGTGCGAGTCTCTGTCTCTGTGTAGTTCCGTTGCGCGAGTTTCTGTCTCTTTGTAGTTGCGCGAGTCTCTGTCGCTGTGTCGTTCCGTAGCGCGAGTCTCTGTCGCTGTGTCGTTCCGTTGCGCGAGTATCTGTCTCTGTGTAGTTCCGTTGCGCGATTATATGTCTCTGTGTCGTTCCGTTGCGCGAGTATCTGTATATGTGTAGTTCCGTTACGCGTGTCTGTCTCTGTGTCGTTCCGTTACGCCAGTTTCTGTCTCTTTGTAGCTGTGTTAATCTCTGTCTCTCTGTCGTTCCGTTACGGGAGTATCTGTGTAGTTCCGTTACGCGAGTCTCTATCTCTGTGTAGTTCCATTTGCGCGAATCTCTGTCTCTTTGTAGTTCCGTTGCGCGAGTTTCTGCCTCTGTGTAGTTCCGTTGCGCGAGTCTCTGTCTCTTTGTAGTTGCGCGAGACTCTGTCTCTTTGTAGTTGCGCGAGTCTCAGTCTCTTTAATAGTTTCGGGAGTCTCTGTCTCTTTGTAGTTGCGGGAGACTATGTCTCTTTGTAGTTGCGGGAGTCTCTGTCTCTTTGAGGTTGCGCGAGTCTCTGTTTATGTATAGTTTCGGGAGTCTTTGTCTCTTTGTAGTTGCGGGAGTCTATGTCTCTTTGTAGTTGCGCGAGTCTCTGTCTCTTTGTAGTTGCGCGAGTCTCAATCTCTTTGTAGTAGCGCGAGTCTCCGTTTCTTTGTAGTTGCGGGAGTCTATGTCACTTTCTAATTACGGGAGTCTATGTCACTTTGTAGTTGCGGGAGTCTCTGTCTCTTTGTAGTTGCGCGAGTCTCTGTCTCTTTGTAGTTGCGGGAGTCTCTGTCTCTTTGTAGTTGCGCTAGTCTCTTTGTTTTTTGAAGCTGCACGAGTCTCCGTTTCTTTGTTGTTGCGGGAGTCTATATCTATTTGTAGCTGCGGGAGTCTATGTCTCTGTGTAGTTGCGGGAGTCTCTGTCTATTTGTAATTGCGCGAGTCTCTGTCTCTTTGTAGTTGCGCGAGTCTCTGTCTCTTTGTAGTTGCGCGAGACTCTGTCTCTTTGTAGTTGGGCGAGTCTCAGTCTCTTTAATAGTTTCGGGAGTCTCTGTCTCTTTGTAGTTGCGGGAGACTATGTCTCTTTGTAGTTGCGGGAGTCTCTGTCTCTTTGTAGTTGCGCGAGTCTCTGTTTCTGTATAGTTTCGGGAGTCTTTGTCTCTTTGTAGTTGCGGGAGTCTATGGCTCTTTGTAGTTGCGCGAGTCTCTGTCGCTTTGTAGTTGCACGAGTCTCAATCTCTTTGTAGTAGCGCGAGTCTCCGTTTCTTTGTAGTTGCGGGAGTCTATGTCCCTTTCTAGTTACGGGAGTCTATGTCTCTTTGTAGTTGCGCGAGTCTCTGTCTCTTTGTAGTTGCACGAGTCTCTGTTTCTTTATAGTTTCGGGAGTCTCTGTCTCTTTGTAGTTGTGGGAGCCTATGTCACTTTGTAGTTGTGGGAGTCTATGTCTCTTTGTACTTGCGGGAGTCTATGTCCATTTGTAGTTGCGCGAGTCTCTGTCACTGTGTCTTTCCGTTGCGCTAGTCTCTGTCTCTGCGTCGTTCCGTTGTGCGAGCCTCTTTCTCTGTGTAGTTCCTTTGCACGAGTTTCTGTCTCTGTGTAGTTCCGTTGCGCGAGTCTCTGTCTATGTGTCGTTCAATTGCGCGAGTCTCTGTGTAGTTCCGTTGCACGAGTCTATGTCTCTGTGTGTTTCCGTTACGCGAGTCTCTGTATATGTGTAGTTCCGTTACGCGAGTCTCTGTCTCTGTTTAGTTCCGTTAAGCGAGTGTCTGCCTCTGTGTAGTTCCGTTGCGCGAGTGTCTATTTGTAGTTCCGTTGTCCGAGTCTTTGTCTCTGTGTAGTTCCGTTGCGCGAGTCTCTGTCTTTGTGTCGTTCCGTTGAGCGAGTCTCTGTGTCGTTCCGTTGCGCAAGTCTCTGTCTCTATGTCGTTCCGTTGCGTGAGTCTCTGTCTCTGTGTAGTTCCGTTATGTGAGTCTCTGTCTCTGTGTATTTCCGTTACGATAGTCTCTGTCTGTGTGTCGTTCCGTTGTGCGAGTCTCTGTCTCTGTGTAGTTCCGTTGCGCGAGTTTCTGTCTCTTTGTAGTTGCGCGAGTCTCTGTCGCTGTGTCGTTCCGTAGCGCGAGTCTCTGTCGCTGTGTCGTTCCGTTGCGCGAGTATCTGTCTCTGTGTAGTTCCGTTGCGCGATTATATGTCTCTGTGTCGTTCCGTTGCGCGAGTATCTGTATATGTGTAGTTCCGTTACGCGTGTCTGTCTCTGTGTCGTTCCGTTACGCCAGTTTCTGTCTCTTTGTAGCTGTGTTAATCTCTGTCTCTGTGTCGTTCTGTTACTGGAGTATCTGTGTAGTTCCGTTACGCGAGTCTCTATCTCTGTGTAGTTCCATTTGCGCGAATCTCTGTTTCTTTGTAGTTCCGTTGCGCGAGTTTCTGCCTCTGTGTAGTTCCGTTGCGCGAGTTTCTGCCTCTGTGTAGTTCCGTTGCGCGAGTTTAGGTCTCTGTGTAGTTCCGTTGCGCGAGTCTATGTCTCTGTGTAGTTCCGTTTGCGCGAATATCCGTTGCGCGATTCTCTCTCTTTTTACACCTTGTGTCATCAGTTCACGAGACACAAAGCATATTTCCGCCCACACACGCGCTCCCTTCTTGTTACACCGCCAATCACAAACTAGTACAAATTCGAAATCACGTTTAGGGCGGAGCTTCGCGAGTGGGCTTGTAAACAATAAGTACGATATAGTACGATATAATTACATTAATGTCTCGATCGCTATCGCTCGCTACGAAATTAATTTATTAAAAATAAAGTATGTGAACTATAACTTCTACATATAGTTCATCCAAATCGGCTCGGAAACATTAGATATTCCTCTACTCGGAAGGCCTCCGAATTTCTACGGGTTTCATAGCCTTGCCGAATAAGTTCGATATAGAAAATCACATTAGCCTGGCATGATCTATGTTTGAGGCTCTGTTGCTCATTAGATATACGATAATACTAAGCTAGTGTCTGATGTGTATTCTGATATGTGGCTGTGTCTGGAGAAATGGGGCTTATGGGATTTGTGACCTGTGTAGCTCCAGATCAAATAGCACATTCCTGCAGCCTGCTAACGATCCATAGTCATTGTTAGAAACATGACGGATGTTTCAGTGATGGAATGGCGAATAGTGCAGATCTTGATCAGAGTGTGCGGATGCACAGGCTGATTTGGATCTACACTGGTCGCGAGACCCATAAGCCTCATTTCTCCAGTCACAGAAACAATGTGTATGATCACGTGGTACTAACAACAACAACAAGTACTGACATTTCCAGGATCCATCTGATTCAAAGTACGTATTATTTTATAGTGTCCTTATTACGCAGCGGATTTTGATGAAATATGGCCCATCAAACGCGTCTTGTTAAGCTGCATTTGGTGGTCTCTGTATTTCCGCCCAAACTTCTGTCGTTTTTGCGAAGAATCGATTTCCGTTTCATATTATGGAAAATATAAAATAATACTTTCAAGATTTCAACACTTTCAGTCACTGTTGAATCAGTTGTTATAACCGCGTGATCATGCACCTAGAGCAACATATCAAGGTTATTTAGAAAGGCCAGGAAATGTGTAGGAAGTCTGAGGCTCACCGAAGATTAGTGTTTATGATTTGAAGGTACATGCACACTCAGTAGGCACAAACTGTTCTGTATATGAATTAAATAAGTGTATAGTTGTGTCACGATTCCACCAGTTATAAAATCTACGATATACACAGATCTACACAGATCTACACAGATATAATCTACACAGATCTACACAGATATAATCATTTAGTAATATGTATTTTGCTGATAGTGACGCGCGCTGGTATCAGGCTATTTTCATATGATATTTTTTAATTATTTATACTAATTAAATGAGTTACCTGAACAAATAATATTTTCGACAGATTATAGAGTATGATCGTTGCACATCTAAACATAAATACGGAGAATAGATAGT
Organism: Conchocele bisecta; assembly: GCA_029237695.1. NCBI lineage: Eukaryota > Metazoa > Mollusca > Bivalvia > Lucinida > Thyasiridae > Conchocele > Conchocele bisecta. The sequence goes on along the minus strand of CM055279.1, from coordinate 59,401,527 downwards.
AATGTCCGTTGACATTTTAAGGAAACACGGTTATCGCCCATGATATCAATGTTTAAATTTACATCTGGTATAGAAAGCATAATAATGCCAATCAATAAGTGGGGTAATGGTGTATGAATGTTTATTTTGCCAGAAAATGTCATATCCACAAAATATACAAACGGTCTGATTTAGTTCATATAACGAACATGCTGTGCCTACTGTGTGGGCATGTACCTTTAATAAGATATGTATTAAACCTTAGCTTTATTTCGTATGAAATCGGTAATTTAATAAAGACTATCATATTAAATAATCAGTCATATATATGGAAGCGTCCTGGTGCCAATGCTAAAATATTTTCATCTCCTAATTAGGAAACACTAACTCCTAATTATGAGATATTCAGTCCTAATTAGGAAATAATAAGTCATAATTAGGAGTTATTAACACCTAATTAGGACTTATTATCTCCTAATTAGGACTCAGTATATCTTAGTAGTTACTAAGATGTTCTCCGATTTTGAAGATGCGACTGGGGTTATGTTTTTGCATTTTAAAACTGTTTGTAGTGTTGACGGGATAAATAGAATAGTAGGTTAGTGCCGTGAATGGGAAAACATATCTGGCGCGGCACGGGAACGGGATGGGCTCGGCAATGCCTCGCCCATACCGTTTCCTAAGCCATTCCAGATATGTGTTCCCATTCAAGGCACTAACCAATTATTCTCTATATAATGGGTTTAATGGCACAACACGTATTAGGCGGGCATGATTGGATGTCACTTTATCATTTGGCGGGCTTTCCTGATTTGAAGCTACATCATGAATTAATGCAAATTTCATCTCAATATGCCGTCACCCGTTGACATAATTTGCAAACATAACGGAGTGACATGGGATGTAGTTTCAAAGCCAGACTATAGGGATCTGCAGTATTTGTCATTATTGTTAACTCTAAAAATTATTCTCTTGAATGGAGGGGACGTAGAATTTATTTGCTTTTTTTATTAATTCGTTCCCACGAAGTAACAATTCGTCCCGTGGGAGCGAATTGTTATTTCGTGGGAACGAATTATTAAATTGATGGAACGAATTGTTAATTCGTGGGAACGAATTAATAAAAAAAAAATCTACGTCCCCTGGGGGGCTCCGTAGTCCCCGGCCTTAACTACTTGTGTAATGTAATTGTAGTGAGATGGCAGACAGATTGGCGAACATATTACCCGCATAGAACCACGGCCATTATGTTTGTACAGTACAAGCCAGATTGAAGACAGCCATTTAGGAAGAATAGTTACTTTCAACTTTAAAATTAGCATATTAAAGGTACATGCCCACGCATTAGGCACACAATGTTCTTTATAGGAATTAAATAAGTGTATACTTGTGTCACTATTCCACCAGTTCTAAATATTTCCAAGTGTCCGTTATACAGATGTAATCATTTAGTAATATTTATTTTACTGATAGTGACTAGCGGTGGTACCAGGCTATTTTCAGATGCAAATGAGGCATGATATTTATTAATTATTCATACTAATTAAATGCGTCACCTGAAAAAAATAATATTTTCGCCAGATTATAAAGTACGATCATTGCACATCAAAAATAAATAAATACAGAGAGTAAATAGTAAGGTCCGTTAACATTTTATGGAAACACGGTTATCAGTGATATCAGTGTCGACATTTAAGTCTGATATAAAATTAATAATAATGCCAATCAGTACGTGGGGTAATGGTGAATGAATATTTTGTTTGGTGTATCTGATATAAAGAACATGTTGTGCCTACTGGGTGGCCTTTAAATAGAAAGCATACAAATATACCAGTGTCATGTGTAGCTAAATTACAAGTGCAACAATAGTCAATTAACTTGGTACATTGTATAGGGACTGGCTTGTATAATGCTTTGGAAACGTTTGCCTATCGAACGTCTGAGTACGTTGTCGTCTTCACGACACCGTAATGCCACAGTAACGGTATGATGTCGTACGACGGCTGAATGATTAATGAGGATAGTTGTGAGGCCGCCTGACTCGGACCTTTCGGTAATCTAAAATAGAAGATGGCTGGAATAATATATTTGTATATACATGTAGCAGGACTAGAATCAGCGCGTCCACTCAGATGTGACGTATATTTAATTGCTGCCTAGCAACGGGGCTTCCCAGGTTACCAAGTCTTTACAGGGCTCGGCTCGGAAACGGTAGGAATTCCTCGGCAAGCCTCGGAATTCCTACGCGTTTCCTAGCCTTGCCTGATAAACGTGATCTCAAAAGACACTAGCCTAGTATTCTATATGTATCGGCATGCTAGACAACTGAGACAAGCCATGTGATTTTGTACCTAACAATATGCGCCATATCTCAGGAAATATGTTTACAAACAGTACGAAATTTTCCGCAAATGATGTCGAAAGTTGACGAAATGTTCACAGCAAATGGGGAACAGAATCACAGTTTCTGTAAATATTTTTCACGAAAGATCGTCCATCTTCTGATAAATTCTGTGTAAAGTCAATTGACTTGTCTCAATCAGTGATGCTAAATCTATTAAGGCGACGAGTTAGCGAAAACATGTATACACGCAATATAAATAATTTCAAGAAGTGAATAATATAAATGTATTTATTTCACATACAAGGTGCGACAAATGTTGACACTACCCCACGAGCCCTCCACTGACTACCCCCGCGGCCAAGTCCGACCCCACGCAGTATATAATGTAAGAATAACCGAACTAAAACTGAATATTCTGAATATATTTATCATCTGAATATATTTATAAATTTGGAGATCTGTATACAAAATCTGATACGGTATGATCGGAGTCCATCCGGAACCTTTGCACTATATTTTAAAACGTTTGTCATGCTAATTATCCAGTGAAAGTTAAATTAAAATGGGTACTGGGAGCATTTGTAGCTCTTTAAATACTTGTTTTAAATATAAGGTACTTCAACACGGTGGGTATAGTACGTCACGGGCACCTGCTATTTGGATGGGCTGGACTGAATCCGGTAATCCTACACTCCAGAAACCATACATTATTTATCATCTCAGCAACTAGTGAAGAGATTGTGACGAGCAGATAGTCGGAAAATAGCAACACATGCCAATATCCACGTCCTCGGTGCCAGTGACGTACATGTACTAACGTGTTTACCTTACGTAATGTATATTACATGTAGAACATAAATTATACAGACCACAAAGATTAAAATCACATAATTATTGGACATCTCAGACAAACATCTGACACGCACGACATTTATAATTAATATAGATACAGTTATTCGTATCTAAACCGCACATCCTGGGAAGTCCCCAGGGTATCCGGTTTAGACAGGTTCCACTGTAAATCCGGCAGATGACCATTCTGAAATGTATTGGCATGTTTTACAATCATGAGCATACATTAACATAAGACAAATGATCGAGACTCTCATCAAAAATAAGATCACAGATGTTTCCTTGGTGTTCAGTTTAGAGAGGTTCCACTGTACACACCTCAAATTATCGCGCCCGTACAGCCGCCGTGATGAACCAGTCCCAAATCGAAGACCCAGTTGTAGAATGCGTCTGTGTACCCGTCCGGTTGCATAAGGGTGTTGAATATGTAGGAGTTGTACATCAAGGCATCTCTGGCGTTCTTCTCGTATTCCAGAAATGTGGACACATTGCGCATTTGACATGCCGTGGAACCATACTGCGACAAGAACGGCTGTATCGTATTAAATGACGCTGACCCCCATTCTCCAGCATGATTCATGAAGATTAGGATCGACCCCTTCGAGTCGGTGACATTCGGCACCGCTGTCCCGGAATATATCTGGTACCCGCCCCATTCCGGTGCCAGGGTGGAGCCTAGTAGGTTGTTAAGCGGTTCCACAAACACAGAAAACATGGCTTCCCGAGAAATGATAGAAATGTCTGTGCGATTAAATTGTCTGTCGTGACGCACAGGACGGGTATAAATGTAGGTTTGATCAAATGTTCGAGTGGAAACAATGTTGTCTCTATGCAAAATGTTTTTCTTTACGGGCCGGGACGACGTAAAAGTGTATTTTGAACCCGATGTTTACTCCTTTATATAGCAGTATCGGCCTCGGAAATGTGTCCGTTCTTTCCCGACCTAGCAATGATGATAATGTTTTTAAAACAAAACAATCGATAGCTCGAAAACGCGTAGACATAGCTCATCGGGGAATATATCGTTGCGGAATACTAACATTGTTCCAACTTCTGCAATAGGCGACAATGATATAACTCGGTTGACGTTTCGTGAGAGTCCGTTGTCTCGAGGCCGTCCGGGTTCGGTCTATTAAAAACTTCGTACAGTAACCTTGTAATATGGAGTATATGGAGGGAGTAAAAGAAATTGTTTAGCTTATTTTTTTTCTTCATTTATTGATGCTTTTAGGCATATTTAATGTATTTATAGACCTCGGTCCGTTACTTCAGCCTGTGGGTGTGGAGGGTGGTGGGGTCGTAGTGTGGGATGTGATGGGTGGTATGCATTTAGATCTTACTACCTCCTCGTAGACCCGGAACCAACTGTTTCCGCTAGCAGCTGACATTTCTCCCGCCGCATTCCGGGTCGAGTTGAGGTTAAATGTCAAGGCCTTCATCTGAGACAGGTTAATCTGAATTACATAGACACATGCCGACACGTGACAAACAGTGTGACCTGTCGGGTTTAGATATCAAGGTGCATGATCACGTCGTTACAACAACAACAACAATATGGCAAAGTGTTGAAAGCTCGCCCACTTCAAAATAAGTATTATTTGATATTTTCCTTAATATACAACGGATTTTGATGAAATATGGCACAGCAAACGCGTCTTCGTGAGCTGCAGTTAATGGTCCCGGGAATTAGGCACATACATATGCCGTTTTTGCGAATCATCGATCTCCGTGTCGGTAGACACGGAAATCGATTATTCGCAAAAACGACAGAAGTTTGGGCCACAGTACAGAGACCACCACATGCAGCTTAACAAGACGCGTTTGATGCGCCATATGTCATAAAAATCCGTTACTTAATAAGGACAAAATAAATGAACACGTACTTTGAATCGGAGGTGCTTCTGTAAGTTTCAGTACTTGTTGCTGTTGTTGTAACCACGTGATCATACACCTTGGATATATAAGCCACTGCAAATCAGACACACAATGGCATGCGTTATCTGCGTGCCCGTCTTTGAGATGCTACATGTATACAGATATAGCTTAGGCTACAAAAAGTTAATGTTTAGATTCTCATCCAAATTTTGGGGGAAAATGGTCCGATACTAAAACGAGGTGTTGAACGGCAATGCAACAAACAGTTGCGTGCAATTATTATAGTGTTTTGTAATAACATGTTCATATTGAAGTATTGCTAATCTGGAGGGGGCCGGTTCCGGGGTTGCTGTATTGCGCTACATAAAGCACTCATATAAAAAGCTGTGGGAGCGGTATAATACGCGGGCCGCATCATTCTCGTAAATTTTACCAAATGTTTTTTAATTTAAAAAAAATAATAGTTCAATAAAAAAAATCTTGGGCGGGCCGTTTTATTAGGGACGGGCGGGGATGAGAATCTAAACGTTAATTTTGTGTAGCCTTAGCAGAAACTAGCTGAGAATATCTCAGCTATACGGACGACTTTTACTATTTCATATTTTTTTCATATTTTCTGTATCCTTATAGCTGAGACCCGGCCATTGTAAAATATGGTCACAATAACTGCCCATTCTGTTCTCGCGTGTTGCGAATAAAACGGGAATAAAAGGATAATTGAGGTCAAATTAGGTATATTTACATGTTTATTATTGGTCTGTGCAAGTTTTTAAACAGACCTGCGAAGTATTAAACTGCTCGCTCGTCACAAAATGCCAGGACAGCTATAAGGATACAGATACTATAAAAGAGAGATGAACTAGCAAAAGTCACCCGTATAACTGAGAGAGTCTAAACTAACCAGGAACTACACAAGCACAGCTGTATTTATCATTTATTGTTTTGCCTGAATAACACGGGCAGCGAATGCTTAAGATATATGACCGTGTTCAGTTAAAGAGCACATATTAATTAAAATTGAGTATTACACGAAAAAATTGAGAAACAACACCTTAAAATGCAATAGGTTGCACTTATCTTGTCCAAACGATGTCGTCGTTCGTTGACAGTTGACTGGTCGGACGAAGAGACATAAGAGAATATAATAGTTAAAGGTACATGTCCACTCAGTAGGCACAAACTGTTCTTTATATCAGTCACATCATCCGAGACATTTTCTGGCAAAATAAACATTCATTCAACATTACCCCACGTATTGATCGGCATTACTATACATTTTATATCAGACGTAAATTTCAACACTGATATCAGGGGCGATAACCGTGTTACTATTATTCGTTGTATTTATGTTTTGATGTGCAATGATCATACTTTATAATATATCGATAATATTATTTTCTAAGGTGACGCATTTAATTAGTATAAAAAAATAAAAAATGGCATGCCTTATTTGCATATGAAAATAGCCTGATACCACCGCGAGTCACTACCAGTAAAATAAATCTTACTAAATTATTATAATTATCTGTATAGCGGGCATTCTGTACTCGTTAGAACTGGTGGAATGGTGACATAATTATACACTTACTTAATTCCTATAACGAACAGTTTAATATTTCAAATTAATGTGTTACTGCCACGAACTACCAGATTATAAGACACTAAACTGAAAAGAAATAAATAGAATCTTGAACAAACATCGTATTACGGTAATATTTAATATATGCATCTATCTCACCTGAACACTGTTATCAGCTGTTGACCGTCCAATGTAGTCATGGCCGGATGAATAGACACTAATCTTCATGTCGTGATGCTTGGCGAATAGCACGGATTTCTGGACATCCTGCACGGTTTTCACCATCACACTCACGTATGGCATCCGCGTCATTCTGAGGTTGTGCATGAAAATAGCCTTCGAGTAGTTGGCATCTGAAATCAAGGTACCAATCCACCTGAAAAAGGCTTAGTTTCGTAGTTTGCCTATGGGCTTTTTACTGAATATTCCAAAACTGCTTGTCTGTGGCGATTGAATGTGACTTAAAATTAAATACTCCCCATCCTATGCTATTTTCAGCTGACAAAAGCAAGTATTTGTAAAAGTATGTGCCACACTGTGATCTTGGCCATTTAGTGAGCATATTCAGATTGAAATTGTACGCATCTTCCGCTCGAAATGTGTGTTTGTTGTTTGGGGCGCCATTTTAACAGTCTGAAACAGAGGTTTGTGGCTCGAAAACAAAACACTCAGTACCAGTACAGACTATGATCAGTGTAGGCAGGTATACATGTAGACTTGATTCACACATTATTTATTGGTGCAAACTCCGCACGTCACATAGCTTTCTGGCGCCTTTAGTCCAGCGGCCATGACGGAATAAGCGCAGAAATTGACCACCACATGCTAACTTTCACACATTATAAATGCTCTTAGCTGTATGCCAATTTGATTTGTGTAGCTACTAAAGTTTCTTGACATATAATGTAACAGGTGTATACAGCAAACAGCCTCTGTGAATATATGAAGAGGATATCTGAGAAAAAAACTTGCGGAAGTGCTCGCTCGGCCAAGAATTGCTAAAAAATCCTAAAATCTTGGTGGACTGGTACCTCAAATGCCACGACTTAATACAAGTAAAACGTCAGCGAAAATATAGTTTAAATTCGGATTGACCGCGGTATCAGCGTCGATTTCTGATACATCATTTTGTTATCGTGTATTTATGGAAGCGTCCTGGTGTCAATACTAACACATTTGTATGTCCTAATTAGGAGATACTAAGTCCTAAGTAGAAGTTACTATCTATATTATCTTCTAATTAAGAGTTAATATCTCTTAATCAGGACTTAGTATCTCCTAATTAGGAATTATAGTCTCATAATTAGAAGTTATTAATATCTCCTAATTAGGACTTACTGTCTGTGCTGATGCTAAAAGATGTATGTCCTAATTAGGAAATAATAAGTATAAGGAGATACATATATTTTAGCATTGGCACCAGGACGCTTCCATATGTATTCGATCGATGCACAGGAAGGAATCTCTTCCAGCTACCCTAAGGGTGTTGCATTCCTGGGGGCCGTTTCACTAAACTTCGTACGACTAAAATGTTCGTAAGTGCAAAATTATGATAGTCTGTAAATTTCACATTAACAATGTTTTCTTGTAAACAATTATTGGATTTATATTTATTGAGAATAGGCTGCATATGCAGCCTATGCTCAATAAATGTAAATCCATCAATTGAAATTTGCACTTACGAACATTGAAGTCGTAAGAAGTTTAGTGAAACGGCCCTCTGGTGCCTACGTATACATATAGAATAGCCAGAATGACGTCAATGTTATCCGGCTATTTCATCATGCCAGAAGCCGCATTCAAAACCCATCCATTCAGTATTGGCGTTCCAAGATAGACGTATCTTCTCGTGGTAGTATCTATACGATATACAATACAACGTTCAAATACAACCATATCACATTAACATAACGGAAATGAAACCATTCACCCGGTTTAGAACTTCCAATCATAGGCTGGCAATCCAAAATGGAACCTGGACATGGATACCAAGAACACATGCATTTGGCATGTTTCAGCTGTCATCGGTATAACTCTATATATATCGGACACGACCTCGTATTGTAACAAATTCCGCGATTTTATTAACGCTAATGTAAATATTTTGGCAGAAAGTGCACATGTTCATTTGAGAATTATTGTTATCGTGCTAAAACATAATTATGCAAAGAATATCGAATTAAAGCTGCTTTTCCTAGGTCGGACACGACCTCGTATCATAAGAAATGAAATGATGTGCTTACGGCTCTAACGTCAGTATTGTAGTGGCAAGTTCATGTGATAATTTGAGAATTATCGTTATCCTGCAGAAATATATAGAATGCATTGAAAATTACAATTTTAAACATGTTATTTTGTTATGAAGCCTTGTTCAACTGAAAGATATAGAGTTATACCGATGAAAAGCAGAGGCATGCTGAATGCCTGTGACCAAGAACACACAGAACGTACGAAAAATGCGACAGTGTCGCTCTCGATTGCCGGTATCGTTTCCTTTTTGGAGTGCATGCACAATGGGGTAGAAAGACAAAATACATCAAACTATTTTATGATTGTAAACCAAACACATTCAAATTCAAATGTATGTTTCAAGAACAATCTGGAAAGCAGTTAAGAAGCCTAGCAATGTTCTTACTATACTGATTAATCGCTTTGTACCCATAATTGTTAACTGTATCATCATGAATACCTCGTGTGTCACGTTTGTGGCCTTTGGTGAACTAAATGTACAGTGAAACCTATTTAAACCGGACACCCTGGGAGGTACCCAGGGTGTCCGGTTTAGAGATGTTCCACTGTAAATCACAATGCCAAGGTATGCGGCTTTGCTTTGCGAACTTGTGAAAGGCATTATCATCATCACAAGACACAAACGAAACGAAACCAATACAATTAAGGATCCGACAGATGACCATTCTGAAATGTATTGGCGTATTTTGCAATAAAGAACATACATTAATATCTGAGATAAATGAACAAGAATCTGATCAAAAATATATCACAGAGGTTGCCTTGGTGTCCGGTTTAGAGAGGTTCCACTGTATAAGATCCATTTCTACATGTGCAGTTGCTCAGTATAGATTGTGTCTAATTTTGTGCAGTATACATACCTGTACTATTGATTGCACAGGTAAGTTGTACCCAGGTGCATTTTACAGGTGAGTTGCATTGTTAACAATTACTGGTAGTGGATATCACATACAGTGGTCAGTCATGCTGGACAAGTATTGAGCATTTTTATGTGAATAGTTCACTGGGCATGCATGTGTGGTCATTGCTTAGAGAGATCTGATTGTGGGAAGACCTATTAGTGCTTTGTGTGGAGAACGTTGTACAATTTTATTCCTGTATATGTGAGCTAGATCTGTGGATTCCAGACACTGTAAGTTATTTTACCCCATATTTAACCAAGGTGGAGTTTGTGAATTGTAATGCAATTTTAGCCATTTAAATCGCGTGGAATTTTGTGAATTCTCTTCAAACGACACTGGTAGTTAGTTAGTGGTAATGACCACTTAATTGCAGGTGGCTTATGTTGATGGGGCGATTCCTGGGTGTCCATCCTCTGGGGGATTCCTTTCCATTCCACGGCACGGGCATTGCCATTCCTGAGCAGCATATGGCGGGTCGAGACTGATATTTCCATAGATGGAAATAACCGAGAATGACATGAGGCGATGTCATTTGTGTGAATGAGAGATATTGTATCCTTTGGGAGTGAACTGATGTGAACATTGATGAGATAGACTAACATTACTGGGGTATTATCACCATTATGACAGATTGTCGGTGGAGTGAACACGTGTGAATCTTAGTGACATATTGTCCTTAGTGGACATCTTTGTGGGTATGCAATCCTGAGTGGAATTCTTCGTGGCATCTTAGTGACATATTATCCATATTGGACATCTTCGTGGTATATTTTTCTTAGTGGACATCTTTGTGACATCATACTACATGTGGTTTACTGTCCTCCATGACACCAGTGTGACACCTTAGTGTACCATTTTGAATGTTCGGATTCTCAGTTCATATTATTTAGTCTCGTGCACATACCATGGGGGTGAATATTTGTTGTGCATCTATGAACATTTGTGTATTCAGTGACAACCTAGGACTCATGCATTCACAGGGAAACTTAGCTATGTGGAACGTTTAGAAGATACTGTAACTTGTGTTTTGCTGGATAAATAGTGCCATAGTTATCATTGACTGATTAAAAATGTGTAAATTGACTTTGACTATTTGTCTATGCCTATGTACAGCCACACCAGATCTATATTAAAAGAACCTGTGTCACAATTGTGTGATTTCGGTTACACAATTTTGTGACATATGGCGATCCCGGCAGGATCTGGAAATCGCTTTGCATAGTGCATGCACATTAAAGTCTTAGTCTGACCAATAACAAAAAAACCTTTAGGAACATGGCTAGTTATGAGAAATTAATTGACTGTGGGAAGGCATTAGGCTTATAGGGAGAGACACTGTTAGCATTTGTTGAGAAGAAAGAGGCAAAAAGATTAGATAGAGAGGAAAGGGCTAGTGAAAGAGAAATGCATAAGTTGAAGTTGGAGAAAGAGGCGAAAGAGAGAGAGCACGAGTTTGAATTGGCTAAGAAAGAGACTGAGGCAAAAGTTAAATTGCTTCAGATGGAAGTAGAGATGGAGAAGCTGAGGAAGATTGATGGCTCCCATGTTAGTTTCAGTTCAGGTGTTAGTCACGTAAAAGCAAAATCGCCCAAATTACCTGCTTTTAATGAACGGCAAGATAAAATGGATGCATGTTTGAAACGGTTTGAGAGGTTTGCTGAAAACGCGGGTTGGGATAGAACTGATTGGGCTACTAATTTAAGTGCTCTTGTCCAAGGGAAGGCACTAGACGTGTATTCACGTTTATCCCCATCTGATGCATTGGACTATGATATATTGAAGGAAGCATTGTTAAAACGGTTTCAGCTGACGGAAGACGGGTTTCGACAGAACTTTAGGAATAGCAGACAAGAGGTCGGTGAAACCGTCCCTCAGTTCATTGTTAGGTTGACAGATTACTTGGCAAGTTGGATGGAATTGGCTAAGGCACCCGAGTCATTTGAGGGTTTGCGAGATGTGATTATCCGTGAGCAGTTCATGCAGACATCCAGCAAGAATTTGCAGGTATTTCTCAAGGAGAGAAAAATTAGTTCAGTTACAGAAATGGCGGAACTCGCAGAACAGTATCAGGAGGCACATGGTGTAAATGAGACAATCCGTCAAAAACCAGACTCAAAAGGCAATTTTGAATGTTTTGATCAGTCATCACAGTCTAAGTCTTTCAGTTCAGATGCAAAGGTAAGAGAACGGATTTGTTACCATTGCAAATCCAATACCCATTTCATTAAAGATTGTCCAAAGAAGGGAAATTTCGGGCGTGGTCCTTCCTTCAAAGCAGCATGTTTGACAGATCATGCTCAAGACCAGGCTAGAGGTCGCAGTACACGACACCATAATAGAGATGGTTATAGAGGTAGAGGTGGTTTCACAAGAGGGTTGAATTCAATGGGCTCAGATCATCGTTCTGAGGAAGATACTGAGGTGAAGACAGTTGTTAGTTGTGGTATTGAGGAGGACTTGGGTCAGTTTGAAGAGTGTTGTGTGAGCAACCGTAGAGTTACATTACAGTGCGGGCATGAGTTTCCTGTAATGACGGCGGCTTGTAAGAGTACTTCCAAAGATTTGAAGGTTGACAATCTACCAGTACATTATGGTTTCGTCAATAGAATGAAGGTCAAGGTACTAAGAGATACAGGTTGTTCTGGCGTCGTAGTTCGGAGAGATTTAGTGCAAGCAAATCAGTTGACTGGGAATTCCAAGGGCTGTATGCATAGACGGTACAGTGAGGCAGCTTCCCATAGCAATGATTCACATGGACACACCATTTTTTACAGGTGATGTAGAGGCCCTATGTGCGGAGAATCCTGTTTTTGAACTCATCTTAGGTAATATCCCAAATGCCAGAGATCCTGGTAATCCAGATAAATTTTGGTCCTGTCAAACCAGTGATGATGGTCAATGTGAAGTGAGTGCAGTACAAACCAGATCTCAAGTTGCTAATGAAGGTAAGTTTAAACCACTTAATGTGACGAGTCCAATTGGCAGCATGGACATGAATGAAGTTAGAACTGGTCAGGAGACTGATGATACATTGCACATTGCGAAGGAGCATGTTGTTACAGGTGAGAAGAAGGTAGCAAAAGGCGGAGGTGTTCATTGGTTTGAGAAACAAATGGTTTGATTTACAGACGTTTCCAATCCGAGAGGGTAGATGGCGGAAAGGTGTTTAAGCAGCTGTTGGTTCCAAAACATTTGAGAGAACATGTTTTGAAGTTGGCACATGATTCCATTTTAGCAGGCCATTTAGGGGTCAGAAAGATGACTAGCAAAATTCTGGCACAGTTTTATTGGCCCGGTGTGCAAGGGGACATTAGTAGGTACTGTCGTTCCTGTGATTTATGTCAGAAGACATTTTCTAAAGGTAAGGTCAGGAAAGTACCCGTTGGTGAGTTACCACTGATAGACACTCCATTTGCCAGAGTTGCAGTAGATTTGATTGGTCCTATACATCCTCCTACAGAGAAGGGAAACAGGTTCATTCTGACTATGGTTGATTACGCAACCCGCTATCCAGAAGCGGTTGCATTAAAGTACATTAATAGCGAGCGAGTGGCTGAGGCATTGTTTGAGATGTTCAGCAGGGTTGGTATCCCAAGTGAAATATTAAGTGACATGGGAAAACAATTTACGTCAGAGGTAATGAAAGAGGTAGGTAGACTCTTGTCCATGAAACAAATGACCACGACACCATATAATCCAGCATGCAATGGCTTAGTTGAACGTTTCAATGGTACTCTGAAAAACATGTTGAAGAAGATGTGTGCAGAACAGCCAAAACAGTGGGACCGTTACATAGCCCCATTGTTATTCGCATATCGCGAAGCGCCCCAGGAAAGTCTTGCATTTTCCCCCTTTGAATTGTTGTATGGTCGCACTGTTCGAGGACCTCTCACCATTTTGAAGGAGTTATGGACAAGTGATATTCAGTCAGAAGAGGTAAAGACGACATACCAGTATGTCTTAGATTTGAGAAATCGCTTAGAGGAAACACTAAAGTTAGCACAGGAGGAGCTGGCCAAGAACAGAAGTAGGTATAAGACATATGCTGACCGGAAGAGACGGAACAGAAGCCTGAGCGAAGGTGAGAAAGTTTTGATTTTACTTCCTACCGACCACAACAAGCTGTTGATGCAACTGAAAGGCCCGTATGTAATCAAACAGAAGATCAACAAATATGATTACAAGGTAACAGTCAACGGCAAGGACAAAACCTATCATGTAAATCTACTGAGGAAATATGTAGATAGACAGATAGAAAATCAGAGAGATGAGCTTCCAGATGAGGGCAGTGCAGGGGTGATAGATAAGGTATGCATATCTGTGATTGAAGAAGACTGTTCGGACATAACACAAGAGAAAGAACCAGACCAGTACATGAAAGGTAAGGCTGAACTAGCAATAGATTTACCAGGACTGCGAGCAAAGGAAACAATTGAGGATGTAAATATCAACCCGAATCTTGATGAGAAGAAACAGGCACAGTTACGCCAGGTGGTAAGTAAATATTAAGATGTTTTAACAGATTTTCCAGGCCGAACACACCTGATGGAACATGAAATCAAGTTGACAACAGACGAAGCGGTAAGATCTAAACCATATACAGTTCCACATGCAATGAAAGACACTATCAAGGGAGAGATTGACAGTATGCTCAGAATGGGTATTATTGAGCCTACAGATTTTCCATACGCATCACTTATAGTGATAGTAAGGAAGGCTGACGGAAGCAATCGTTTTTGTATAGATTATCGAAAACTCAACCGTATCACTGTTTTTGACGCTGAATCCATAGGGAACCCGGATGACATATTTGCACGATTGTCCAAAGGTAAGTATTACACGAAGCTCGATCTAACGAAGGGGTACTGGCAAATTCCAGTGAAAGAGTCATCGCGTCCTGCCACGGCATTCATTTCTTCTGAAGGTTTGTTCTCGTTTAAGATGATGCCATTTGGTTTAGTCAACTCGGGCGCCACATTCTGCAAAATGATGAGGAAATTGCTGAAAGGTATGCAAAATGTGGAAAATTTTGTAGACGATGTGTTAGAGTACACAGAAACATGGGAAAGTCATTTAGACACTCTGGAAGAGTTATTCCGCAGACTCCGGAATGCAAGGCTAACGGTGAAACCCTCAAAATGTATGCTTGGGTATTTCAGTTTGGGATTCCTTGGCCATGTTGTAGGTGAGGGTTTAGTTCGACCAGATCCAGAGAAGGTGGATAGTATAAGTAAGTGCCCACACCCCACGACTAAGAAACAGGTGCGGTCCTTTCTCGGGCTCATAGGCTATTATAGAAAATTTATCCCAAATTTCAGTACGACAGCGGCAGTTTTGACAAATGTCACTAAGAAAGGCGCCCCATCAAACATTGTATGGACCCCAGAGACCCAGTTGGCATTCAGGACATTGATCGATGTGTTGGTCAGGGAACCAGTCTTGTATTTGCCGGTATTCGATCAGATATTCATCTTGAGGACTGATGCTTCCAAATTGGGAATCGGCGCTGTGTTGATGCAGGAGCACGATGGTATGAAATTTCCGGTTTCATATGCTAGTAGGAAATTGTTGGACAGGGAGGTTCATTATGCAGTGATTGAGAAGGAGTGTTTGGCATTTGTTTGGGGAATCCAGAAATTCCAGGCGTTCTTGTATGGACGAGAATTCATACTTGAGACAGACCACCAGCCGTTAGTCTACCTGAATCGTGCAAAAGTAGCAAACCCAAAACTAATGAGGTGGGCAATGGCATTACAACCATACAGGTTTCGCATTGTAGCGATCAAAGGATCAGAGAATGTCGGAGCAGATTTTCTCAGTCGTCATGTGTAGGTAGAGAATATTCACGTAGCCACAGTGTTTGAAGATCAAGGCAGGTAAGCTCGAGCTAGAGGAGATCAACATATTTTTGTTTTCATTTGTTTTAAGCCGATTTTTAGTTTATGATTAGGAGTGAAAAACTATGTTTTTCATCTTGGAAACGGAGGTATGTCACAAAATTGTGCAGTTGCTCAGTATAGATTGTGTCTAATTTTGTGCAGTATACATACCTGTACTATTGATTGCACAGGTAAGTTGTACCCAGGTGCATTTTACAGGTGAGTTGCATTGTTAACAATTACTGGTAGTGGATATCACATACAGTGGTCAGTCATGCTGGACAAGTATTGAGCATTTTTATGTGAATAGTTCACTGGGCATGCATGTGTGGTCATTGCTTAGAGAGATCTGATTGTGGGAAGACCTATTAGTGCCTTGTGTGGAGAACGTTGTACAATTTTATTCCTGTATATGTGAGCTAGATTTGTGGATTCCAGACACTGTAAGTTATTTTACCCCATATTTAACCAAGGTGGAGTTTGTGAATTGTAATGCAATTTTAGCCATTTAAATCGCGTGGAATTTGGTGAATTCTCTTCAAACGACACTGGTAATTAGTTAGTGGTAATGACCACTTAATTGCAGGTGGCTTATGTTGATGGGGCGATTCCTGGGTGTCCATCCTCTGGGGGATTCCTTTCCATTCCACGGCACGGGCATTGCCATTCCTGAGCAGCATATGGCGGGTCGAGACTGATATTTCCATAGATGGAAATAACCGAGAATGACATGAGGCGATGTCATTTGTGTGAATGAGAGATATTGTATCCTTTGGGAGTGAACTGATGTGAACATTGATGAGATAGACTAACATTACTGGGGTATTATCACCATTATGACAGATTGTCGGTGGAGTGAACACGTGTGAATCTTAGTGACATATTGTCCTTAGTGGACATCTTTGTGGGTATGCAATCCTGAGTGGAATTCTTCGTGGCATCTTAGTGACATATTATCCATATTGGACATCTTCGTGGTATATGTTTCTTAGTGGACATCTTTGTGACATCATACTACATGTGGTTTACTGTCCTCCATGACACCAGTGTGACACCTTAGTGTACCATTTTGAATGTTCGGATTCTCAGTTCATATTATTTAGTCTCGTGCACATACCATGGGGGTGAATATTTGTTGTGCATCTATGAACATTTGTGTATTCAGTGACAACCTAGGACTTATGCATTCACAGGGAAACTTAGCTATGTGGAACGTTTAGAAGATACTGTAACTTGTGTTTTGCTGGATAAATAGTGCAATAGTTATCATTGAAAATGTTAAAAATGTGTAAATTGACTTTGACTATTTGTCTATGCCTATGTACAGCCACACCAGATCTATATTAAAAGAACCTGTCTCACAATTGTGTGATTTTGGTTACACAATTTTGTGATAACATGTATTAAGTACGTCATACCAAACGGAAACAACGCCACGCCGTCCAGCGACGTCGCGAACATGGCGAAATCTACACTTACGTGTAATAGTTTCGGGCAATAACTCTGCTGCAAAACTTCCGCAGTTTGCCGAGTTACTGCCCGCAACTACGAGGGTCATCCAATATATAGTGAAAACGGCTCAGTATGATTTATGTGGAATGAACAATCCTGGTCTTGTGTCTGTGATAGGCTGATGATTTGCTAATTTGTTATTCCAGAACGTGCTTCCCCTTGACTATCAGATGAATTGTACTGCTGGTCAGCAGGTGGACAGGTATATAATCCCTTTTTAATATATATTGGATGTCTATGTTGAGTGAATTGTGTTCAAGTTGTGGTCAAATATACTCACTCATGGTCAGTTAATATTGTGTTTCCAACCGGAATAGATGACATTTACCTGCAGTAGAATAGGTTTTACATTTGAATGTGATATTTTCCCATATTTCCGGAATTCGATTGATATGGGGATTGCAGAACTACCATTGACTACTCTTGACTACTCCTGACTATACTTGGTTGAACGTATTTGTAACTGCAGCGAACCCACGGTTACTGGTGAAGATGTGGACAATGTGTCGAGTATTTTAAAATACCCAATGCATGTGAAAACCCGGTAACAAAATATGGCGCCCAACGTGTTAGTATTTGGAATAAAGTAATTCGCGTTTGAGCACTACTCTGGGACAGTGTGTTTCACCTTCGAGTTGGCGATATTGGACAGTGTCGCGCGGAGACGTCGACTACTTAGTGGATCGTACACCATTCTTTGGACGACAGAACTTCAGACCCTGGAACATTGACGGCATCCTAATGACGTCGGCAGCAAAGTGTTTAATGGCTTGATGCAGAGACATGAAGTACTGTAAACTGTTAACAGAGCGTTGTAACCTGGGGTCTGGTGAGCAGTGTATTGTTTATCATGATAAGTATCACTTTATCGAATTGTACATACTTTCGGCCGGTCTAAGGTGACAATTCTACTGATATTTACATGTATTAGTGTATGTGTACCCCTACTTATGCCATATCCCCGGTGACGTGATCGTACATGTGTTTATTTCATCTGAGATGTGTAAGCTGCGTCAATTTGACATTAAATTCCAATCCCATCATTGTACAGTTACTCCTATTGAAAGTTGCTGGTTTTGAAATTAATTTCAGGAGATAGATTTGTTGGCGTCATTGGTGTGATACTGTATTAGAGATTGAGTTAAAGCCGTCACTACTTAACTTTCAGAATTTCTGCATGATCTAAACGTGTAAATACGCAAACATTCACTATACTTATCTGGACCTTACTGAATTACCTAACAAATTGTTTCTTATCTGTATAAGATTTCTTTCTGCTGGACAATAATAAGTGCAATTGCTTTCTGCTGGACAATAATTCTCTCCCCAGGTGATATTTACCGTTGGGTGATAAAATCCCCACTGACCACTGACCCTTGATTACTTTACCATTAATCTGTCCCCACTGACCATTGATTACTTTACCATTAATCTGTACCCACTGACCCCTTTGATTACTTTAGTATTAATCTGTACGTGAGAAACCCAGGCAACGAAAATAGTACGATTTTTTAAAATTTTCCGAAATCAAGTAGAATAGATAACTAAAATTGAAGCTAGTGAAACAATATTGTTTATAATTTTGAATGTATGCTTTAAAAGAAATAGTACTCTTAAACAACACAACACAAAAATGTGTACGGTTTAGTCATTTTTCAGAAACGTTGCGGTGTGGACAAATTAAATAAAACTTGTGGTCAAGACACATTTGGAAAAAAAGTGTACGGTCAGGACATTTGAAAATGTGTACGGATATTACACAATTGGAAAATGTACGGTAGAGGGATAAGTCAAATGAGGTAAAATGTGTGAACTGAAATATAACTGAAATCATTAACTGACTAACAACAGTTAGTTTGGAAGTAAATTGACCATAACTGTAATAGCAACCAACAGTGGCGATTGCCCTACCTTGATGATATATACACTTGAACGATGTTGGGTTACTTTGCTTCCGAACTAGTTTTCTACAATTAGACAGAGAAACACTTAGCCAGTACTTGTAAAGTGAAACAGAAAGCGTGGAGGTGAAACAAGTTGATCGTTGTGGTGAATGACTGAATTTAACAGAAACATAGATTAGTGAGCATATTATAAACATATTGGTTAGTGAACATAATATATGGAGAATTAATGAAGCAGAAGGCAGTTGACGTTTATGCTTTTGAGCATAGATTGAAATAACTGAAATACTGTAAAGAGACTGGTATGAAGATATTAGGATAGTGACATTTGTGATACAAGGTAGTGACATGAAGTGATATAGACACACGTTAGAGCAACAGAAGTGTAAACATATAGTGACAATTTAGTGATATAGACACTACTTAATATGTCATAGTGGTACAACAGTTGGTGACAAGCGACACACACACACTGAATATATAACAATTGACAATTAGTGAACTTAGAAATGCAGCAACCATGGCGACAAAATACTTATCAAATGAAGATCTACACATGCTAGAAGTGATAAAACACTTGTAAATCAAGCCTCCCAACGTAGATAGCCCAGAAGATTTTGAAACGTACATGAAATTTTATTGCAAAAAAATGGAAAATGATCTACAATCAAAATGTGATATGTCTGGATATCCAAAGATATCGGTGTTCTGCGGCGAAGCCGGTAAAGATGAAGTTAGCTAAAGTTAGCATTATAAAATGTGGTGTTTTGTAGCGGAAGACAATTACAATGAAAATCAAATACTAACACGAATTAGGAGATGTTGCAAAGGTGAAGCCGCAAATATTTTGAGAAGAATGGGTACAAAAGCAAGTTTAGCAGAAATAATGAATAAATTCGAATCATGCTACACAATGTTAAAAACGGAAGAATCAATTTTGAGGAAATTGTATGCATGTCAACAAGAATCCAAAGATTGCATTAAAATATACACGGCCGGAGTTGAACTAGACGCATTAAGACACATACAAGAAGACCTGCTAAAACGAGTAATGTACCAAAGACTAATGCAACCATTGCAACAGTTAGCATCATATAAATCTGACACTATTCACGACTATGACACATTTAAAATAGAATTTCGGAAAATAGACAGGAACTTGATTGAAAACACAGGAGATCTAAAACAAACGTGTAATGCAGCAAATAAGGTAGACAATGATACATCAGAATTGAAAGAATTTAAAGGATTGTTACACCAATTGAATTATAGAATAGACCTGTTTGAAAAATAAAAGGAGACGCCAAGACAATACACACCATGTTAGCTAGGTTATCGAGATAGAGGGGCAAACAGAGGATTCGAAGGGAATTACAGAGGACAACCCAGAGGGAGAGGTTACACTCCAGTGAGAACACTTGGCACAAATACATTAAGACCAAAGTGCTACAACTGTGTGGAATTAGGGAATCTGCAGAGGAACTGTCCATTCAGATATGGCCGTAAATATTAGAATTGTCAGAAGGGTGGACATCTCCAAAGAGACTGCCCATATAACAGAGGTGAAAAGTGTTATAAATGACAGCAACCTAGACACTTACAAAAGAACTGCCCAAACGCATAAGTGCCTCAATTGGAATTTTTTTATTTTTAAAAAATATTAATTAATATGCTCGGATGCTTCCTTTAATATCAGGTGTTTTCCGGTATGTGAGCCTTGTGTTATTTTTAGCTTATGGAATTCCGTCAATAAAGAGCGCCTTATTTACTGTATTCATTTAATTGGAATTTATCTAATGCAGATTTGGATTCTTGGTTAATTAGCCCCGTGCAGGCACCGGGGCGGGATCAACTGATCCTGAGAATAGTGCTGCAGTAGCCATTGCTTGTCGTAAAAGGTGACTAAACTGGCTTAACGATTGGGTTCATACTTTCCGGAACCCACTATACCGGATTTGGCCCTCATGTACATTTTTGGCTTTCTTGTATGTGAGAGTTGAGTCAGGCTATGCCCCATATATAAAAGTAAGATTAGCACTAATCCTATTACTTTTAGGGGATGGGATATATGATACTGGTGTGGCGAGGGCCTGGCACCAGATCAGTTGTTCTAATTTCAGGACTGAATATATATTTTGATTGTAAATATTGAGTTCTGAAGTTGGGATTTACCCCCCTCGGACAGGTGGATACGGGACACGACCCCGTTGACCCGTTTGCGTGTAGACTCCCTGAGGTTTGTACCTCTATGTCAGAAAAGCGGACGTTAAACCCTATTCACTCACTCACTCACTTGGTTAATTAATAATTCCTTTTATTTTTTATATAACACATTTCAATGGTTAGCGCCAACATTTTGGTTGTTTTGATTGTTGCGTAGTTATGGGTTATACATCCTTTTGATTGGCTACTTTATTTTTGTTTTGCTTTGTTGCGGACCTGTTGCGCAAAATTTTCGGCGTCCGGCTGTTTCGGTCACAGCTTGACATTCCGTGGTAGCCACCACATCTATACATTTTGAGTGAGAGTTTTCGAGTTTGGCGTGTTGCTTTGTCTGGGGCAACGTTGCGTGTGCAATAGCCTATTCTTATTATATATTTATATTCTGATACTTCAAATATTAAATACAATTGCCAAGATGTCGCAGCATGGCTTCCAACGGGAGCGAATAATGCGTTAGACCGAAGCGGAGGGCTGTGCAAACTGTCAAGGACTACAACAAGTTCGCGACGGAAGGGTCGACCAGTAGTGCCACTATTAGTGGTCAGTCAGACAATACACTGAGAGTGCCGAGTGGGAGCGGGTACGCGAGTGCGTTGTTCTCGCCAATTACAGAGCCGTCGACAGGCGAGGCGGTTGCAACGAACGTGGTGCCTGGCTTTGGCGGAGAGAAGCCAAGCAACAACAACAACAAGTCACCGGAAGCCTCGCCATTTGTCAATTTCGAGGCGGAGGAATTGGAAATTAGTGCTCTTAAACAGGAGCTACATGATCTGGATAAGGAGAAACGACGGCTCTCGTTAACAAAGGAGAAGCGTGAATTATTGGACCAGCTATCTACGGCCAAGAAGGAGGTCAACTCTTTTAAGAAAGAAGGTAACTTTGTCGCAGAATTCCCGCACGTGGCCAAATGTGTTAAAGGTGCTGTTTCGAAAACAGTTCCTTTATCAGTAAACATTCAAGATATTGACGTATTAAGCAGTTCGGATGAGCAGAAAATAACAATTGATGATTTGCGAAAAAAAATCTAAATTACCGAAAAAAGTCTTGATAAATTCAGGTCTTGAGTCGGAGAATTCCGAATTAGATTTGTCGTCTGATTCTGAATTGTCTGACGATAGATCTGAAATGGACCATACTATCAATAATTCTGACAGCGGTCGTTCAAATTCTAAAAAACACAAGAGAAAAGTTATGCAATCGGGAATAACTGCGAAAGCAGTGGACCGTGTTATCAATCCACAAGAATGGCCGCATTCGCACTTGCAGTTTGAATATGTCAACAAGTCGGTCTCTTTCGATAACCTTGACTTCAAGCTGTTTGTAGCAGGTGAGCTGGAAATCATTTCATCTGAAATCATCTCCTTGCAAGAGCGTAAAGGCAGAATTAACTTGTTAAAACGCATTATTTACTTGTCAAACACATATTCTTTCGAGGGATTGCGTGGCTTTTATGCGGCCTGGCTGCGTGCCATTGAATTGGGACATAAGCAATGGTCTGATTACCCACAATCCACGGAGCAGGTCATGTTGGCCAGGCATTTACTCGGAGGAAATGTTTCGGCCAGGAAACAAGCGTTCAAAAATGTTAAACCTGCGTAAAATAGTCCGAAAACGTTTCGTTCTGTTCGTTATTCAACCGTAACAGATGTAACAAACAGGGTGATCACATGAATGTAGTCAGGGGCAGGATGAGGCATTGTCTTTATATTTGTGCCGAATGCTGGCAAAAAGACGGCAGAAAAGTGAAGCACGCAGAATGCTCAAAGGAATGCCCTCATTCTGTGATGTGACTTGCATCCATGGATCATGTTGTTAAAGGTATTCCAATTAACAAACATTTAATTGAATTTGTTTGTCCCTCCTTTTTGCAATTTGAGAGTACGGAAAAAATTAATAACGCTGATAACTTATCTGATTCAAATGAGCACAATGATGCAAATGCGAGCATGCAAGCACTAGATCATGTAAGATGCTGTTCCCACCCAAAATGTAACATTTGTTCAGCTGCTATGCGATTTTTGCTAGTATGGAATTTTTGGTGCAAGCCCACAATAAGGTCATAGATTCGGGGAAATACAATTATGAACATTGTCGCATTAAAGTGAATGATAAGCTAAATTTTGAATTCCTTCGGCGTATGTTAACTAGTTACAAAGACTCACAGTTATGTGATTTGCTCGAGTTTGGATTCCCCCTGCGATGCATCGGGGATAATTCGATTAGTCGTTCCTCCAAAAAATGCAGAAATCACAAGGGGGCTAGAGAATATCCAAATGAACTGGAGTCATATTTTGTTAAAGAGTTAAATGCCAAAACGGTATTGGGTCCATTTTCGCACAATCCATTTAACAAGCGTGCAACATTTTCACCGTTAAACACAGTTCCCAAGAAAAACACGTCAGAGAGACGTGTACTATTAGACTTAAGTTTCCCGAAAGGTAAGGCCATAAATGACACTATACATAGCAATGAGTATTTAGGCGAAACAGTTTCCTTGGTGTATCCATGGGTGGATCACTTTGTACAATTAATAAGAGCACGCGGACATGGGTGTCTAATGTATAAATGTGATCTCCGTAAAGCATTTCGCGAGATTAGTTTGGATCCTAGTGAGTACCACAAAGTTGGCTTTCATTTCAAGGGTCATTTAATGTTTGATACTGTGCTCAGTATGGGCTTTAGAAGTGCCAGTTACATTTGTCAAAGGCTAACAAACGCAATTGCGTTCATCATGTTATTAATCGGTATAGCCATTCTGAATGACCTTGACGATCTGGTTGGAGTAGAAAAGGCAAATAATGCTCAATTTGCCTATTTAACATTAAATAGTATTTTGGAAAAGTGTGGGATTGAGGAATCCAAAGAGAAAGCGTGCTCTCCGTCCACGCGCATGATATTTGTAGGAGTTCAATTCGACACGGTCACTATGTCACTAGAAATAACACAAGAACGCCTTACAGAAATTGCATTACTAGTTGCAAATTGGTTACGTAAATCCAAAATTACTAAAAAGAGTTACAATCGCTTCTTGGTAAGCTATATTTTGTTAGTGCCTGTGTAAGACCAGGAAGAATTTTTGTGCAGCGATTGCTCAGATTTCTTCGAGAGATTTATACTTTGGATTGCCAATTTCATTCAGTTCCAAATTACTTAAAGAAGGATTTGTTATGGTGGGATACTATCTCCCACTATATAATGGTATCTCCATGATGTCTACATTGGACTGGTCCGAGGCAGACAGTGTGTTGTCTACCGATGCCTCTTTGACAGGATGTGGTGGTACATATGGTCAGTGTTATTTCCAGTCAACCTTTCCACCAAGCATTATTCACCGAACATTACATATTAATGAGCTAGAGATGCTAACGATAGTAGTAGCATTAAAGTTATGGGGCTCATGCTTGAGGGGCCAGAGAATTAAAATGTTCTGTGACAACCAATCGTCCTGTTCAGTCATTAATAAAGGATCAACAAGCAACGAATTCTTGCAGTCTTGTTTGCGGGAAATTTGTTTTCTAGCAGCCATTTTTGAGTTTAAGGTCAGGGTTGAGCATATTAGTGATATTGATAACAGGCTCGCAGACAATCTAAGTCGTTGGGACCTTGACGTAGGTCATACAGTACAGTTCTTTCATTTATTCGGTCAGTCTGCGATGGAGTGCATAGCTTCTGAAGAATTATTTGGTTTTTCATGTGCTTGGTAATATTTTCCAACCCATCAGGGCATCACACTTTAATAATATCCATTATATTTCTGGGATTGTGTGCTTTGTCTTTCAGATGAGCATTTAAAGGAGCTGAAGCAGGATCTCACTGTTTCTACCAAATCCGGGTATGCTAAGGGCACAGTCAAGAATCTGCATATTCAGTGGGAAACTTATTTGCTGTTCTGCTTCTATTTCCATTTGGTGCCGATTCCGGCAACCACAAATATTCTGTCCATGTTTTCACAATTTCTCGGTCGTACCTTTAAGGCAGTAGACTCTATCAGGAATTACGTCAGTGGTGTACGTACTTTACATCTATTATTGGGCGTGGATCTGGAGATCAATAATGTTTTACTTAAGTTAAGACTTAAAGGCATGCAGCGCCTTAATCCGCATTGTGTCAAGCAGGCATTTCCTATTACTTGCACTATTCTAAATCAGTTTCGGACACAACTGAATTTGTCCGTTCCAGTAGATGCTTGTTTTTGGTGTCTGTCCTTGTTTGCTTTCTTTTTGTTGGCTCGCAAATCTAATCTGGTTCCCAATAATTCTTTGGATAAATCTGGTAAATTCCTCCTAAGGAGTGAAGTTAAAGTTGTTGAATATGGATTAATTATTACATTTAAGTGGACCAAAACGCTACAATTTGGGGAAAGAATTTTGAAAATCCCATTGTTAAGAACTAACTCCTTGTTGTTTCCGGTATTAGCTTATGAGAACATGCTTAGTTTGGTACCTCTCGCCTCTGATAAACCCTTATTTTCTTGGTCAGCACATCATAGTTTCACATATTATTTATTTCAAAAACGATTGAGATCTATTATCAAGTGCATTGGTTTGAATCCTTTTTCTTATTCGTCACATAGTTTCCGCAGAGGTGGTGCGACACTGGCCTTTCAAGCAGGAATTCCTGCGGAGTTGATTCAATTGCAGGGCGATTGGAAAAGTGATGCGTACAACAAATATTTAACATTCACTATGTCAGATAAAGTTTTAGTAGCGCGTCGTATGATGGATTTGGTGTAAATTTCCTTACTTGTGCAGGTTCTATAACCTTAACTGATAAAGGGGACCATGCAGAACAAATTCTTCTCATCCAGTGTATATGCCTACCCGAGAGTTTGTAGGATTGTCGGATGAATACGATGATTTCATGGCTGTAGAGTCCCCTTTTTTCGGTTAATAGAATATGTATTAGATATTACTTGATATTTTCGTGTACACTGACACCATTGCTGGTTCTAATTATTCAGGTTTAAAGCTGATAGTACTGGTGTCCGACTCTATTGCGATGTACGTGACTGGCATCGACTGTTTCAGGTTATTATGTTTTCTTGGTGCAACATTCAACAACCTTACTAGGCAATTTTAGCGCAACGCAACCTTGCAACGAGCAGTTTCATCTGCTGATTTTCTCATTCTTCATGTGGGTACCAATGACATTCATTACATGTCACCTTATGACTTTCCTGCAGCCTTGAACAATTTGATATCGGTCGTCAAAAGCATCAAGTCATCGATCAAACTTTTGTACTCGGCTATTATTCCGTGACCAGTAGATTTTTCTACTTCAGAACGCCTGGTCATTAAAGCCAACAATAGAATCAGGCGCTTGTGTAAGCTCAGGAAAATTCCATTTGTTTCGACTTTCAGGCCTTTCTCAACAAATAATGGCAGCCCTCACAGGCACATGTTTGCGATTAGAGATGGTGGGTTACATCTCAACAATGAAGGTTATCGAGTGTTAACCAACTTTTATTTGCAGGTGGTTAAGCGCCTGCGTAATGCCTAAATTTTAGAATAGCGTGTCACGCATTCTTTGCTGGGTGAGGTCTGATTTTTGCAAATAAATGTTTATTAGCAGTTGTAAATCTTTCTTGTGTGGTTAAGCATGACGTTGCTTCGCGTTTGTCACTTGTATATGTTACATTGTTTTGTCGGCTTTCTGGCTGTCCTTTTGCCTTAATTTTCAGGAAGGATGAATATCACTGATGGACCATATTCCCTTCCGCTGGAATAGGATGTAGTTGATTCGATTTGACTCAACTGAATTTCCGGAATTTCGATGAAAGGATAGGATGGAAGCAGACCGTAGTTCGTCTTTGTGAGTAGCCATGTTTGTATATATTATATTTTTCCCCAATGGTTTGTTTTATTATTTTTTTCTATGCTTTTGTGTTTTGGCGGTCCTTCGGATTGGCGGCGTGAGAAGATTATTGGTCTTCTCGTTGGTTTGGTAGTTGACGCTGTAGTCAATTTCGGAACATAAAGCTAGGTGAAATGATTTGGGCCTCCATTTATGGGGTACTTTGGTTCAAACAGCTTTGTTTTCACAGCCGTTAGGTTCACCATTTATATTATATGTAGTTTGCTTCTATCCCATGGAATGCTTTTCGCCTAATATAAGATTTACAGCCCTTCGTTTTCGTCTTCTGATTCCAATGCCCATTTGAAATTTTTTAATTTTTAAAAAATATTAATTACTATGCTCGGATGCTCCCTTTAATATCAGGTGTTTTCCGGTATGTGAGCCTTGTGCTATTTTTAGCTTATGGAATTCCGTCAATAAAGAGCGCCTTATTTACTGTATTCACTTAATTGGAATTTATCTAATGCAGCTTTGGATTCTTGGTTAATTAATAATTCCTTTTATTGTTTATATAGCACATTTCAATGGTTAGCGCCAACATTTTGGTTGTTTTGATTGTTGCGTAGTTATGGGTTATGCGTCATTTTAATCGGCTGCTTTACTTTTGTTTTGCTTAGCTGTGGACCTGTTACGCACATTTTTCGGCGTCCGGCTGTTTCGGTCACAGCTTGACATTCCGTGGTAGCCACCACATCTATAAATTTTGAGTCCCACCCTCCCAATGTCTTCTGTTCAGTTTCTCGCCCTTTTAATTTTTTATTTTTTTTCAAAGCATGTACTTGTACCAAATTGTTTGCGCTACAGGGCCATATGCATTGTTGTCTTGCGTGCCATAACTAAACCCTGTACGTACGTATATTTATAGCCCTTCGTTTTCGTCTTCTGCTTCCATTGCCCATTTGAGTTATTGTAATTATGGGACAAAACGGAGGCACTGAAACTGTTGAGAGTCCCAACATGGTAGGGAGTTCGACAGAAACAAATTTACTTATAAACGGAGTTGAAACGAGAGCACTAATTGATACAGGAAGTTGTGTAAGCACAACATCAAGCACATATTGTAAAACACATTTAGGTGATACTGAAATAAAACCATTGGACAACATATTGAATGTGTAGACGGAAATTCGTTACCATACATAGGCTAAATTGAAACAACACTAAGTTCAGAAGTAACACCAGAATTAGATCAAAGGGCAAGCATATTTCTCCTGACACCGGAAACTAATTGTTTTTAAGATAACCAAACCATTTACCTATTTACTACCACCGACCACTAGGAACAAGGGAAGAGCAGGGAAACAAAACTAAGCATGGACATGGGACATAGAACAAGCGGAAACATTTCGGAAATTAAAATAAATTTAAACTTCACCACCAATGTTGGCATACCCGGATTTCGAACAACCTTTTGAATTACACACGAACGCGTCGGGAAAAGGATTTAGAGCATTTTATATCGGGAACAAAATTAACAGAAAGAAAGTAATTTGTTATGCAAGCAGCTTATCAAAATCAGAAAAAAACGATTCCTCATTTAAATTAGAATATTTAGCGTTAAAGTGGGCAGTGATTGAATACTTTTTTGATTATTAGATTGCGAACAAATTTACTGTTTATACTGACAACAATCCTTTTACGCATGTATTAACATCAGCAATGTTAGACGCGACTGGTCAAAGATGGGTATCGACATTGGGAAACTATAAGTTTGAATAATATATCGACAAGGCATTAAAAACAATGACGCAGATGGAATGTCTCGTTATCCGTTTGAAAAAGAAGAAACAAATGTATAATTATACAACAACACAGTTAGAGCAATATGTGGTAGTATTAAGGTTAACTGTTATATAGAAACATTCCTGTAGAGTCAATCAACATTGTGGAACTTACCGAAACACCAGGTCAACCAATGGCTCAAAAAGAAATTTGTGAAATAAGAAAACAACAAAGGGACGATAGTGTTATATGAAAGTGGGTTAGAGCAACACTAGACAGAAAACCACCAGTCACAACAAAAATGTTTACAAAGGCAGACTGTATGATGAGAAAACAGATGAGTAACTTGAACATTATAAGAAGACTGGTGTACAGATAAATTACCGAAGCTGGCAATAAAGACCCCAGCTAGTTTTACCATATGTATATCGTGAAACAGCACTACGAGGACTACATAACGAGATTGGCCACCCAGGGTTGGACAGAACGTTATCACTACTCAGAGAAAGGTGTTTATGGGCAACAATGTGCGCTGGCGCTGAAAGGAAAATTGGTCAATGTGATAGATGCCTGACAAGAAAAACATATACTAACATTAGAGCACCGTTAATTAACATTGTAACCACTTACCCGCTTGAAGTTGTTTGTATGGACTATTTAACTTTGGAACCACTGAAAGGCGGAATTGCAAACATTTTAGTGATTACGGACCACTTTACAAAATACGCTTTAGCTGTACCCACTCGAAATCAAACAGCTAGAACAATAGCAGTTGCTTTCTCTGAAAACTTCATTGTGTATTATGGAATCCCGACAATAATAAATTCAGATCAAGGAGTTAACTTTGAATCAGAAATTATAAAAGAACTTTGCAACATCACTGGTATGAACTGGTCAGTCACGACCGACACCGTATCATACAATGGGACATTGGATAACTGAGATATAACCGGACACTGTTAGTAATGTTAGGAACTTTGGAACCAGAAAAGAAACATGATTGGAAGAAGTGTGTACCTTTCTTAGTTTACGCAGAAATTGTACGAAGCGCGAAGCAACCGAAATATCACCATTCGAACTAATGTGTGGACGAAAGTTTGAAACACCATTGGAAGAAATTGTGAACCAAACTACCAGTGAGTATATCGAGGAATAAAGTGTTGGTTAAGATCATGGTATTTGACGGAAAACACGAAATAGCAGACAAGTTTGAACCAGAAGCGTATCAAGTCCTGAGACAACCAGATATCAACATTACTGTGTTGAAGTGAAAGCTGAGAATGGAAGAAGTTACACCGTAATCATTTTTTTCCGATAGGTTCAATAAAAACTGAACACGAAACCGAGTAGACCGAGAAACCAAGACAAGTCCCAAGGATTCGGATACGTTTGAAGAAGCGAGAGGTGAATACTGATACAGCAGCTGCTAGGAAGGAAGAAAATATGAAACATAGGTTATGGAAACAGAAACAGAGACGGTGACAGATGAAAATACGGCAGTTAAGATGGTAGAAAAACACATTCCTGCAGACAGATCGGAGAACAGGCCAGAACATGAGAATCAACACACAGGCTGTAGAACAGAGGGGATGCAACAAAATGCTTGGCACCCTGGAGAAATGACAAGCAAACATCAAATTTCAGAACCCAGAAGATCAACCAGAGAAAAGAGAAAACCAGTGAGATTGTAATTGTACCATTTAAATCGAATGACAATCAAACCAATTGATACGAGAATACTGACTCTTGACACACTACTAAATTATTGCATTTTGAATGCTGTGGATTCAGAAATGGCACATAGACTATTAGATGCAATAATGAAATAAGTGTATAGCATGTGTTTGGAATATATGATATTGTACATAATTAAATATAAGCAAGACTGTGATAACGTGATTTTAATATGTTGAAATTGACAAATTGAATTAAATTACAGTTGTTTAGAATGAAAACAAAGGTTAACAATTGACGAAACAAAAGCATTGGTGGAATGAAATTATATGAACGTGAAAGGACTTTCAATGTAGACTAAACTGAGATTTGAAATGGATGAACTGTATAGTGGTTATATTGACGACTAACGCAAGTTATAGAATTCTATGATAGAACTACGCCTTATAATATATAGGATTGAGGATGCTCAAACTGCTGTAAATAATTGTATAATTTGTAAAATGACGATACGTCATTTGCTGCGCAGGTTGAATAAGTTTTACATTTGAATGTGATATTTCCCCATATTTCCGGTATTCGATTGATATGGGGATTGCAGAATGACAATTTACTACTCCTGACTACACCTGACTACACTTGTTTGAACGTATTTGGAACTGTAAATAAAGCGAACCCACGGTTGCTGGGGAAAATATGGACAATGTGTTGAGTATTTCAATATACCCACGTGGAACCCAACTACCTATCCATAATCCTACAATGCAACCTTCTGTTTAATAATTGGTTTGCATATCATCGGAAATGCGTGTACACCTTCTGCTTTGCAACCGGAGGGGACACATGAAGCTCCCATTGCCACTACATAATTCAGCTTAAATACAACTTAACTCCAGAGAATTATGACGATGGTGAAATATCGTGTCCTAGAAGTATGACGTGCATACATTAAGTTGTTTGTGACTGCGAGGCCACTATTATCGTATATATGAAGTACGAGTACGAATTGTTTGAGGTGATCCATTGTTAATGTCAATCTTACCACATGCATATAATCTACGAACAATTATACGTTTTTCTTATCCATGTAAAAGCTGAAGTCACTCTCATTTCATTTTCAGAGAGGGGTACATTATGAATGCAAGCGTTTGCGATAGTAATATTACGAATCAGTCGACCATAATTGTCGCAACGATTTACTAGCGTAATATACAGTTCTATGTATTATTTCTCGCTGGTCGTACATCACAGCGTCCATGACGCTCGACATACATGTATATGATGATGACGTCACGTGACGATAACGTAGTGACCTAATATAATGCAACGAAGTTGATGAATTGTTAATATAGTGGTGGTAAGCAAAATTTAATTAGAATATATTCATTATATATCGACTTACATATTCATTTTCACTATTCATTGGATGATCCTGGAAGTATTATTATACGTACTGCCCATGAATGCAGGGCATTTGCTTGTTCATTTTAAATTGCGTTAAAGGTACATGCCCACTCAGTACGCACAAAATGTTTTTTATAGGAATTAAATAAGTGTATAATTGTGTCACTATTGCACCAGTTATAAAAATTACGAGTGCCCGCTATACCGAAAAATCATTTGTTAATATGTATTTTACTGATAGTGACGCGCGGTGGTATCAGGCTACTTTCATATGCAAATGAGGCATGATATATTTTAAATATGTATACTATTTAAATGTGTCACCTGAAAAAAATAATATTTTTAGCAGATTATAAAGTATGATCATTGTATATCAAAGAATACATACAGATACTAAATAATAATGTCCGTTAACATTTTAAGGAACCACGGTTATCGCCCCTGATGTCAGTGCGCAAATTTGTGTCCAAATAATCGTAACTAATAAATTAAAAACACTAATGTATGCCTATATTTAAATGTATTGAATATGTATAATATGGTTAACTGACGGTGTCCTAGACCATGGTGGCATGCATTCGTGGACGTAGGCCTTACATGACGATTTACGAATGCCAGATAACAGAATGCCAGCACAAATATGTGGCTGTGCCTGAACAAAATCGTATTATGGGATATGTGACAAAGGCAGCTACTGGTCAAATAACACACCCATGTATGCCGATAACGATTTATGTTGCTTGTTAAAATAATGACGGGTTTTTGTTAGGGAATGGCGGATGCACATACTGATATTGGTCTACACTAGTCGCCAAACCCATAAGCGCCATTTCTCCAGCCACAGCCACAAATATGTGCAAATACGACCTACTAGAGAAATGGGACAGTAGTGTATACTGTTATGTAGTTTTGCAATTTGTTTTGCTACATTCTTGTAACCAATGTTTTTTGTCATCTTTAGACCACGGAGAACAAAACTGGGGTTGGTTCCATTTTTTTCGACAATTCCTTTGGCCACCATCTTGGATTTCAAAATGGCCGCCCTGAAATGCTGTATTCCTTATATATACACGTCTAATACAGGTAGATGATTGATTTGTTTTTTGGTGGTAATCATCTTTTGTCCACAGAGAATGATATGACACCAGCGTTATTTTCATTTTTAACAAACCCCATGGCGGCCATCTTTGATTTAAAAATGGCCACCCTGAAATTGTATACAATATATTGTAATATTCATATCTACATTTATAATGTAGATAGAAGGTTGTTTTTTTCGGCTATGTCATCTACATACTTAAAATAATAAAAATGGGGTTGGTTCCACTTTTTCTGATAACTGGTATGGCGGACATTTTGTTTTCAATTGTCTTTAGTAAAGTGTATAGGTTGTGTTGACTGTTTTGGAACGTTCTTGGACAAATAGTTCTTTATATCATCATATCATTTTATTCTAATTTCTAAAATGACTGTCGTGAAAATAATATAATTCTGATATAACCATGCACAAACCATTTGGACTGATTTTTTCCCTGACTATAATCATTATTTAAAGTAAATTGCATATATATATGACTAAAGTCAATTTCAAGTCACTGTTTATGACAGATATGTTAGATTTCATAATGGCCATTGTATGTATGCAGGAATTGTCTTAATTATGGATACAGTGCTTTCAAACAGTTTCATCACCAACTGCATTTGAGTCTCCAACTTTTTGGTATTCCTGAAAGGCTGTGCTGGCACAATCACACTCAAAATGCGGTCAAAGGAGTTGGCGATCAGCGTAGTCCCAGATCAGCCTGCGCATTAGCACAGCCTGTTCTGAGACTGTACTGTGCATTTTATATAAATGTGTCTATCAATAATTATGCACAATTGATTTCCAGTTATTTCAAGAATAAATTACTACATATATCTGTTTAGCTGAGATATAATTTCGTTACGTTTATCGAAGGCTCTGAAAACGAAATTACCAAGGTTTCTTATATAAGACGCTCTATCTGAGTGAAACAGTGTTACTAATTTTAACATGTCATGTCTACTTCTATGGTATTGGCCGATGTAGCGTACCCTCAAGTCAATGTAGACAGGACATATAAACAAGAAATGAAATTCGTCTTCTAACACGTTACAGAATTTACATTTACGATCACCAAAGGGTGTACTAATTGGTATTTGCCATCTGCCGGTTTAACCTCCAGCCTGTGGGCAGATACACGCAGTCTGGTTAGAGCCACTCTAACTTGTTTACACTGATGAAATTGAGATAGCATTGATATTCAAAAGATGAAATATCTTTATAAAATAAAGCTCTACTAGATTAATTTATTCTAGTGTTCCAGTCCTGAACGAAAATTGTCTGTTAAGCGTTGTTTTAATGTTGATACAAATCTTATAATGTCACCCACACCTTGCGAAAGCCATACATGGTAAAAACCAATCTGTGTTAACATAGATTTAATCAGAGAGGCCCGATTTTTCACGGTTGGTGACCGTTCAATATCATTAAGCATCATGTGATATATACATTTAATATATTTCCGGCTACTTGATCCGATTACTTTGAACCAATATTTAATTATATTATATAAACGACCTGTTCTAAACGATGTTCTGCCTAGTTCACCGTAAACAAAATCGTTTTGTGTTGATATTTTGACACCTAGCACGCGTTTACAAAATTGTAAATGCACTCTTTCAATTTGCATGGACTGTGAAAACCCCTATGCTTCACCGGCATAATTCAGGATAGGGAGGAAAAGTTTATCAAATAATTCCTGCATATGCTTAGGGGATAAGTATATAATTTGAAAATTGCCTTTTGTGCCTGTCCCGATAAGGTATTATTGGCCTCTGAAAAGGAGCCACCTGGCGTGAAAACCACTCCTAAGTATGTGTTACTATTTCTATTTCGTAATCGTTATAGTAGAATTTAAAATTTGCGGGAAGTCGGCCGCCTTTTCTAAAAATCATAATTTTAGTTTTCTTAGTATTTACTGTAAGTTTCCATTTTTGGCAATAATTGTATAATGTGTTTAGCTCTTTTTGTAAGTGTACTGCTGGCGTTGCTAAAATTGCAATGTCATCAGCATATCATAACAACAAAATATGTATCATGCCAATGTCTATCCCATCTATTCCGTTTAAATAGAACTCATCTTCTAAATCATTTATATACATTGCAAATATAAATGGTGATAAGCATTCAACTTGACGCACCCCTAACATACAGGTAAATTCTTCGCTTAATTGATTATTAAATTTTACTTTTGATTTTATGCTATCATACATAGATTGTATTACACTTAACATGTTGCCCCTCACTCCTATGCGTATTAATTTATACCAGATATTTTCTCTCACAAAATAATCGAATGCCTTCGTAAAATCAACAAAAGCGCAGTGTAGTTGTTTCCCTTGGTTAAGTAGATGGGTAATCATTCCATGTAGTATAAATATATGATCAGCAGTTGACATATGTTTTCTAAAGCCAGCTTGTGATTCAACATATACAAAATATTTCTTGGCCCACAGAGCCTATTGTTTAATATTCTTGAAAATAATTTTCCAATAGTACTAAGTAATGTAATTCCCCTATAGTTACCTACATCATTTACGTTACCTTTTTTTATGAAGTGGCACTAAATAACCTTCAGACCAGGCCTCCGGGAAATAACCATTTCTGAAAGTTTTATTAAACAGTTTGTGCAGAAATGGTGAAATTAGTATTTTTCCATGAATTAGAAATTCGTTTAAATACATATATCTGGTCCCCCACTCCGTCCATTTGATAACTGGGAAATTGATTGCAAAAGTTCTTCCTTAGAAATTTCGATATTCAATTCAGCGAATATTATTTTTATTTCCGACTCAAAATATACCTCATTAAAATGAATAATATCTTCATCTGGCTGGAAAAAAATGGTCTGTTGGATTATTTATGGCTTTGAAATATTGTACAAAAGAATCAGCAGAAATTGTGTTTGATATGGGTGAGCCTCTAGCGTCTAGTTTCTTTCAACATTTGCCAGTAATGTTTGGCATTTTTTCGTCGAGCTAGTAATAACTTATTTGTTTGGTATTTTGCTTGTTCATACATGTAATTACGATGACACTGCTTGTAGTCACTCCTCGACTTTACTAGTTGTGTTCGGTTATAATTTGTATTTATCCCGTCAACGCAGTGCCTATGTGCCGTGAAATACGGTGCCGTGAAACATATTTGATACCCTGTAAATACGACCTAATCACAATTCATACGCGGTTACAAAGAAATGTCGAAACCACAGTGTTGGCCAGTGCCTGATTGATCAGGCTGTTGAAAATGGGACTGTTCACAGTGTACGTGCGGGTTAAATTTCGCAAATAAAAACGTCATCGCCGGAAAATGAAGTTGTTAAAATTAAGTTCATGCCATTTTCTGGATGCCAAAGCCATTTCCATTACGACCCTCAATTTCCAATTGTTTGCTCTCTTCCCCATTCCGTGCGTCATTCAGACATGACTGACGTCATAATTATAAGTACGTCAGTAAGTCTACTACGTCATTTAAAATAAAAATGGCTGCTCCCAGTGATTCAAGTCAGGTAAGGAATAAACAAATAAAACAGTTGTTTGTCGTGTTGATTATTATTCTGGACAGCTCGCAATCGTTGCGGAACCTGCTCCGAATGAAAATGGATGGGTCTATTGTCTGTTCCACGAAGTGCTGCCCAAGATTTATTGCTATAAAAACACTCCAAACTGCTTTTTTTTTATATAAAACAATGTAAAACTATTTTTTAGAAATGAACCTACTTTTTATTTCAAGAAAATCCGTCTAATAACAAAGTTATTTCGAATAAACAGTCGTGGATGGGCTTTTGCCTTATAAATTAATTTCACCGAATTTTAGTTGTTGACAATAAAATAAGAAACTACTATCGCAATAATCACTTTCGGTAAACAACAACAACAACTATTATTGCGAACTGAACACAAATTCTTAATAAATTTGTTTATTAACATCATTTTCTGACATATAACTTTTAACAATTTGCATTAAAATATATAAATTAATCATTTAATCTTCATATATTTAGCGAATATCATTCATCCATAAAGTTCCAAGTCGATCTGATACTATTGCTAATTCGTCCTAATGTATTGTAAATTGTGAATGCTAACGAACTTGATTCGATTAAACTCGTGACCTTCACCAACGAATCAGCATTTAGTAAACCAAGTTGTCCGCCGGAAATTCGTCCGGCAAAGAAACTGGCTCACAGGAAGTGACTGTATACTTCCGCCGGAAATGACTGACGTATGTATGGTGTTCCCAAGTCATACCATTAGATAATGTAGATTTACACCGGTGTCGATGTGCGAGGATATGTGAAATTAATTTTGCGTGGTAGGAACAGCGTGCCAACCTCAGCTTGGCGTTGTCAATAGATACGAAAACTGTAGCAGATGATGATGACACCATGTTGTATTTTGACCAAATTCTCAGCATTTTCTTCTGGAATTCTTGTACGAACACCGAGAAATGGAGGCTCGATTCCTTTATATTTCACCCTGGCAAGATTTGCTCTCATAAATAAAAGGTTAGTGTCTTTTTGTTAATTATTAAATCCAGCAAGCAGTTCGATGCTAGAACAATGTTGAAAATCTGACCGCACGTGACATTTTAACATTGCAACCCTGCATTCAATTCTTGATTTATGGCTATTACTTCATTATAGGACCGAATTTCAAAACATAAAAAGATGGCTCATTGCTATATTTTGCTGAAAAATGATTTTATGCCAAAAAATAAGAGTTTTAGGGTGTTTAAATAGGTGTACAAGTTGGGCAGGTTAACGTGAAACAGACAGTAGTGAATTTTTACAGTATATTTCGTTGACAAGAAGCTGTAATTTCACATTGTCTGTGACAAAATATAAAGACTTAAAGTACCAACAGAACATTCATCTGTTAAACACGCATGAAGTACACATAATGTACTGGTTAATTCTGGTCGCATTGATTCAGCTGGTCACCACACAATCGTTGTAACATGATAATATTATTCTGTAAACATTTAGATGAAAACAAATATTTATCAATTTACTGTCATGGCTGTTCATTAAGGGATTATTACAACCATAAAGTATCGAACTATGTTGTGAGCGCAAAGAAGTGGTTGATGCAATTTGGTTCTAACTTATCTCGCGTTTGAAGCCTAAATTAACTAAATTAAGTTGATTTAAATGTTGTTTGACAATGTTGACGGGATAAATAGAATAGTACGTTAGTGCCGTGAATGGGCAAAACTATCTGGCGCGGCACGGAAACGGGATGTGCTCGGCAGAGCCTAGCCCATCTCGTTTCCTAAGCCTTGCCAGATATCTTTTCCCATTCACGGCACTAACCACTATTCTTTATCATCCCTCCTGTATTTATTCAGATTATTGAAAAATATGCGTTTTGCCGATTCAGTAGTTTCGTCTAATTAGTATTTTACTGGTTCCGCTATGTTTTTAGTTTGTGCTTTTATCGGTTTTTTAAATAAAAGTTCGCATACAGAGTCAAGCAGATTATTAAAACTAGAAACGGCGTTATCAATATCATTTTCGGACGACTCATTACTTAATGTTTGTGTTAGTCGATCGAGTTGCTCGGTAACGCCAGGTGAGCACAACACGCTTTTGTAGGCATCTATATTGTCATTTTGCCATACAAATTTATGTGTTAATTGTTGGCTATTATTCGTACTTTGATGAACGGAATTCTGCTCAGTACGACTACAACCATGGGCGGATTCAGGGTGGGGGGGCGGACCCGGACCCCCCCCCCCCCTAAAGTTCGCCGAGTAAAGATTGTTTACAAGTTACAAGGCACGTTTCATGCCAAGTGCCATGTATTCCATGCATTTTTCGGTCGTTTCTTATTGTTTCAAAATTTAAACGTTTGCAATAAAAAATCATGTCTGAACATACTCATGATACTGTGACAGTGTCGATATGTTTGCTCCAAAATGCGCCAGAACACAGGAAATTCGATGTAGATTTCAACAAAAAAAATCCGCTAACGCTAAAGGACTATTTTGCAATACTTGACTATATTATCGAACGAGCATACAGAGTGGCCTGCGGTTCTCTTACCAGGCGAATTGCAATTCCTGGAGCGCAGGATTGCAATTCGCGTTCCCATTAATTGCAATTGGACCGCAATCGGACTGCAATCATGTGACCGCGGTCCAAAAGTTGGTTGCGGAATTGCAATACTTATAGCGCAGTTCGCGCTGCGCTCCGCTTTTAATTGCAATTTACGCTCCTTTGTTTCTGTAAACTGCGAAAGAATGACCGCTTTACGCTGCGCTCTGCGGTAAAACCAGCGGACCGCTCTGCTTAACCAATGCGGCAATAAAATCAAAATAGTTGACAAACGTATCCGTGTTCCAATCCAAAATGTTATCCCATCTATCTAATTCAAAGTGACTACCCTAGAAAGTCAGCGGTATTTGTGATCTGTTTTTTTGGTGCGCAATATAAATCGGCGGGTTATTGCCAGACAAACAGTGAAACATTGACCTTGACAATTTCTTGGACAAAACAAAATGTCGTCACTCACTCACTGCCGTTCCGAATATCAAGAACACATTAATAGACACCACCATGCTGACAATATATTTATTTTCATATAAAATCAAATGATAATGTGTGGTCTACGGTATAATATAGCAAAACAAAGCATAAATTTTGCGTTTTGTTTACGTTGTGGTATTTATGGAAATACGTTCGACACTGATACTGACACTGGGTTGCCTTAGCGTGAAGGATGTCCGAAGATGAGGAGACACTATCTCGCCCCTTACCGTTACTGGACCCTTTGCGCAATTAAGGACCACAAGGGAGAACTGATTTGACCCGGGCGCACGATTCACCCAAATCCTCCCCAAATCCTCATTTTTCCCCCAAATCCTCCCCAAATCCTCATGTAATGAATAAGTTATCCAATTAATATGTATCAAAACCTTTTAATATGGTTCTTAAGAAGTTATTGAACCCGATTTGAAGACGTTTTTATGTTAAAAAGAGTCTTATTTCAATGTTTTAATTTAACTTCGGCATTCTAGCAGCCAAGGGAGATAATCCAAAATAAATTATTAGAGATAAATGCAAGGGAGATAAATGTTGTTTGACCCATTTTGGTCAATTGAAACATGCAAGTTATTTACCATTCCAAACATGTGTATAATACTATTCATCTGTTTTTTATCTCAATCAATCAATCAATCAACCAACCTCAGCACATATATATATATAGCTTTAAAATATGAACACGTCCGTAAATGTGAAGTGTCTATGCAGTACCTGTGGGCTGTGGGGACCGATATGCAGCAAGTTCTAGCTCATTTGTTTGGGTGGTGGTTGGGAGCCAGCGAAGGGTAATTTAACGATCGGTGTTCATCCTTACCGAATGCCGACCTACATGGTTTGGCCCTCATGTACCGTTTTGGCTCCCTGGTAGTTGAGAGCTAAATCCTATTATGCTCCATTAAAAAAGAATAAGATCTGTACAGATCATATTGCTTTAGGGGCTGGAGCTAAGTGACTCTGGTGCGGTATGGACCTGGCACCAGGTCAGGATATTCTAATTTCAGGACTGAATATATATAGTTCTGTAAATATTGAGTTCTGATTTTGGGAATTTCCCTCATTGTGGACAGGTTGAATACGGGCAGTTTATACGCCTTTAAACACCAATAATCAATCAATCAATCTACCCCATGTGTTGCCCATGACTAGTCCCAACCAGGTCACACGTTTGTTTCTGCTTTTATCAGGTATATTACGGTCTGTGTATGACCATACTGTTGAATCATTATTATAAAAATTAACAGTTTTAGAAGATTGAGAGAAAATGACAAGATACATACATGATAGTTTAATACATTTAATATTAAGCACATTTTAAGCACCGACCGACCGACAAGCCGACTCCTATATATCCCCTCAAACAAGTGCCGACGATGACGATGACGAAAGTGATGACGGCAACGGCGGTGACAGTCGTCGTTTCCGGGTCTGCATCGATGTCTTGGCACGGACATCGTGTACTGACGAAGGAGACGGAAAAGACGGCGATGCCGGAAGTGACGACGGAGACAGAAGAGACGGTGATGACGGTAGAGACGTCATCTGTAATGCGCCCCCAATACATGAAAACTAAATATTTATTTGCGTGACAAGTTTTTTTTGTCCTACATTTCAATGACTCGATAACGAACGGTGTAGGCCCTGATCATATTAGGGACTACGTTGGTCGTTGACGTAATAAAGCTACATACACAAAAAATGTACAGGAGAAAACGTGACTCCATAGAGAACATTGTAGGTCCTGGACCCAAGGTTATGAAACTGTGCTCAAATCTCAGACTCACAAGCAAGCATTTTGATTGGTTGATACTGAGCATATGCCCAGTATCAGACAATCAGTTTGCTTGAGTCTTAAGATTGTTAAAAAGTTGTATAACCTCGGCCCCATATCATACTGTGTACATGTAGATAGGCAGGATTTGCTGGGACTACACTGGCCGGTGAAGACCCGTTTTATATATATATAATTATGTACAAATTGTTTGTTATATAAACACACCAGAAATTTCTACATAACCATAATTCCTTTTTAATATATGCAATCATTAGTCAGTTAACTTGGCTAAAGTAAAGTGCAAATGCGAGTACTAATTATTAACTGACACTTCGCATGTCCACTTCGTGTATTGAATTCTTACGATAAGTGTGTCAGGGAAAACTTGACATTGAACACAAATACCCAATTAACATCGGTTTACGAATTATTTCACACATTAAAAAAAAAAAAAACAACTTGTTTACATCTTGTCATCTGTAATGCGCCCCCAATACATGCAAACTAAATATTTATTTGCGTGACAAGTTTTTTTGTCCTACATTTCAATGACTCGATAACGAACGGTGTAGGCCCTGATCATATTAGGGACTACGTTGGTCGTTGACGTAATAAAGCTACATACACAAAATATGTACAGGAGAAAACGTGACTCCATAGAGAACATTGTAGGTCCTGGGCCCAAGGTTATGAAACTGTGCTCAAATCTCAGACTCACAAGCAAGCATTTTGATTGGTTGATACTGAGTATATGCCCAGTATCAGACAATCAGCTTGCTTGAGTCTTAAAATTGTTAAACAGTTGTATAACCTCGGCCCCATAGCATACTGTGTACATGTAGATACGCATGATTTGCTGGGACTAACACTGGTCGGTGAAGACCCGTTTTATATATAAATTTAATGTACAAATTGTTTGTTATATAAACACACCAGAATTTCTATAAACGTAATTCCGTTTTAAAAAATATCATTTTCTGGGACTACACTGGCCGGTACATGCTCCGTAGTATTTTAGTGACTACGTTGATCAATGTTACATAAACCACATGTGTGCAAAAAATGTCGAATCCATAAAGAGCATTAATTGTAGATACTGATCATACTGCGACTCAGCGAGGTTACGCACAAATGAGGATACCACCATACTTTTCAAATATCCTTGGTTTGTATCGTCAAGCATTTTATATTGTAATATTTGATGTATTTACAGTATCAGATTTTCGGTGCTTATCTGGACCATGTTGTAAAGAGCATTAATTGTAGATACTGATCATACTGCGACTCAGCGAGGTTACGCACAAATGAGGATACCACCATACTTTTCAAATATCCTTGGTTTGTATCGTCAAGCATTTTATATTGTAATATTTGATGTATTTTACAGTATCAGATTTTCGGTGCTTATCTGGACCGTGTTGTGTAAGTCAGTATATTCACAGAGACATAAAGTCTCTGTATATTCCAACTGACCACAGTGGACCACCTATAGAGCGAACTAATACCGATTATACCGCCCATTGCAGGTGACACATATTGCCATGTAATTAATGGAGTTATATGTTATGCAAACACAATGCATCACGAATCAGTCGGGCACTTAATATGATGTTTTAACTACTGAAAAACATATTTGTATTTTGAAAAAATACCACCGTATACGTACACCAGCTATAGGGCAATATATGTTTCTGATCATTGACTTATATATATATATATATACAATACAATGTATGTATAGGTCCCGAAAATCTGTTTGAACATTTGACAGTTTTTGTAAATTACATCGAAAATAGGCGAAAATAGGCGAAATTCCCAGAGCAAATACGGAATTCGACATTTGCTCTATGAAAATTACGCCGACTTTCGATCTACGTAAATAATAAATGCTAGTTATGGACAAATATGTAGATGCGATAGACAAATGTAATATTATGGTGAAAATCTGAAATGCGATCAGCCACTTCATCGCATGTGCTTATGCAAGCCAGCGCATGAGATAACTATGGCTTATTGCATTAGATTTTAAG
The DNA here is from genome assembly GCA_029237695.1 of Conchocele bisecta. Taxonomy (NCBI): domain Eukaryota; kingdom Metazoa; phylum Mollusca; class Bivalvia; order Lucinida; family Thyasiridae; genus Conchocele; species Conchocele bisecta. The sequence goes on along the minus strand of CM055279.1, from coordinate 59,358,143 downwards.
CCGAAAACTATTTTTAAAATTGTGTTGAAAATGGTGATATTACCCGTAAATGATAACTTGTAGGCTTTAGAAAAAATCAAAGCAGATGTGGAATGTGCGGTGAACATACATACCTCTTCTAGACGATGAATGCCTGCCAGGTAGTCAAACGCCGTTGGGGCATGTACACAATATTGACGATGTGAAATATTATTCATCAAACGGAACGTTTAACTTTTAACTTTCCGCAAATTGGGTGTGAAATATTTTGGCCAACATGCATTTACTGCTAATGTCTTATTGTTACAAAAAACAACAACATTGGATGATTTAAAAACTTATAGATATATGTTTTACGAACTTAATATAAATGTGTTTTAATTGCATGTTCAACCCGGTACTGTATTATAATGATTGAATTATATCATTATTATTATAGAATAAACGGGACCAAAATGTTTCAAATGTACATCCGCAGATTTTGATATTTTTTTCTTCATTTCTCGCCCAAAGTGTATGCTGTGATCACCATTTCAAGTGTCTCGTCGAGACGGTTCTGATCAGTTGAACGGTCATTGGAGGAGAAATAGGGAGATCATTTGTATAATTTACTATAAAAAATGTGACAAAGCCGGACGGACAGACAGTCACAAACAATAACCACCTTAGTACGACCTTAGATGTTGATATATAATATGCCGTTAAACAAACAAACATTTATATAGGACATATATACAAGAAAGACAATTCTGAAAATTAAGACCATTTATATTGGCCACCCATGACATTTCTGGCGAGCTTCGTTTT